>CM039473.1:35524442-35719348 GCA_022433065.1 Begonia loranthoides
AAAGGCCATTTCTAATTTGTTTTTTATTTTTATTTTTATTTTTTATAATTAATTTATTTTCTTTTAATACTTTAATCTTAATTAATCCATTGAATTACGTTTTTATTCAAATAAAATCATCATCAATAATTTAATTAGAGTTATCATTTAATTAAATTATTCTCATTTTATTTCTGATTCCCACAATTATTAGTTGAAATAATCATGATTAACAATTATATCCTTGATAATATCTCAATTATTATCCAATTTAATACAATATACTTTCCAATTGTCTTAATTAAATTCTAATATAAAATTCAGAGTATTACAGAAACAAATTGAAATTTTTACTGAAAAACATGAAGCGATGTTTGCATCTTTCATTTATTATAGTTGAATATTTTATTTGTTAGCCAAAATTATTTAATGGTTAACTTGTCATTGATCACATAGTTAAACCCTAAAGCCTATTCAACTTTTTTATTTTTTAATTTTTCAAACAAAAAAATATTAATTCTAGAATTATTTATTATTAATAATTAAAATATTATATTGGAAAATTAACAGTGCATAACCTACAATTTGGGATCAATGACAAATCAAACTCTGAAGAAATTTTGTTAACAACTAAAACTCTGAATTATGAAAAATTCTTATGGCGACCTTGCAGTAACGTTTCCTGTCCCAATCCGTCGACGTTAACGCCTTCGTTTCGTTGACACCAATGACCGTCTAACGAAGATGAAAGACGTCAATTATCAGGGGGCGAGGGACGTCTCTCCTACTAGTTATCGGGCGTTGGAACAATTATCGAGCGATGGCAACGATTGAATCTACGACGGCGATGGTGGACGATCGTCCATGGCAGTTGGATCAAGGAAAAGATGTCTCTTATAGGGATTGACGGCTAGGTTTAAATCTGCCATTTTCTAAAGGTGATGGCGGACGATCATCCATGGCCGTTGGATCGAGCGAGGGGCATCCCTAGATCGGAATGGACGGCCATGATTGAATCTGCCATTTTCTAAAGGCGATATCGGACGACGATCTATGGTCGTTGGATCGAGCAAGGGACGTCTCTAGATCGAAATGAAAGATCATAATGGACTCTAAATTTTTTAACGTTGAAGGGTCACGTGCAAGACACACGCATTTTAAAAATGTGCGAATTCCCTCAATTAAGACGGACGTCTCTCTTCCAAAACGGACATCACTCAACTTATTTCAGATGTCTCTCGTCCATAACGGACATTCCTCGCCCCAAGACTATGTCGTTTTGCCAATTACGAACGTCGCTAGCCTCACAATGGACGTCTCCCGTCTTAACACAGCATCGTTTATGCCATAACAGACATCCGTGTTAGTAGAGGGGCATCTATTTTGGACCGATGGACTTCTCTGAAAGCTAAAAGACAATGTTTCTCATCTCGATTGACATCTCTCATCTCGTTTGACTATATAATAGGGAAGGACACCTGTCCATCTTCCAATGAGCAAGAGCAACGTCCTTTGCCCCTGATAATTGGCATTTTTTGTTTTCGTTCAACGGATTTGGATGGAAAACGTGATTGCGAGGTCACCGACGATAATTTTCTATAATTTAATATTTTAATTGTTAGTTAAATTTTTTCCGAGTTGGACTTGTTGTTGATAGTAAACTATAGTTCGGTGATCTTAATTTTCTTATTATATTTGTAACTTTCTTTTTCTTAGGGATCTACTTAAATATTTCAATTTGGGTAATAGTTTGTGAAGACTATTTTTATTTTGAGCACAATTTGTAGTGAAGGAATGTTACTGAGCCGAATGCTCTCCCCCGTTTGAGAAGAACCAGAAACGGTGGGTTCAAGTAATTTAGTTACCAATGGAAAGCAGCTCCCCATCGTCTTCTCCGGCGCCGCCGGTCCCTTCGCCTCCTTCTGTCGCCCATTTTGATAGCTCCGCCGTTCACCCCTCTCCTCCAAACCTCCCGGTCACAACTCTCTCTCTCTCTCTCTCTCTCTCTCTCTCTCTCAATTTTGGGAATTTTGTGATGAATTTTGATGGGTTTTGTTTGTAAAGGCTGATTCTGCTGCAAACAACAACTGGGTTCTTGATCTCGACGAGAAAAAGGCTGAACTGCCTCACCAATTTGAGTATTCCTCCTCTTACTCTTCTTCTTCTTCTTCTTCTTCCTTTAATTAATTAGAAAGAAAAATAGACTTTATTTTGTCCTTCTGAACGTATCACATCTTACTTTTAATTTCAAACAAAGATTTTGCCTCATTCAATAGTTCTTCATTTTCACACTACTTACCCAGAAAAGTACAAATCCATTTTACCAGATTGATTGCGAATATATCCATCTTCTTCCTCGAGGAAAAACAAAGTTTGCATCAATCTGCTAATTTCAGTTTCTTTGTTTTTGGTAGATTTTCTCTATGAAAAGCTTATTATTTTGTAGGATTCCGATGCCCATTATAGTGTAAAACGATGATGATTTTTTAAGAACATTTTCACTATTTTGAACAGTTCGATCTGTGTATTTGGTAAAAACTCTGTCAGTTGCAATTTGTGCATTGTCTGCAACTGTAGAGGATCCAATTTGCAGTTGTTTTAGTGTTCGAATCGATAATCTAAAATCATTTATCAAACTGCATCATCTCTACTGTAAGTGGTGCTAATTAGGGATGCTTAATAATTGGTTTCTAAATTCTTACAGAAATTTGGACGATGCTGATTCCATTGAGAGGTTCCGAAAATATGAAGCCGACTACACTCGAAGACTGATGGCAAAATACTTTTCAAGGAAAAACATCTATGGAGGTAAGATAAACGTAAGATTATACATTCGAATTAACTTGGTAAAAATCGATTATATGGTTTGGTTCATGTACGTAAATTTATGGAGAAAAGATCAAACGTTGTTGCAGGAGAGATATTTGATGAAAGCACCAAAGTTGAGGATGAAATCATCAAGTCAAGCAGGTAGATGGAAGCTAATTTTGTTCTTCTACAATTTCTCATCATTTTGTAAGATTGAGCATTTGAAAATATTGATTTTGTACTCTCCATTTTTTCCAGGTGGCCTTGCACTAGATCGTTTGCGGACCCAGTGCCCGGTTTCGAGGATCATATGAGCTGCTCGTCGACACCCGCTTCAGAACCCACCACCAATATTGCAAATGGGATACAACAGCACAATAAGTGTGGCTAGTATGATCCATCTACTTCTCTTCGATCAAATGGGTATAGTATGGAAGTTTAAAAACGATCGTTTTAGTGGTTTATCGCGACTTTAGCTACTTTCGCGTCTTGGTGAGTTGCGTGAAATCGTCGATTATTTCATTTTCTTCTCGAGATCTTTTGCTCGTGTGGGAATTGGCATTGATTCTCTCGATTATTGTCGTGGCAAGAAACGTTTGTATTTAGCTGCAGAATTTATTTTGTACATTGGTGGGTGTTCTCTTTTCTTGTTAATGGGAGTTATGGGTATTGGTTTATATGATAATAGCATCATTGGTCGGAAGTTGAGGACGACAATGGGGGCATGTGTTTCCGATATCCAACAACTACAATGTACTCTCACCATGGAAGACATGAGTTCAAGGTGGATCTCTGATTTATGACAATTGAGATTATGATTTTGGATTGAATTATGAATACTTTTCTACATCCCCAGGCTGTTGTTCTAAGTCGAAGAAACTGGAGTTATTTGAAGATGATTCCATGATAATATCAGGGAGGAAGTCATCGTCTTCAAAGGGGAGGGAATGGGATTTCTCTAAATGTTTCTAACGAAGCTATTTAAATCTTTGGTCGAGCTTCCACCTTCTTTAATGGCGTCCACTGCGGCCTCCCTCAACTGCCACACCCTTTTCCTTTCTTCACCGTTCTCCTCCACCAGTCTCGCCACCAGTCTAGCCACCTCCGTCGGCTCCGGCACCGTCTCCCGTCCTTCAAATCCCCTTATCCCCACTTTCAGATGGTCCACCAGCAGCCTGGCGTTCGTGTGCTGGTCGGCAGTCATCGGCCACGTCAGGATCACGACTCCACCCAGTATTCCCTCCAGCACCGAGTTCCACCCGCAGTGACTCAGAAACCCGCCCACCGCCCGGTGGCCTAGTATCATCACTTGTGGGACCCACCCCCTTATGACCAGTCCCCTTTTTTCGATCCGATCTTCAAACCCACGTGGCAGCTCTCCATATTTACCTACCTCGTGGGCCCCAGTGGGCTCTTTCACTGACCAAATGAAATTGACCCCACTCTCCTCTAATCCTGCTGCTACGGCCTCCATTTGACCGTTCGTTAGCACCACTTGACTGCCGAACGATATGTACACGACCTTGTGGTCTGGACACGTGTTCAGCCAAGATGATATCTCGTCTAACGACACTGAACTGGGTCCGCCTCTCGCCGCCAGTCCACCCGTCGGATTTCCCGGCGGGAGTAATGGCCCCACCGCCCAAATTCTTTTGTGGCCGATTTCCTTTCTGAGATGTTCTAAGTAATCCTCCTCCAACGCGCTGAACGAGTTAAAAACAATGCCCCAACTGGCCGGGTTAGCCTGAAACCCATCTATGATGGATTTCGAATCCGGATCTCCATCTCCGTCGTCGAGATATCTCTGGTAAATCCGAGACAACTGCCACCAAGGGAACTTCGGAGATCCCGGAATGTTCAGAAACGAAACGACCTCGTTTGAGTCATTTCTCCTCGGCATGTTTCGCCAAAGGGTGAATATTACGGACAAAGCCATAACTCCAGAGGGAGAGAAAAGGACGCGTCGGATACCGAGCTCGGTGGCGAGACGATGAGTCCAGCCTAAAAACATGTCGGAAATGATGAGGGAGGGAGGAGAAGGGTGGGACTTGAACCAGTTAAGCAGAGGGGTATAGAGCTGGCTAAGAGTAGTTATCATGGAGTAGAAAGAGGAAGAGGGTAAGTCCTTCAAGTTTTCTATTCCTGGAGGTATCGAAGAAGGGGAAGGAAAAGGAAGAACCAGAGTTGTAATGGAGGGATTGGAGGAAAGAAGAGGGTTCAAGAGAGAAAGGTTTTTGGGAGTGACGAGGATGGTGACGACGATGCCTTCTGAAACTAGATGATGGGTTAAGTCTAGAAGAGGAATCATATGGCCTTGGCCAGGAAAGGGGAAGACGAGAACGTGAGAAGCCATGGTTGCAGAGATTCTCCCTCCCTCTCTCTCTCTCTCTCTCTCTCTCTGGTTTCTGTGGGGGTAAGATTGAAGAACCATCTGGATTGGAGATTGAAGCGAATATCATGATATTGGCAAATGAACAAAACAGAACTCAAATCATAAGTTCATTGGGCCAGGCCCACAAGCCCTTTTCCTATAATTAATCACAATTAACATTAATAAAACATTCTATTTTGATTTTACTTTGTTACTTTTGGGTCTGGAGATTGACTATGACGGCCACGTTTAGGCGAAAGTTGAAACCACCCAAAAGCACGTGTGATGAACACGTCATCCAACTGACATGTCATCCGTGCCCCCATTCTCTTCCTATTTTTCGGTAGGTTCGGATGCGGGTCCCACGTTCACCCCCACGTGACATCCGTCACGAGAAAGAGACAGAAACAGACCTCATCGAACGTGCGTTGCGGCCACGTGCCCTCACGTTCTTCCCTCCCATTTTCCTCTTATATCCTTCTTTTTTATAAATAAATAATTAAAATAAATATATCCTATCTTTTTACGTATTTTTATAAGTAATTATGATAACATATTAAAAATAATTAAAACAATGCACCATTAATAAATTATACGTCAAAAAACAGTAATCCAAATATATACAAGATTATCCTTCTTAATTTATATTTATTCCTTTGATTCTACGTGCCCATCCCCGAGTAATTAATTGGTTCTGCATAGGCGTTTTGGACGCAGCTATTAAAATGGCTTTTTTGGCTATATTTTTTGTTATTTTGTTCACTTCATAAAAGTATTCTATCCGGTTTAACGTAATATTTGGGAGATTCTTTTTTCGAATCCAGTCGGGAAATTATTATAAAAATTTGGCATATGGGTTTGTGTAGAAGTTTCTCCATTTCCTTTTGGCAGAATGACATTTGTAGCTGCAGTTTTACCTGTGTGATCCTCACTTGGGTTTGGCTTATCACTTTTTTCAATTTGGTTTCTACGAGTTATTTGACGTAGTTCCTTACCTTTGCGTGTCTTTTCGCTTTTAATTGTCGTTCTATTTTGATTGTCTCATGTAACAACACTTACATATTTGCGTAATGTTGCAAATCTACTATACCCGTCAACTTTTTGATTTAAACCTCCTAACATGATAATTAAGATTAGTTTGAGTTAATACGATTTTAAATTTTACCTTTGACTTTGTGGCTAAAATCTAATGTGGTTAACGTGGCAATGATTAAGAGGTTAGTTAATATTGATAATTTAGCAATAAGCTAATTAACGACGCTCTGACGGAGACGTGACGGCGTTGAAGGACGAAACGGAGTGGAGAGAGAAAAGAGCAAATGTGAAGTGCTGGTGTTCCCCACCGCACGCGAGAGGGGCAGGAAATGACAGGAGAGGAAGGGCAAGCAAGGGGATGGACGCACGTGAGAGGTAAAGTGCTCACGTGTGCAGGCTAGTGGGTCCCACTCCCACATAGTGAACAAATGGGGCCCCACTCATGTTTTAATGAAAAAATATAATAATAATAATATTATAACTTTATATAATGAAATAAATAAAAGAAAATAGCCGAATGGTCTGCATAGTGCCCTGCTGAGCTGGCCACGTGGGGAACATATTAATAATCACGTGATTCTCCGCGGATTATGCGGGATGCGTGCCACGTGGCATTCATCTAGGTGGTGGGAGGGAGGCATAATCAATGACTAATCCACATTAAAATAAGAGATTAATTAATGTAACTAAAAAAGAAGATTAGTTAACTAATCCCTAAACTGATCCCCCCAACAAAGAGAATGTTCATCTTCCAAGGAAACACTCTGTTGCCAAAACATTTTTAATTAAATATTAATTAAGTGTTTCTTTATATCTAATAATATTTCAACAAGCTTATTTTTTTCCTGGCAAATATAGTTTTATTTTATGATAATTATTAATTTAAACCATGTATTTTGGGTTATTTCTTCATTTAAATTTTGTTATCGATTTAAACCCGCTACTATTTTTTTTCGTTATTTAGCCATCTCAATCTGCAGCTTTTACCAGTTTGCTTCAACCCTACGAAAAATAGGTTCGATCGATCAGTCCAAAAAGAGAAAAAAAAAAATCTAAGGAAGACGGGAAAAAGACGAAGATAACAAAGGGTTTATATCGATATCAATAGAAGTTTTAAAGTAGATGGTTTAAATTGATGAAATTTAAAGTATCAGATATTGGCTGTAGGTACTTCTAAAGTACATGGTTTAAATTGATAAACACCCGTTATTTTATCACCTAGTCATCTTATAATCTGAAATTTTATTACGCAGTCGATAAAACAATAGTTTACGATAACTATATATGGTTTAAAGTACATGGTTTATGTTGTTTGTAATAACCATACACTTCATAAAAAGGATCAACAAATCATTAATACTAATAATTTGAATAATATATTTTTCACTTTTATTTAATAAATTATATTATATACCTTAATTTACGATAACTTTTAGTTAACGATCAAATACCTAGTCTTATAAGTTAAAATTAACCTTCAAGTGTTGCATTAAATTACGATTTCTTATTTCACTTATTGGATCATACCGATAACTCAATAAATCATTAACCCTAATTAATTATATCACTTGAGCCATATAATCTAGATACCAATATCATAATTACAACATATCATAAATATTCTAAAATTAACTCGTTAAAATAATATAAAAATGATACACGACTAGGTAATTTTTAAAAAATATTACATATATATTGTTTTTTTTATAAATATTCAATTCTTCGATACCTATCACAGGCACATATATATAATTAAAAATAAAATTCTTACTTAAATGTTTTTAATTGACATTAAGTAATTTTTTTAATTCAATACATTATAGCTAAAAAAAATCCAAATTATTAATTTAGGAAATTAACAAATCAATCACTACTGTACTTTATAATCAATGACTAGTTAACCACTAATGTTTTTTTGCTAACAACTTAACTACTCAACTATGGAAAATCGCTATCGCGAACAATGCCGTTAATTTTCTGAGAACTCGCAGTGAAAAAGAACTAATATCCATAGAAAAAATTGCAAGAATTCATGATTTTAGTGATTTTCAGTGGAAAAATTTAATATACATGAATAATAAATTTAGAAGATTTCTGATTTTCTAATTTAGAATATTTTGCAAAAGAATGTTAATATTTTAGATTTCAGATGATTTAGATGTTAGATTATTTTAATAATCTGTTGTGTGGTCCATGTTAATTAAAGTGTATTGACTTAATATTTAAGTGCTTAATGTGATGATTGTTAAGCGTAAAAGAAATTAAGTTGATTGGGTTTCAATTCCCTTTCCTTGATCTTATTAAAGTATATAATATATGGTTAAAGAGATATAAATAAAGAGATATGAATGAAAGTGTATTTACATATATTCCCTGTAAGATGAAAGGACAAATCTGTAAATTCTCTTTAATAAATCTCTTTATATTCTCTTAAAGAGATTGGAACATTAGGGTTTTCTGAAGGGTTTTCATAAAGGGTTTCATAAAGGGTACAAGAAAGGAATGAACTGTCAATCTCTCTAGAAAGGCAATCATTCGTCTCTTGATTATCGAAGAGAAAAGTAAAGGAAAAGGATCATGGCGAGAAAAGTATTCCGCATCTACGTCTACATCAAAAGCATGGATCAAGGTTGGTAGTTTATTGTTTTGTTTATCCCTAAATTATAGAAATCTATTGGTTGAATCTATTACGTTAAATTGGGAATTAAAGTATTGTTTTGAATGTAAAATTCATCTAACAATTGGTATCAGAGCACGGTAATTAACGTATTGATTTGCCATGAAAAATTAGGGTTTTCTATAATTAGGGTTTTTGCATAATTATTTTCTACTTAGTTGATGAAATTTTTTTCGTGTAAAGGTAGAAAATTTTAATCAGAATTATGTATGAACAATTAGGGTTTCTATGATTATGGTTTCTGCACAATTATTTTCTACATATTGGATGAAATTTATTTTGTGTAAAGGTAGGAAATCTTTAATCAGAATTATGCATGGAAAATTAGGGTTTCTATAATTATAGTTTTTGCATAATTATTTTCTACATATTAGATAAATTTTGTTTCGTGTAAAGGTAGGAAATTTCAATCAAAATTATGCATGAAGAGTATTGATTAATGCAATGATTGATCTAATACTCGTGATGAACCAAAAGGAAATTATTAATTATAGACTAGTAGGTCACCCAAAGGTGGACCAATGTTTATAATTAATAATATTAAAGTGATAAAATTATGGTGATATTATTGAAAGGAAATTATTAATTATAGACTAGTAGGCCACTCAAAGGTGGACCAATGTTTATAATTAATAATATTAAAGTGATAAAATTATGGTGATATTATTGAAAGGAAATTATTAATTATAGACTAGTAGGTCACTCAAAGGTGGACCAATGTTTATAATTAATAATATTAAAGTGACATATTCATATATTTTATTAATATGATTAAATATCCAAAGATATTAATCATGTTATGTTAAATATGTTTATAAGTCTATTAAAGTTTATATAATAACATCAATTATCGATTATTTCGTTAAGAATTACCCAAAGATAAACTTAAAGAAATAAATTATGGCGATGTTATTAATAGGAAATTATTAATTATAGACTAGTAAGTCACCCAAAGGTGAACCAATATTTATAATTAATAATATTAAAATGACATATTTATATATTTAATTAATATAATTAAATATCCAAAGATATTGATCATGTTATGTTAAATATGTTTATAAGTCTATTAAAGTTTATATAATAACATCAATGATCGATTATTTATTTAAGGATTACCCAAAGGTAAACTTAAAAAAATAAAATTATGGTTATTTATCTGAATTTGATTTAGTTGATGAATGAACATGTATTTTGTTTTTGCAGCCACTATTAATTTATTTGCCTCTGGAAATTCTTTACTTAAGTTCAATGGTTTGAACTATGCTGATTGGTCTGAACAAATCCAGTTTCAGCTGGGTGTATTGGATTTAGACCTAGCATTAGTTTGTGATAGACCACCAGCTATTAATGAGACCAGTACGGAAGCTGACAAGTCATACAGTGAACTTGGGAGCGGTCTAACAGACTGAGTTTGAGCTTCATGAAGATGACGATGGTTGAAAATGTTAAGCCATCAATGCCAAAGACAAATAAAGCAAACGAGTTCATGTCTAAAATCAAAGAATATTTCCAATCAGACATTACAGATAAGTCTGTTGTAGGGAATCTAATGAGTGAGTTGACAATCAAGAAATTTGATTGGTCTCAACCCATTCATGATCATGTAACAAACTTGGCCAATTTGGCAGCAAGGCTGAAAAACGTTGGGTATGGATGTAAGTGAATCATTCTTGGTTCAATTTATCATCAACTCACTTTCCCTTGAGTTTGGTCAGTTCCAGGTGAATTACAACACTATTAAAGAGAAATAGAGCTTTCAGCAAATTAAGGCCATGTTGATTCAAGAAGAAGGGAGGTTGAAGAAAATGAAGGACCATACTGTTAATTTGATGTTTAAGAAGGAAGCCAATAGTAGCAAGGAAAAGCCAAGTAAGAAGAACAAACAGAAGGGAAAAGGTCAATTTGTAACACCCCGACTTTTTAGTGGAATTAAATAAATATAATTGGAATATAATTAGGAAGTAATTTATATTAATTGAATAATTATCGGGGTGTTACCAAGGACGTATTCGTCAGACTATAAATTAATGAATAAATATGATAAATTAGAATTAAAATATATGTTAATTTAATAAATTAAATTATTGTGTTAGGATAAGTAATTTAGAGTAAATAAGATTTATGGAATAAATTGAATTACCATGTAAAGAAAATTTTATAAGTTAATTAATGGGATTAAAGAGGATCAAATAGGAAATTAGGTCAATGGGATTAAAGAGGATTAAATAGGAGATTAGGTTAAGTCTTTTGCTTTTCTTTTGTGAAGAGGGAAATGAGAGAGAGATAGAGAGATAGAGAGGCGAGAGGCGAGAGGCGAGAGACCGAGAGGGAGCAAGCGGCTATCGGGAGATGGAGCTCGGGACGACGAGACGACGGCGAGCTTGTGCTCGGGTTTGTCCTGGTCAGGTGAACGGCGAAGCGCAGCAGTGAGTCGACGATGATCAGGTGAACTGTCGGTGATGAACGGGTGCGACGACGCGATCAATCTTGGCCGACTGACGACGATGGATCAACGACGGACAGTGAGGGCATCGAAATGGCGAGGTTTGGCATCGCGATGATCGGCGATTCGCGAGGTCCAGCGAGAATCCGATTGGGTAATCACAACCCATGACCCGACCCAGGTGACCCGGATGCTCGGACCCAAATGTGGCTGACCCGGGTATGTTCGACCCTATCTGGACGGTTCAAATCTTCTCGGCTGGTATAATTCTTCTCTGCCGAATTGATTTCAGCTTCGCTACTGTTTTACCCTATTTTAGATGATAAATTTGGTTCTGCTTTAATAAATGGATTCCTGAATATTGCTGTCCTGTTTGTGGCAAAATTCTTGAATTTTTTGATAAGTTGAACACTATAATTCACTTGACACTATGCTTTGATAAAGGAACTGGACATCAAGTTATGACTGGCGGTTTTCTTACTGATAAGCAAGCTTCATATGGTTGGATGTTTAAATTAAGTGAATGGGCTGTTATAGAAATTGGATATATCCGTTGTTGCATCTGATGAAGTTAGAAGTTTAATTCAGATTAGTAATAACATGAATTATTTTGTTAAGCATGGTTAAATTGTAAAGCTAGATAATAATCTGCGCTTTGACTATGGGTTTGTAAAACTACTCTTTGGATAATTCATTACTGCTTAGTGACGATTCTATGTTCTCAAGTAGTGTTGAGTTGGATTACACTCTGTCAAGTTGGAATGTATGTTGTGTAATTCGGTTTGATGATTTTAAGACTTTGAAGGGATGTAAATCTAATACAAAAGGCTTGATCTGTAAATGACCTAATGTTAGTTATTGTTTGGTTTAGTTGTTAAGAGATTGTACAATTTGGAATACGAAAAGAGGATGAAAGTAATAAGTTACAATTATTAATGATGAATGTTTTAATTATGAAGGTATCAAAGAGACAAAGGATAGTGGTTGAGTGCTAACATGCAATAAAGCTCGAGGTAAGGATTAAGGATTGTTTTGGCCATTGAGGCCCTACACCACAAGTATGAGTGTGTGAGTTTAAGTGTTAATGTTCTTAAATGTTTGCTGCTAGATGTTAGTTTCGGTGAATGACTCTCTGATATATTTCCCTTCGATGTTAGCTTGTGATTAGTGAAATGTAAACTTTGTTGTTCTGTGATGTTTCCTGCGTTATAGATTGTTAGTGCTATGATTGTAGAGTTTATTGACTGATGAATGAATGTGGTGAAATGTAGAGTAGTTATGACGAAATAAGAAGTGATAAGCTGGAAAATGAACTAGCCTTAATGAATGATTTCCTTTCATTAGTCTGCTATGAGTTAGTTAAATGCTTAACGTTTGTTAGTTGCTAACTAAGAATAGGTTAATTGTTAAGTATGTTAATTATCAAGCATGCTAATTGCCTTGTTTACTATTAGTGGTATGTAAGTTGCCTTGAGATGTCATCGTTAGTTGTAGCTTTATTATTAATGCTTTGTTAGAATAGTGAACTCCCTGTGTAATTGTGTTAGTAGTGAATTCTCTGCTATAATGAATTTCTTGGTTGTTATTAGCCTCATGAACTCTTGGATTTGGTTTTGTTAGTTCGATAGTGGTTTGATAGTGATAGTGATGAAACGAAAGGTGAAACGAGGAAATGTTAAGTGATTAGGTGAAGTTTAAGAATGATTTAGAGTTTTATAATCCATGTTGCTTTTATTCTTGTTGCGAATTCCTTATAGGTCTGATATTCAAAGCATGTAGACTAATTAGGAACAATAATTGTATGAGCATAAATATGTAACTATTTAGATTAATTAACTAAACATTTAGCATATTAAATGGAAACTAGTTAACAACAGCATATTAAAATAATTAAGGAGATTAACAAGGATCATGCTAAGTAACTTAGCTAGAATTAATTTAGAACGATTGATAAGGTGAGCATGTAAATCTGACTAGAGTAATTAGTTAGTAACCATCGGGAGTTGAGTATGTAAATCACCTAGAATAATTAAGTAGAATAACTGTCTAGAATGAATGATAAATGTACAAAGTATGTGAACAGGTTAGGAAATTGACCAAGATAATTAATTAGAATGACAAAACGTAATTAAGCAACTGATTATGCTAATTAGTTAGAATCATTAAATAGACGTGAGCATGTAACGAACATAGGATAGTTAAAATAGATTTATTAACTAGATATAAATATAGGAAGTCGATTTGAAGAGTTAGCACGTTAACAATATTGTATTCTATTCACCCAAGCATGCTCCCCTGTTCAAATTCATTATATTCAATTATGGTTGTTTACTTTCATATGTAATGTGTATTACTTTAAGTTATATGTGTAATTACATTCAATTATAGTTATTGTTATTTCCTTGATATGTGCACTTCAATTATGAAATCGAAGCTTTACTTTTATAAAGAGTAGGATGATAAAGAGGATGAAGTAAACGTGAATGAGTTTAGGGTTCAATGATTAAGTGAATGAATGCTTTTGTTAATTATTTTCTTGTATTGCTTACGATTTCATGTCCTTAGCATGTTAATTTCTATTAAACTAAGACATGATTAGTTAAGTGGAATGAAAACTTGATAACTCATTAGAATAATGACTTAGAAATATAATCGTAAGAAGTATGTAAATGGACTAGGAAATCATTTAGGCTAAACAACTAAAGAACTAGGATAATTATCTTATCTCCCTAGCATGTTTAGTTTATTGTTCAATCGCCGTCTTACCTTGATCTATACCTATTTTCTGTTGTGCACAGTTTATTCATTATATTACGTGATTTACTTTCTTTATATGCTTTTTTAGTTAATGTTACTTTATTTATATGTGCAATTCAATTTTATGAATGTTATATTATGTCATCATGCATCATGATAGGTTGAAAATGTATGTTCATGCATCATGTTAATAGAAGAAATAGAACGCATGCATGAGTGAGGAAAATGTAAGAATGAATGGTAGAGTAATAGGACGATGGGTCTAGTCTGACAAAAAGGTGCCCACAGGAGACTAGTAACTAGCCTGGCAGAAAGGTGCCCACAGGAGGTTAGTTGTGGTCTGGCAGAAAGGTGCCCACAGGAGACTAGTGACTAACCTGGTAAAAAGGTGCCCACAGGAGGTTAGTTGTAGCCTGGCAGAAAGGTGCCCACAAGAGGCTACTCCAATGAAAGAACGAACGATTAATAGGAAATAGTAATGACGAAATGAAAGGCTTAACGAAAATGACTAAAGAGTGGCATTCATGTTAGCATAAGTTCCTTTTTTCCTTACTAAGTCCTTTTAGACTTACAGTTGCTTGTGGTGTAGATGTAGGTACTAGTACGCTATGAGGAACGCATGGACTAGGAGTAGCGAAAGATAAAGAACAATCAATAGTAAGTAGGGATGATGGGTTTGCATGTCGATGGATGCTCACGGCTGGCCAGGCATAATGGTAAAGGAGAAATGGTTTTAATTAAATTGTCTAAGTTATAATTAACATAGGTTATATTTAATGTGTATTTAATTTGACTAATCTTTTCATTCAAGTGATTTATGTTTCCAAAGAGTTTTCAAATGATGATTTTATTTACGTTTCCGCACAAGTCTTTAATAAATCAGATTTTATAACGAGTTCTATGAAAGAGTTAGTAGCAATCCGAATAGAAGCACTCTGATTTACTCTTATAAAGAAAATTTAAATTTTTATAGATTTTTAAGGATTTATGAAAATCCGGGTCATTACACAATTAAAGATGAAAGATGACCAAATCCGAAAAGAGCTTAAGTGCTACTTCTGTAACAAAGCTGGACATATCAAAAGGGATTGTCTGAAAAGAAAAGTACATTATTTGTTTCAGTATGTTTTGAATCAAACATTATAGAAGTGTCATGTAATACTTGGTGGTTAGATTCTGGAGCTACTACTTATGTCATTGAAACTAAACATAATGCAACAAATTAAAGTTCTGCTTTCTAATGGCATAAACGTCTAGGTCACATATCTAAAGAAAGGATGAAGAGGTTAATGAAAAGTAATATTTTATCTCAATTAGATTTTGATGACTGGGACGTGTGTATAGATTGCATTAAAGGAAAGCAAACTAAACACACATGAAAATATCCCGTCACAAGAAGTAATGAACTTTTAGAATTGATACACACCGACATATGTGGTCTATTTGACACTCCTTCATGGAGTGGTGAAAAGTATTTTATCACTTTTATAGATGATTTCTCACGTTATGGTTATTTGTATCTACAGCATGAAAAGTCTCAAGCGATGAATGTTCTAGAAATATTCATCAATGAGGTGGAAAGACAGTTAGATAGAAAAATAAAGGTGGTGAGATCGGACAGAGGTGGTGAATATTACGGAAAATTTGATGAGAATGGACAAAACAATGGTCCATTTGCAAGGTTTCTCGAAAGTCGAGGCATTTGTGCACAGTATACAATGCCGAGAACACCATATCAAAATGGTGTAGCTGAAAGGCGGAATCGTACTCTTATCGAAATGGATAGGAGTATGATGAATCAAAATAGTGTACCTTTATCATTGTAGATACATAGTTTGAAAATCGCTGCATATCTGTTGAATAGGGTTCCTAGTAAGGCAGTTCCTAAAACATCTTATGAACTGTGGATGAGAAGGAAACCTAGTTTAAGACATATCCATGTTTGGGGTTGTCTAGCAGAAGTAAGGATACATAATCCATATGAAAAGAAGCTCAATGAAAGAACCATCAGTGGTTATTTCATCGGCTATCCAGAAAAGTCTAAAGGGTACATATTTTACTGTCCAAAGAATAGTACAAGAATAGTTGAATCTGGAAATGCTCGATTCATTGAGAATGGTGAGTTTAGTGGGAGTGATGAATCACGAAATGTGAATATTCAAGAGAATCGGGTAGAAGAAACAACACCTAGTACTTCTCATCAAGTTGTCATTCCTTTTGTTGTATCACAATCCAACTACATACCGGAACAACATATGAATATTCAAACCAATCAAAGTGAACGCGTCAATGAAGAGCATATTAATGATGATCAAGTCATAAGTGAACCATCAATAGAACCAGAATTGCGAAAGTCTGTAAGGCAAAGGAGACCAACAATTTCTGATGATTATGTGATTTATTAACTTGAAGAGCATGTGACTTGAGTAATGACAAAGATCCAGACTCATTTAATCAAGCCATGGAATGTAATGATTCCGAAAAGTGGTTAAATGCTATGAAAGAAGAGTTGAAATCGATGGATGACAACAAAGTTTGGGAACTTGTAGAGTTACCTGAAGGAAAGAAATGTGTTGGTTGTTAATGGATTTTCAAAACCAAACGTGATTCAAAAGGTAACAACGAAAGGTATAAGGCCAGACTTGTCGCCAAAGGTTATACTCAAAAAGACGGCATTGACTATAAAGAGACATTCTCTCAGGTTTCAAAGAATGACTCTTTAAGAATAGTTATGGCTTTGATAGCACATTATGATTTAGAGCTTCACCAAATGGACGTACAGACTGCCTTTCTTAACGGTGACTTAGAGGAAGCAGTGTACATGGATCAACCAGAAGAGTTTTTATTTCCTAGAAATGAAAAGTTGATGTGTAAATTGAATAAGTCAATTTATGGATTAAAACAAGCTTCCAGACAATGGTATATTAAGTTTAACGATACCATTACGTCATATGGTTTTATAGAGAACACCGTTGATCGGTGTATCTATATGAAGGTCAGTGGGAGTAAGTTTTGTATCATAGTATTGTATGTTGACGATATTCTTTTTGTTGCAAATAATAAGGGAATGTTACATAACATAAAAGCTTTTCTCTCAAAGAATTTTGAAATGAAAGATATGGGTGAGCTGTCCTATGTAATTGAAATAGAAATATTCTGTGATAGACAAAAAGGATCATTAGGATTGTCTCAGAAAGGTTATATCAATAAAATTCTGGAGAGATTCCGAATGGATAAGTGTTCCGCTGGTGTAGCTCCAATTCAGAAAGAGGACAAATTTAGTCAAATACAATGTCCGAAAAGTGATTTGGAACGTAAAGAAATGGAATCTATTCCATATGCATCAGTTATAGGAAGCTTAATGTATGCTCAAACATATACTCGGCCAGATATCAGTTTTGCAGTAGGGATGTTGGGTCGATATCAAGTAACCCTATAATGGGTCACTAGAAAGCTGCAAAGAAAGTCCTTAGATATTTACAAGGAACTAAGGAATACATGCTCACTTACAGAAAATTGAGTCATCTTGAGGTGATTGGATATTCAGATTATGCCGGATGTGTAGACTCGAGGAAATCTACATTCGGTTACGTGTTCCTATTAGCCGGAGGAGCCGTATTATGGATATGTGGAAAACAATCTTTGATTGCTACTTCCACTATGAAGGCAGAATTTGTGGCATGTTTTGATCCTATAATTTAAGCATTGTGGTTGCGAAACTTAATTTAGGGTCTAGGAATGGTCGACAGTATAGTTAGACAGCTGAAAATTTATTATGATAATTTCGCACCTGTATTCTTCTCGAAGAATGACAAGTACTCGAAAGGAGCAAAACATATGGATTTAAAGTATTTAGCAGTCAAAGAAGAAATACAAAAACAAAAGGTGTGCATTGAGCATATAAGCACAAGTTTAATTATAGCAGATCCATCAACGAAAGAATTGCCACCCAAAACCTTTAAAGAACATGTTGTAAGGATGAGTTTAGATGACAAGTCTTAGTTTATGTGATTGTAAAAGTATAACTTGTATCTTATTACACCTTTGAATTCAATTAAAGAAGATGTTTTGGTATGGATGTTTATTATTCATATGATAGTGTATACAATTAAAGTTGTGTATGAATAATATGTAAACTTTATGAAAAGTTAAAGTTGAAAGGTATATATATATATATATATAGTGTTCCTCGATTAAAGAATTGATGAATTGTGTTAATTGTGATACATGGAAAGAATCATGTCGTCAATGAAAACTTGTGACTGCCATGATCCTATTATACAATTCATTATGAAAAGAACACTTGATAAATTCACATTATAGTACGCTATACAAAGAATTGTGAATTACAAGTTGTGACAGCTGAAAAGTAATAGCTGAAAATCGATTTTATTAAAGTTACTATAACATGGCCAAAGTGGGAGATTGTTAGATTATTTTAATAACCTGTTGTGTGGTTCATGTTAATTAAAGTGTATTGACTTAATATTTAAGTGCTTAATGTGATGATTGTTAAGCGTAAAAGAAATTAAGTTGATTGAGTTTTAATTCTCTCTCCTTGACCTTATTAAAGTATATAATACATGGTTAAAGAGATATAAATAAATAGATATGAATGAAAGGGTATTTACATATATTCCCTGTAAGATGAAAGGGCAAATCTGTAAATACTCTTTTATAAATCTCTTTATATTCTCTTAAAGAGATTGAAACATTAGGGTTTCTGAAGGGTTTTCAGAAAGAGTTTCATAAAGGGTACAAGAAAGGAAGGAACCGTCAATCTCTCTAGAAAGGCAATCATTCGTCTCTTAATCATCGAAGAGAAAAGTAAAGGAAAAGAATCAAGGCGAGAAAAGTATTCCGCATCTACCTCTACATAAAAAGCATGGATCAAGATTGGTAGTTTATTGTTTTGTTTATCCCTAAATTATAGAAATCTATTGGTTGAATCTATTACATTAAATTGGGAATTAAAGTATTATTTTGAATGTAAAATTCATCTAACATTAGAATTGTCTTATAATTCATGGGAAAGTCACAATTTATCTCTCTTGTGTACTACGAAGAAGACATTGAATCTTTTTTTTTTTATTTGCAGACTTTCATCTGCGGAACGTTATCTTTCCGCAACGGAAAATTATCTTTTCTCTTTAGAAAGTTATTTTTTTGCAAAGTGAAGTTGTATTGTCTGTGGAAAGACGACATTCCTCTGCGAAATGTCGACTTTCTTGAGTTTTATTGCAATAACTCACGTTTCGCAGTAGAAAAATAACGTTCCGAAGCAGAAAACTAACGTTGTGCAGAGAAAAGACAACGTTCCGCAGACGAATGACAACACTATTTAACGGAAAACATAATTGCGGTGTTTACTCCGTTAATTTTCTATAGTATAGTGTTTAAGTTGTTAGCAATAATTGTACAGTGATTAACTTGTCATTGATCTCAAAATACAATTGTTGATTTGTTAATTTTCCAATTAATTTCGTCATTAATTTACTTAATATACATCAAATAAAGTGATGGCTAATGGAGGAGGTAGAAAGGGACAAAAACAGGAATAAAAGAACGTGCCGCTTTTACGGCGCAACTATCATAAGTGAATTTGCCTGTATTGATCGGAGCACGTGACATTTTCAACGCCACCACCGGTGTACCGCCGCATATGGTCCGCCGGTTTCTCTCTCTACATCTCATAAGTCATAAGATTAGTGATCATTAGTTAACTTAATTGGCATGTGTGCACTAATCATTAACCCTAATGACTCTCTCTCTTCGTAAAAAAAGTCAATTCTTCTGCATTGAAGTCAACGTTTTTGTATTTTCTCACGTGACTTTTTAAATTTAATTTCCTAAATAGAAATGATAATATAGAATCACTAACTAATAAGCCATTATTTTAATTAAATTAAAGGTATCATATAATAATAATAATAATGTTAGGTATGTCTTTTATTTCATTTTTTTAAAAATTATTATGTCATCCCCAACATTTATGATAAATTATAAATAATTATAGCATCAGATCTCTGATACGAGTATCCAAACGTCATAACATATGATTATGATAATTTTATGAAAATAAAATAAGAATGTCGACAAAATGTGACAAAAAAATAACGTATTATTGTAACTTTGGTTAGGTTTAAAGGTTTTAATCACGTCGCATTATAAAAAAAATTGTAAGCTTAAGAATTGTTGAGTATCATAAAAATGATAATATTTTTGGAACATTAATAGTATAAATTTCAATTATCCAAAATATATATATTTAAATAGTGGGAAGAAATTGTAAATTCACTAAGTCAATGAAAATTATTTATTTTAAAAGATCAAATAATTATAAAAAAAATAATTGAGCATGCTATTCCACATTGACTATTTTATGACAATATTAGTTTTATATTTGAAAATAAAAAAATACTACAACTGCAATGTAACGTCTTTCAGACTTTTTAGTACAATATTATTCGCTTTGGGTTGAAGCCTGCAGGGTTTTGTTATCAGGGTTAGTCAAAAACGCGTTGTATTAAGTAGAGAGGAGAATCCTACTTATAAAACCATGTATTTTTCACTCTATCAAGTAATGTGAGATTGCGCACCCTCACTGATATGGTTCGAACCTTTACATGGATAATTCTGGTCTTAAGAGGGCGGACTGTCACATAAGATAACTTTAAAAGTAGATTATAAATTTAATCCTCTTTTAAATCAATGACTCCCACTCCCGTGATAGCTCAAAGGCTAATTTAAGAGCTAATTTAAGCTCGGTTTACAACCCGGGACTTCGCCTTAGGTGCATTTTAATAGTTGATATTTTATTTTTCAAACTATATTCATATTTTTAATAATAAAATTATGTAGTTAACTAGAATTAAAATATTAAACAATAACAAATAGGGGGGCGATTAAAACTCCGTCTAGATCTAACGCCGTCAGTAGCGCCGCAACGACGTTGGAAACAGGGCGTTAAGATGTAACGGAGATTGAAAGTAAAGGGTCGAGGTTGAAAAAGAAAGCAGAGAAGACGAGAAAGAGAGAGGGGCGTATAAAACAAATCTCTACAGACTCACCCCGAAGGTGACTTAAGGAGAGAAAGTGGGGGCGAGAGAGAGAGAGAGAGAGTCCTTCTCGGACTGTGCCGGTTTGATTTCCGAGAAAATTGTTTGCGAAGAATTTAAACGACGAGTTCTTCTGCTCTTTCTGTGGATTTGATCGCCGAAAAGAAATTGGATTCATGCGTTTTGATTTCGGACTTCAATTTGACGCTGAAATTCTGAACTCCTTTGTTTTTTTTTTACTTTTTGGAGCTGCAATTTCGCGTAAATTCTCGTAACTCAGATCGCAGGCAAGTTTTTGGGAGGTGAATTTTGAATTTCTCTCTCTCTCTCTCTCTCTCTCTCTCTCTAAGTTGTCTGTAAGATTTCTTTCATGAACTGGTACAGTTTCTGCTATGGTCTTGGGGCGGCTAATCTAGTTTAAAGTGTTTGACTATGAACGGCGATTATTTATTGCGGAAGAATTTGAGAATTCTAAATTAGGTTAACATAACTAATTCGGGTCATAAACTTGCCAGATTGACTGAATTTATGAGCCAGCCTCGTCCCCGATAGAAATCTTTTCAGTACAAAATGCAGCTCGAGGATCTTCAGCCGGAGCAGTAATTTGTTTTCGGAGAATTTCCGGATTGGCCAAGTGTTTGGATCTGGAAATCATGCGCAGGATTTCTAGTCCGGAGCGGAAGAATTACTAGGGAATTCGGAAAAAAAAAAAAAAACAATCAACAAAATTCTGAAAATCGGCAGCGATTTTGGAAGGATTTGGATGGAGCTTCCTCGACCTCGTCCTTCCGGAACAGAAGGTAATGCTTTTCCTACTCACAACGAATCAACTTCTTCTGGTTTTGTAGAGAGATAGAGAATTGGTTCTAGATAGAGAGAGATGTAAACAGTGCTTATGAACAGGAGGGAATTCAACTCGTGATTTTCTATCGCTCTATCCTCATTCATCTTCACAGCAGCATCCATTGCCATTGTCATCCTCATCTCAAGGTACTCTCTTTTCTGTTCTTCTTCCTTTTTTTTTTCCACAAAAACGGTGAAATTAAATTACCCAATCACGAATTTATCAAAAGAAAAATCAAAAACTACTTGCTCCTAAAAAAAAAACCTGGGTGAAGTCACAAAAATTCATCAAATTATTATTCTGTGAAGATGAATGATGATAGCACAAAATTTCAATTTATCGCGTTTTCAACAAAATAAAATAATTTTAAAATTTATCAAAAATAAAATTTAAAAAATAATTTCCTTCTACCAAATGTTAAATAACATGATCACGTAGTGTAAATTATTTTGATTTTGGGACGAAGATTTTTAATTAAATGTTTGTCAAAAAATTAATGTATTTTGATATAAATATGCTTTCGATCCATCAAGAAAATTATGTATTATTTGCTATACTGAAGAACTATAAAAAATTCATCAAATAGACTGGAAAAGACAACATTCTAAAGAGAAAAGACAACGTTCCGTAGCTAAACGAATGTTTTCTGCAACGAAAAGTAAATCCTTGGCCTTTTCGATGTGAAAATAAATTAAAATTTTTAACAAAAAAATGTAACAGCGATATTTGTATTTTTTATTTATTTATTAGAAAAAATTATTTAGTGTTTATTTATTATAAAATTATTTTAAAAAATGAGAGAGTTGAAAGGGGAGAGCACGTGACAAAGGACTAGGCCTTCATAGGCGTCCGATTATTATGTGATGGGACCAATACTGCCTGTTCGACTCGTGATTTAACACATCTCTCCCTCTCCTCTTACTTTTCTGAATAATAAAAAAAAATAAGAAAAATGGACGTGCAGATGTTCTTACGAAGATGATCGAAACGATTTAACATGGCTCATAATTCTGTGTGTTGTTGATATGCAAAAACAGGAGCTTTTCTCGAAACTCACAACTTTCTACAACCATTAGAACGGCTTGGAAAGGCTTGTGCCGAGGAAGAAATCGCGGCCCCCATCCAGATTTCCGGTGCCGGAAAGTCCACGTCCGAGGAGCGTCTTCTTCCTGGTGGGATCGGAACGTACAGCATCAGACGCGTTTCTAATTCTAATCCAACAGTTCCAAAGGAAGAAGGATCCATTTTCAGGTTTGCTCAGACCAGTAATGAGGAGAGAAACGAAGACGATTCAAATTGCACTTCTTTTCTTGGAGGTGGGTTTTCTTTGTGGGAAGAATCTACAGGAAAGATGGCAAAGACACGGAAGGAGAACGCCGGAGATAGCCAGTGGTTTGGAGGTATAATCTTAAAGCGTTCATGGTTAGGTTTTGAATGTCGTATAGATTGAGATACTTTCGGTTAAAACCTGACAGTTGATCTGATTTTTTTTTTATCAGAGTTGACGGCGAGGATTCCGTCGGTGTCGATGGAGCGGCCATCTCAATCATCTTCAAACAATCATCACAACAATTTCAGCTCTCTCTCTACCTCTCAGTTAGTCACCCATCATTCACCACTCCATAGTCTCTCTCTAGAAATCATGTATGTATTGATTGTAGAAAATTGTTCATCCAGACGAACCGGACAGAAGAATCAGAGCTTTATGGAGATTATAAAGTCTGCCAAGGGTAGTCCTCGAGATGGAGAAACAGACGACAACGATGAAGAATTTATCATCAAGAAAGAGACCTCTCCCACCATCGCAGGTACTTTGGTTCTGCAACGATATAAATTGTCCAATATTGTCTGGTTAATGAACCATTCTTTTCATAGGAGAGTTAAGGATCAAAATTGACCGGAAAAGTTTCGATCAAAAGGCAAATACTCCACGATCAAAACATTCGGCGACGGAGCAGCGGAGAAGGAGCAAAATAAACGACAGGCAAATCTTCCACTCTGAATCTCACTCAGTCCTTACTTCATATTCAAGGTTACAGGTTTGAAGCTTGCATGCAGATTTCAGAAGCTCAGAGAACTCATTCCTCACAGCGACCGAAAGAGAGACAAGGCTTCGTTTTTACTAGAGGTGAGTAAACATCTATTCCCCCATTTGTTCTCCCTACTTCAATATATATCATGTTTCTCCCTACAGCACACGTTTTTTTTAATATAATAGTCATTTTAGCCAACTTTAGTTACATTGACTTACTCAATTCTTTGCACATGCTCGATATTACACTCGATTTCGAAGACTATAAGCAGGCCAACTAAGGATCTATGTTTGAAATCGAGTTCAAATTGAGTGTAGGTGAAATCGAGTGAGTCAAGACAAATAGAGTAGAATAAAATGACCGTTATAACTGAAAAACGCTAGAGATTTAACAAATTTTCAAAACACAGGTTTAACGACCCAAAATCTTAAGAGAATTTTGTTCAAACAGATCATTTCTAGTATTAGTAGTCTATGATCCCTAAGTTGAGGGGCTAAATTGCGCTTTATTTTTATTTTTATTTTTTTTACCAAAATGAAAAGCAGTTTTGTTGATGGTTTATGCAAATTTTTGGGTAGGTAGTGGAGTACATTCAGTTTTTACAGCAAAAGGTAAACAAGTATGAGAGCTCATATCAAGGATGGAGCCATGAATCCCATAGATTATCGCCATGGGTAAGTTACAATCTCTCAATAAATTGGTTGTTCTCCGAACGAATCCAATAAGAAATCATCTTTATCTTGACAGAATAACAATCAGCGAACCACCGATCATACTCGAGTCATTTACCCGACAGTAGTTTTTGCCGGCAAGTTGATCGAAAAGCATGTTTCTGGGACTTCACAAAACCCAAACCCAGTGGATTCTGACACGACCGCTGCCCCTACAGTCGAAGTGGGTAACCTTCTTTCTCCTCCGACGAACGAGGACTCAACCATTGAAGCAAATACAGATAGTGTCCCAAGCGTGTATTCTCAAGGGCGAGTTTTTCTATTTTATTATTTTATTTTTTTTCTACACATAGTTTTACAAATTAGTATATACTATTTTATCTGTTGATAAATGTAGTTGGTAGACTTGGACAATGATATGGGTGGTGAACAGGGTATTGGATAGTCTTACACGAGCACTACAGAGTTCTGGGGTGGACCTGTCGAAGACAAGTTTGTCAGTTCAAGTAGAGCTTGGGAGAAGAAGAACAAACAGTACTCCCATTTCCTCTAATACCTCCACTGTAAAGGTATTCTTCTTCTTCTTCTTCTTCTTTATTTTTATTTGTTTTGTTAAGGTTTAATTCTTTGTCATTTAGGATGGGGAGGTTCCATCAAGCAATCTCGGGCCGACGCGTTTTAGAGTTGCGCCGGCGGGTGACTCAGAGAGAACTCTGAAGAAGCTCAAATCAGGCAGAAGCTAATCTGACTCTTTTTTTTTGTTTTTGGTTATTTTAATTATAATTTTTATTCATTCCTTCTAATGGTTTGACCATATCCATGTTTGAGGGAAGCTCAAGAACTTCCCCGCATAATAAGGTGTCTTATTCAGTCTATAGTTTATCTGCCATTGCAGAGGCTTTCTACCAATAAAACAGAGAGAAGCTGCCTTTAACCTTTCTGAGGCTTCCCTTCCATGTAAAGTTTCTGAGATTTAACATTATCTTTTCACGGGAAAGTGTTAGATGTACAAAAAGTTTCATGGGAGGTCCATTCTTGATCAATTAGAGCTATTGCCCTGTCTATTTGAGACCAAACTAGCTTTCTTTATATATGATTTGATGAAAGTAGATGACCCAAGCAAGAAATAACAATCATGTTAAAACATTCTTCACACTCTCAAAAATCACTAAATGGACAATCATGGTTACAAATACCAGGCATTTTACGTTACATTGCTCCATGCTGGCTACTATCTAATGTGTATCATCAAACGAGAATCGACAGTGGATCGGAATGGATACAAGAGACTCACCATGAACACTAGTAAGATACAGTAACTAAGTAATTTGTAAGTGTCAAATGAAGCAGTGTTTGGTATTATATCCCAAGGCCTGATGAATTGAAAACTAGGAAGGCCACACTTGCAGCTGTTCCTATCACGTTCAAAGGAAGAAAAAGCATATGCTTTGTGCTAATTCTGTGACCACCAATGGGGAACACTAATGATGGGTCCACTCCCAACTACTCCCCCACTTTAAAATAAATAACAAACAACATTAAAAATTACAAAACAAAACATGCGGGCCAACTACCAACTGCAGGACAACCAATCCAATCCAGCCAATTTACCCATAAAAGGCACAAAAAGAAAAAACACAGTATCCTCAAGAGGCCAACAGTGTTAAGGATAATGACGGTTTGCCAGATTTACCTTTATCATACGCCAAAATCTAGTTTTGCACCTCTTTTGTATGGATTTTTCCCAAAAGGACGCAAAGAATAGAACAAAATGAACAACATTCATGAGTTGATTTGAAGAAGTCCCCACAATCCAATTAAAATAGTACTAATTTGCCAAAACTAAACCAGTTTGACCTGATAGATGACATTAAATAAGAAATTACGCGGCTGATCTAAAGACAGAACGGAAAAATATACCACAAAAGGACAAAAGACAAGGGATTAACCTTCCATGAAGTTGCAATTCTTTAAACCAAATCTGTATTTGCATCCCTCTGTGTGTACAAGGCAGTTTAATCTTCTCTTACCCTGTAATGGCAGGGTAAATTCTATACATGAATTGCATTAATTATTGACATATATAAACGACAAGGACGAGGTTAAGATACTTCCGTCAATCCCTATCAAACATTCTTGAATTTGATCTCTCCTTATATCTGCAAGATGATCAACTCTTGAAAACAAAATGCTCGATTATTACAGTGCCTGTGGAGAGAACTGTTCTAAAGAGATCTCTTGTGTAGAAAGGCGTTCAGTGGAGGAATACCAATGAAAAATCTTTATGTCCTTATGTAGAAGATATCATATAATGCTTAATTGTTCTTCTTATGGCTGCAGACATTCTACCGGGTTGGCCAAAAAATAATCCTCTTCTTTAGGCCTGTCTGGAATCACTAATCTTTTGGTAGGGTTGCCCATGCGTTCTGCATGGACGTTCTTCACATAAGCTGAGAATTCATCCCAGCTTAATGATCCACTGTTATACTGATCTATTAAATCAACAAGTACCTTTCTGTCCAATAAAATGGTCTTCTTGAACCCAAGAAATCTGAATGGACATAAAAAATAATGTATGATTCAGAACAACAAATTAGCCACAACTTGATTAAGAACAATCAGTGGGATGATAAGAAAAAACAAGATATGATCACAAAGGAATAACTAAAAAATTATAAACCAGGCATCAAAGACCTTAGGGTAGATTATAAAGGTCCATATTCTGGTGTAATTACAGCACTATAAGAGTCCAAAGGTAGAGTTTTCTGCAGGTATGTAATGTAAAATCAGAGGCTCTATCAGAACTTGGAACAGAATAGTACCTGCGGTGGCCTTCGACAACTTTAGCCATATTTCCATCATAGGTAGGGACAAATATGTCACTCTCCAAAGAAACGAGATAATCCAATGCAGCCATCTGGGAGGAGTGATTTTGAAAGAACCTTAGATCCGTAGGTTCTAACAGTGTCTCTTTTCTGACCTGTAACAGCAAACATAACCCAAAAAAAAGGAAAAAACATAAACAAGTTTTTGAGAATATGACGAACAAGTGGCTGGCAAATCCCAAATCTCAAAAGTTCAATCTATCTTTGATGTACTAACCAATTTTGGATAGGCCTTTGCAAGACTTTCCATTCTTCTTTCTCCACCATAGATTTCACCAGCAGCAATATAAATTTGGATATTTGAATAAATGTCCAATGCACTGAGAGTAAGTGCAGTTTCTTCAGGTGTCAAAGGACACAAACCATCTTTCCTTTTCAAATCTGAATTAATTATTTTCTCTTTCCACCAGGGGTAAGCATATCTGTGAAAGTACAAAATAATAAGAGGAAAACTAAGAACTACTTAGCACTGTTGCATAAACAACAGCAAAATCTAAGTATATGAAAATAATTCACCTCATTCTCGTTAACTCTTCAACCTCCTCATTGTTACAACCTTGGCTACATCCAGAAAATGCCAACATGTCCATTTCATATCTTAGATGAAGCACTAGAAAAGGACCATTTTGCCTCAAAAGCTTAATAACCCTTCTTCCCAACTCTTCTATCTGTGGAGTGAATCTCAGAGCGACAAAATTTACTCTGCAGCGAAGCTTCTGAACATCAGTAGGTAGACCATTATTGGCTAGTCGGGAATCAGTTCTATTCAGGTGAACAACTTTGTATTTCTGAATCAGAGGCAGAATCTACATTGAAATTATATAAAAAAAAAAGGTGAATCAACAAATGAAGAGAGTAAAAATCAATATTATGCAACAACCAAGGTTTCTTCAAGTCAACATATGATTATTCCAGCAAGGTTTACACGTTTCTATAGGATGCAAAGTTTCAACTTTTAACATTGAGTTTGGAAAGGGAAGAGAATTAACCTGATTTTGATAGTAAGATATATCAGACCAACTAATTGGCGGCATTGAATAAATTCTTCCTAGCTCCACCCTCTTCTTGAGTCTGGGAGGCAACTCTTTCAAAATACGAATCTCATCTCTCAAAGACGTAATGAAATGGTCAACATCAAATATGTCTTCAAACTCACTGCAACGTTAGTAAAGCATAAAGTTAATTTAGATGGACAGAGAATTGCAATCACAGTTCAAGAAATTACACAAAGATGGTTCCATGAAGTTCCAACTAAGAAAGCCATAGTTACAGAAGATAAATTTGGAAATTAGGACAAAGATGTTTTAATGAACTTCAAACTAAGAAAGCTGTAGTTACGGAAGATAAATTTGGCACACCTGGGATCAGCCCAAAAGGAGGTTTTATCAAGCTCGGGGACTATAAGGGTAACGTTCAAATATCGTGCAATTGCAACCATATCACAAATCTGTACAACATAAAAGAAAAAGAGAATCTGGTTGCTTAGGCATGAGCTAATCAGAGTTAACTTTACACCACTTCTTTATCAATACTCACCGCAGCTCTCATCTGATTGAGTCCTCCATTGCAGGAGACCATTAGATAACCATTGTTCTTGTACAATCCTACGACAATAGCCAAACATCAGATTCAAATGTCCAAAACGATAACTCAACTTACATGAGAGTATATAATGTGTAAAGAAGAATTACAAGGTTGTTCTCATGAAGAAAACAACAAACTTGACCGAATTTCGTTACAAATCCTGTTTTTTACAATTCCAACAAGCAAATCAGAGCAAGTTAAGATTAGGAAAATGAAAACAGTAGTTCTCGATCGAGACCAAGTCAGTCCAAAAGAAAATAACAACTCACTCTTCGGAGGAAGTACTGCTTTGCGCGGAACTGGGAGGGTCTGGTCTTGGAAACCAGATAACGCCGCGGATTCCTGAGAGAAACAAGAAGGCCATCCTTTCAAAACCCTAGGTCCCCATGTCTCCCCCAATGTGGTCAACTGCACGACACAAGTCCAGAGCAAAATCGAAGTCGTCGCACGGATCATCCACATCTTCATTTTCGGCCTCGACGACACCATCGAACTCTTGAGCCTTTCGACTTTGCTTTCTCCCATTGCCTTCATCCCCATCGCCACCAAGCTATTATGCTTCCTTTCACTTCTTCCAATCCTACACATCAGGCTCTCCGCCCATGCATTGACGTGCCGAAATTGATAATCTGGAATTCGCGGAAAACGTCTGCTCTCTATTCGCTCCGAATTTAGGCAATGCCGGATCAGAAACAGAAATTAAACCAGTCAAACCTAAATAATTTCCCTTAAACTCTCGATGCACGTTCGATATTTCCAATACCGGAAACTTCTAACTGCGGAGAGAAATTAAACAAGAACGACAAAGAGTCCCTAGCTTTGCAAATCACACAAATAGCTCAAAATCTCGATTAAAATCTCCAAAATTCGACATCCAAAAAATAGATAACGCCTCCGATTTCTCTACAAAACGAATGCCGATCACCGTCCGAAAGATCAAACTCTACACTCCTCAATAGATCCTCCAAAATTTAAACCAAATTCGAAACCAAAACCAAAATGAAACTCCCCGTATCCAATATCAGATGAAAATGGTCCTACTATGCCGGCGAGCACTTCCCGGAAGGCCGACGAAGTTGCAAAGATCGACCGCCAAATATATATAGAAAGAGAAAGAAGAGCATTCGATAAGCAACGCGAGCCGTACACCGCTGGGTACCCGCGGAGGCTGAAACCGCGGGTTTGTTCAACTGTGGTTGGGTTTAGAGTATGGTTACTCACATCCGCCAATGAATGCCAGCCAATAAAAAAAGGACACAGCCGGACCCACAAGATGAGACGTGTTCACTCATCGGATTGTTGAATTTTGCTACGTGTCATAATCAGGAGTGGTTTCGATAGATCCATTTGCACTATTCTGAATAGGCAACTAGCATCGGCCGTCAGATTCCAGACCACGGAAGTTATCGTCGGTTCGATACGCCGACAATATACCGCGATATTTTCAAGGTATGTCAAAACGACATCTTGAGGTTAATTATATTTATTTTTTAAATTAGTTTTATTTGTTATTTAGAGAAAATAATTAAATTTTAAATATTTTCGTAACCATTTTTAAAAATAAAAATATTAATGTTTTATTAATGTTTCATTTAAATATAAATATTTGTTAAAATTTATTTTTATTTAAACTTTCAAGATAACGTGAGAAAAATACAAGCTAGTTAGAAAAATTAAGAAAATAATATTGAATTATAAGATTAATGACAAGTAAACTGCAGTGGAATGTAGTCTTTTTGTTGCGAAAAGTGGATTATTGAAATATAACTCAAAAAATATTATTTTCTACTGTGAAAAAATTACTTTCCGTTGCAAAAAATGAGTCACTAGTGATGAAAATTTTACGGGTAAAATCGAGAAGAGGAAGGAGCCACCGGAAGATATTAGGAAAATTGAAAACATGAGAATTATCTTCTACGACAAGAAGATCATGTCGAAAGTTCTGGATGATATCGTCTTTACTGTAATATTACTTTGATTAATGTAATTTTAAGATAATACTGAAGTATGATTAGAATTACAAAGCAGATTCAACACTACCCTTTTTCTAAAATTTAATATTTCTTTTAATAGGTTAACGACGATATTTGTGTCGTTTATTTTTCATAGTTGAGCATTTTATTTATTACTAAAAATGATTTAATCATTGATTTTATAGTTTAGGGGTTATTTTGTTAATTTTCCTAATAATTAATTAATACTAAATAAAATTTCAAAAAAATATTAATTTCCTTTTAAAGTAATCATTTCGTTCAAAACGATATTTTGGCGATAAATACGATGACAACTGGCTTATACGGTGTTTGTAGCGTCACCCGCCGTTATCGTCTCCGTTAAATTGTTTTAAAGGGATGGCTCTGGCTGTGTCAGAACGGTCGACCATTCGAAGCTCGTGATGAAGAGAAACTGCCACGTGTTCTAATCTTGGCACTAGTGGACCCACATGCACAACTGGGCCCCACTGTGACTCGGCTTGAAGTATGGCAAGTGTAATGTCACATCAATCACACGCGCCAAGCAGGCCAATTTTAGTTGGGGCCCACGAGGATTTGAGACGCATGATCCTCAATGAAATGGGATCACGATTGAAAATCAGGGAAGGGCCCCCTAACATCGACTGTACACCAAGGGAGGTGTGATGCACGCGCATCAATGGAGAGTGAGAGATGAATCCTTCCGATGTTGTCACGGCCGGGAATTGGAAACACGACAAGGATGTCGGTCTCAAATTTCCCTGCGATGTCGTTTTGTTGGATAGATTTGCTATCAATAATAACAACGAAATCAGCTCAAGGACAACGTTTTTATTTTAAATTTTTGGGTTTGACCCTGAACTATTGTATCAATGATAAGATAAATCTTAAAATAATGTTGTAAACAACTAAAATCTTGAATTATGAAAAAATGAACAAGTCAAATCTCGCTGTCATATTTTTACGTTAAAAATTTTACAAATTTAAAATAATATACCAAATATCTGCTGATCTAATAATTCAGAGATTATTTTATTAATTTAACACATTGTCGTATAAGATAATTACGCCATCACGATATAAGTGTTGATTATTGTGGTTGTGCATGTAATTAACAATTAATCAAAAAACTAGACATCGTTATCATTTAATTATTGGAGAAAACCCCACTAATCCAAAGAGATTAAGGGGAGGGAGGTTTGATTAAATACTTATTTTTAGAAGTTTATCTTATAAAGTTTGGTCCATGCTTTAGATAAACAATTAATTTAATGGGTATGTACTAAATAACTATAGAATAATTTAAGTATTTATTTAAAAAATGATATTCATTAATTATTTAATAATGCAATTACATAGGATTAGCAAGTCAAGTCAAGTTATAGATTAGAAGTAGGAAAGGTATTCTTAACCAATAAAACAATAATTATTTAGTTGATTAAATAAGATTAGTGGGATAGTTGTGGTAATGGTGGAAATCAATTGACTTCCTCAAATTATTGGCTTTATTCAACTGCCTAATATTCCTAAAATGTTACACAACATTCTACTATTTTTTGTATAATTTAAAGGAAAATTAACAAATCAACTACTGTACTATAGAATCAATAATAAGTCTACTACTAAATAATTTTTGTTAACAGCTTAAACACGAAACTATGAAAAATAAACAGAGAAAATATTATTGTTACGTTGAACCCGCAAAAAAAACATCTTCGATATAAAATTGAACCATCGAAAAAACATATTTAAATGCATCTCTACAATTCTAATTCTATTTCAATTTTATGCTAAAATCGGAATAATAGAGACATTCTTACCCTGAAGGTGATTCCGGGAAGCTCTAGCATAGTCTTCTCGTCGTCGAAAATAATTTCCATGTTTTTAGTTTTCCAAACATCTTCTTGTGACTCACCCTCCTCTCGATTTCACCATCTAGTTCTCATCGTCATTTTCTCTTTCCTCTTCCTGGTCCGTCGTCGTCGTCGAATTCTCATTATCAATGTTTCACTTTTCGTATAGGAAAATAATATTTCTTCTGCAGAAATTAATCTTTCTGTATGGAACGTTGATGTTCTGTAGGCAAAAAATAATCTTTCCACATGGGAACGTTGTCTTTCCACAGCGGAACGTTGTCTTTTTCGCAGCGAAAAATAATCGTTCCGCCGCAGAGAGAAAAATTTAAAATTTGTTTAACGAAAAGATATCATTTCGTTGCAGAAACCTAACATTCCACTGTGGAACGACAAAGTTTTAACGAAAAACGTAACCGCTATGTTTGCTCCGTCCATTTCCCATATTTTAGTATTTAAATTATTAACAAAATTTGTTCAGTGGTTGATTTGTCATTGATTTCATAATACAATAGTTGATTTGTTAATTTCCCTAATTTAAAATTCGCTAAATAACAATTATATATATCTAATAATATTTTGACTAAGTTAATTCATCTGCTCACAATTTTTTTTTTTTATATTGAGTATGACATTTATCATCTTTTTTTTATACCTTTAGTTCTTATTTCTTTATAGATAACGGGTCAAAATTTTCTATTTTCACTAACTGTATACTTTTTGTTCCTATCGTTTTATAGGGTCAAGGTCTATTATTATTTTCGAAATAGATTTATAAACATTTTTCTTTTTTTTTTTTTGAATGGTGAGGATGATATCATTAATTGCTCCAAAAATTATAGAAATTTGAGACAAGAAGACAAAGCAAAAACGTCTTTGGTTGGTTGGTTGGGGGAGGGACGTGACTAACTAGAGATAAGACCAAGTATAAAAACATCTTTTTTAATTATTGGGAGTAAGGGTAAACAACTACACCAAATGGGGTGAACTCAAATGAGGGTTGAATTTTAGGGTTTAGAGATTAGCCAATGGGAGTGCATTATTCCAACGTTGACCCATTTAAATATCTTCGAAAGTCAAAAGGAATTTCATTAGACTTTGGTCAACGTCATCAGTTTATACTAATCCCAAGTTTTGTTCTTGGAAGACAAGGGGTTGTTGAAAAATCAGAAATAAAATAAAAAGAAAAAATTATTTCGGGAAAATTAACAAAATAAACTCTAAACTATTGAATTTGTGATAAGTTCAATCTTAAAAGTAATTTTATGAATAAGTAAAAGCTCGAACTATAAGAAATAAAGAAGACAAATATTGTTGTCGTGTTTTTTGTTAAAAATTTAAATTTTTTTTAAAATAATCTACTGATAAACGAGTATTTTTCTGTAGTGAAAATGTACATTTTCGCATTTTCTATCAAAAAATTTAAAATTTTTAAAATAATCTACCAAATATCTACTGCGGAATGACATTTTCCACAAAGGGATATTTGTCTTCTGCTGCACAATCTTAGTTTCTTCAACACAATCCGAGAATAAAGCACGATTCTAACCTGAAGCACAATCTCATCATCAAGCACGATCAATATCTCAATTGGTCCGTTAAAGTCAGTCATTAACTCCAAATATTTTATGTACAAGTCCATTGCAAAAAAAAAGACCTATCCACTACATAAAACAATTTAAATATTTAATGTGACAGCAAAATTTATTTTTTTCATTTCTTATAATTTAAATTTTTAATTGCTCACAAAATTACTTTAAAGATTTGATTCCAATAGTTCAAGATTTATTTAATTATTATCCAAGATTTGATGGCCTCCAATATTCTAATTTCATATTATATTTTTGAGACCCATCTATCAAGAGTTATCACCCCAGACACTGGCGGTTTGCGTGTATCAAATAAGAAATACCGTTACATGCATTTTTCTTAACGCCTACTTGTACCCATTGATATTATATTTATATGTCACTTATTTATTTATATAATAATTAAGATAACTAAACTTGCATCATTAGTTAAATAGTACCAATAATTGATATATATATATATAGAGAGAGAGAGAGAGAGAGGAGAGGAGGTGTATTTGATCTATTCAAAGCACGAGAAAGAAAAGCTTTGAATATTTGGGAAAAATATATATATTAATAATAATATTCAAAAAAGAAAAAAAAAAACATCAAATTTTGTGATAAATAATAACAAGATAATGCGTACTAATCAGGAATTTTATTACAAGCCAAGAATCTAACTGAGAAAAGGGGGAGGAAAAGAGGATGAGATTGGGAGAGAGTGTAGCGTAGAAGAAAGAAGAAAGCAAAAGTCTAAAGGAACACATGTGAATAAAACCATGTTATTTATTAAATATTTTTAGACAAAAATATTTCGTCAAACGGCATGTAGTGTCTTACAAATACACGTAAAAATGGTAAGAGTATATTGGTGCGTATCGAATCTCGTATAATTTTATTTTTTAGATTAGCCAAAAATACACTGTACTAGGTAGGAAGGAGAACTCTACTCATAAACCATGCATTTTCTACTTTTTCAAGCGTTATGGGATTGTGCATCTCATTAGTATGGGTCAGACCCTCACTTAGGTCATTTTTGCTTTCATGTGGTGGGGTGCCACAATTTTCCCTTGTGGAGACCCGACATTCTCGTTGGCTATACTTCTAGATAGACTCTGATTTTGATACTGTCCGCTTTGAGTCAAAATTCTCATTGCTTTGTTTTTGTGATTAACCTAAAATGTGTTGTAGTAGATAGAAAGAAGAACTACGTTTATAAACCATGTATTTTCCACTCTGTCAAGCGAAATAAGATTGTGCACTCCATTAGTATAGATCAGATTCTTACTTAAGTCATCTTTACCTTTACTAGACAGGTTGTAACAAAAAAGAGTAACACTTAGACCTTTCTTTTTAACTTCAAAACATTTTACAATCGCTTGTACCAGAATCCTCATGCAGTGCATCACAAAATAGCGTATAAATACACGAATAATTATACGTACAAATACTCGTACAAATACATGGAAAAGGTAAGAGAATGTCATGCATATGAAGTATACAAAAAAACAAGTAGCACTTTGACCCTTTTTTTTTTTTTTTTTTTAACTTTGACACTCTAGCAGATGTCTGTTCCACGAATCCACAAGGAGTAGATCTGGAGATTTCCAAAGCAAAATGGATGAATAAACGTGAGCTAAAGATTTCCAAAGCAGTAGATCTGGAATCTGATTAGGAATACAGCATTTTGGGGCGCAGCAGAAGTGAGCTAAAGATTAATAAATGCAAGATTCCAGACAAGATTTTCAATTTGTTTTGAAGCTCTTGGCTGTGAATATGGAAGTACAAACTAAATGAACACAAAAACAGTACGAGGGAGAGATGAGCGCTTACTTCTAGTTCTCTCCGCAACTGACTGATAACAGCTCTGAGAAAGAAAATGAGAACAACCAAAAAAAAAAACAGCTATGAAATTAACCCAACCGAAGAAGAATCTTGAGAAAAACCAAATGACGCGAAAACGGAAGCTCTAATATCAAATGACAAGTGACAGACAAAGTTTTGGAAATGAGCGGTCGACTGATGGCTGGAAAGCGATTGACTAGAAAACACATAGGTTCAAAGAGATTGCTTCCGGACGATTTGTGGTCGACCAGAAAGTGAATGAGCGGTCGACGAGACGCCTTTATCGACGAATCTATTTAACTTGAGGTCGATCGGACGCGGCCAACTTGTGTATGTGGAATGGTGTTTTGCAAATCAAACGTATTTGTGGGTTTTTGCTCGTGACAAACAAAGAAAAGTGGTTAAAAAATATGTAGATTAATGATTTAAAATTTAAAAGAAAAATTCCTAAGGAGAGCTCCTCCAAAATTAAGGTTCAAAGTTTATAATGCAAAAATTGCGAAACTACCTTCATGAAAACATATACTCGGCTAGACATGTCTTAACCGAGTGACACCAATACTTGACTATTAAACTTAATATAACATAAACTATAAATAAATTATTAAGTCCTGATTGCTGTGACGATCCAATAGATTAATCTTTTAGATCCATCTTTAAGTGGATTTGAGCTTCAATTCCAGGTAAGATAGAACGAGCTTCTTTGACAAAAATGAAGCTCTTTGTTCAGGGAACTTTTGACATAGCAAATAAACTTCAATTTTAACAAAACACTTCATTCTAAAAAGCTTGAGAAGTCAGCTACAACTTCATAAAACATATTTTTTGATATAAGAATGTAAAGATGTCAAATATGTCAAATAGTCCTCGAAGGTCAGTTCACTAGTAGTTGTGGACGTCTAAAAAATCTTCTAAACTTGTGCTTGATTTTTCCATTTATGTTTCATCTTGAAGAACTCTATAAGAAATTTGAAGGCTTAATAGATATATTGATATCTTCGATATATTTTCCTCCATAATCATCTACAAAATAAATATTTGAATTATTGTTAGAAACTCTTCTCACTCGGTAGTGAATCATAGGTTCTCATGGCACATCATCCTTCTAGGGTTGAAGAGGATTTGCCCTCAAATTCAGAAGTTCTCCTCCATAGTCTTCTTCACCAAAATAAAGTGATAAGCCTTAAATAAAGAAAGTGGTACAAATTCCAAAGTCTCGCGGATACTCAAACTTGTTTGCAATATCAAAAAGTCGTTTCTCAATCTTTAAAAACCTTTCGGTTTGTTGCATTAGATCAGAATTCCTTTTATCGGGGAAAAACTTCTTCTTCAAGTGCAACCAAACTACAAGCATTTACTTGAACTTCAAAAGCTTATCCAATATATTATAATTGTATCTTGATTGAGCGCTTTTGATAACCCGTGTAGCATGTCACCAAATCACCAGTAATCATTCAAATTATTCACAAACATTGGACTAAACTTTATGGTACATTAATGAGCATCTACTTTGTCCTTTGGAGTGTCATGCAGTTGGTTTTCGAGTTTTCATACTTAACCAAACTACGAAACGAATTAACAATCAAGATACATGAATCATAAATACAAGCGGTTTAACCATATTCTATTTTTGAACCTCCCAAAAATTTAAATTCTGTTAAATCTACTCGGGGAAATTTTCTATGCTTTGACCTGCATTTTCAGTATTTTAAGATGGGACATTAATACCAAGACAATTTCTACAATTTTTGTCATATTTTTCAACTTCCTTGAACAATTTAAGGTTTGTTTAGAGTTATGTTAACCCCTCTTGGGTTGTTTCTTCTTTTCAAGTTTTGTCCATTTCTTTTTCTTGGGAAGTTTTCCTGGGTTCGAAGATCATTTCTGGGATTCCTGGTAGAAAGAATTGTTTGATCTCCACATATACAATGACGGACATATTATTAGAGGACTTGACTGAACAAAATATTTTACAATAAAAGAACATTCCAACCACCTCCCACCCGACAAAATAAGACATGGATAATGTAGAAAAGAAAGATGCACAGCATGAGAGAAACATACAGAACAGGATCTTCTTCTTTTCATTTTCTAAAACTTCTCTTGGTCGTCATCCTGCGAGTCAAAACGGATAAAACACAAAACTACTCAGAAAGTTAAGACACCATAACAGCCAATTACATTCATCAGTCACTTAAACAACTGTTCGTTCAACGTTTAAAGAAGAACATAATAAAATGTAACAAGCATAGAGTGGTGAAGCGTGATTAATTGAAAAGAAGTAAACCATTGTATGAGTTGGAGTGTTTTGCAGGTCATTCAAAGGTGAATCAGCAGGGACTCAAGAGTTGCTAGGCAAACTAAATTAGACGATACTTGCGAAAGAAACTTCTGTGAGACAAAATAAGGATGCTTATGGTAGGCTGAGGGGATCGCTACCCTAAATATTTGAATTCTATGGCCAACTTTCATAATAACAAGAATTGCATCTAAATTTAGTGGTTGAAGGAGCTGAGGTAGAGGGTTCTATCTTGTCAGAGGGCTTTCTAAGGTGAATCTGCAAGCGCTAAGAGTTGCCAAGTAAACTAGAGGAGGCTGTTCTTGCAATAGAAATCTTCCAGATACAAAAATCGAGATACTTATGGTTGGCGGAGGGGATCATAAGAAAGTCATTCTACCGCCAACTTTTGTAATAACAAAAATCTTATTCCGAATTCAGTTGTTGGAGCTGAGGCGGAGGGTGGGTTCAATCATGGAGAATCGTGTTATCAATTTCTGCAAAGATCTTTAAAAGAAAGGGAGTGGTGGAGACCGTAGTGTTTGAGTGAATTGGCAGAAGGTCTTTTCCTGTTCAAGTCATATCACAGAGATCTTACAGGCAGGACCAAGGTAAACCGTTATGGAATAAGGACTTACAAGCCCAAGACCCTTTACTGCAAGTTTCTTCATGTGGCCACGGGCGGATCTTTCGAATAAGGCGTGACTGTTTTGTATGAAGAACAAAAGAGGCTGTGAATCATCTTCTCTTGCATTGGGGGGGTGGCTTATGCCTTGTGCTATGGGTGGGGCTTTGGTTGGATGTGTTCTGGGTTATACACTGTCACTCAAAATCCTTTTATTGGAGTGGAAGTGGTGGAAAGGAAAAGGAAGGGTCAACTCATTTTGGTATGTTTCTGGAGCATTTGGAAAAAAGAGGAATCAAATGCTTTTTTATCATGAAGATGTGGATGAGGAATCAAATAATTTTGACCCTTTTTTATCGCTCAAACATCTGTATAGTTTGTTTTTCTTCCTAATTTAGACATTGTGCCGATAGAAAAAAGGTACAATACGTCACTATTATAATATCTTATTACGTAACAAACGAAAATAAAGAAATTTTGCTTACCGAAGAATCAATCATTTTGTCAAAGTCATCGTCAAAGATCTCATCTCCATCATCTGAAAGACCACATTGTGATTGTTATGCAAAAGCTCACAGAAATTACTAAGATTGAGGCAATAATATTAAGTAAACAATTGTAGAGTTGTCACTAATCATATTCCATGAAAATCCACTAACAGCAGTCTGAATTGAAAAGAATACATCCTATCCCTTATGCTTTGATTTCTTGAAGAATAAAAACTGCTTTGTATTTTTGTCATGCAGAACATGAATCTCTTCGTGGCTTTGTCTCCACCATGGGGAGACAACTATACACATTTTTTTACATTGTCTTGTAGTTGTTATTTAGGATCAGCTATTTCAGGAGTTCAATGCTCCTTGGCCAGATTCTTATATGATTTACTCTTTATTTAATTTTTTTATGGTAATTTCATTTTAGTGATGTCATTTGTAAACCAAGGGATGTCGGGAGAAAAATGCAGTATTGCAACCTTTCGGACTCAGGGTGTGAATTTTTAGGACAACTTTCTTGATTGTAATGCCTTTCAAAATAAATTTAAGCTTTTGCTCAGTGGATGAGCTTATATTCCAAATGCTTCAGGACTTATCCTTTCTTGTTGGTCCTTTCCAATTGAAATGATACAACTTAAGTTGATTGAATTTTTTTTTATTTAATCGATTCGCGTAAAATAAAAAAATAAGGCTTTAGTTTAAGTAACTTGAACTTGAACTTGAACTAGAACTAGAACTAGAACTAGAACTAGAACTAGAACTATTGCACTTTTAAACTTCAATTACATTAATTGTCATGTATTATTATGTGATATAAGATAAGAGTTTTAAGCAGCTATTGATATACTAGAAAGCAAAACATGATAAGTACCTGGGCCTTCACTATCTTCAAGATCTCCAAGGAGAAATACATCCAAGTCTTGATCAGTAGATGTTGTGGTTGTAGTTTTTCCCCTCACTACTGAAATAGACGCTATTTCAGATGTTGAAACTTCTCTCCTTTTGTCATCTTCCAATGGTGGGGCTGATTTAAGCTCAATTTCCTCCATGTACTGCTTCTCATAACTTAAGGAAGCCATAAAGTAAACAAAAAAAAAAAAAATCAGACACTGAAGCAGCGCAAACACTGCAAAATAGAGTTGGAGGAACAAAAAATGTGACGGAGAAACTGCACTTCATACATTTTGTATGCACAAGATAAAAGCTGTTTTCTGAAAAAAACTAATGCATCGTATTAACTTCAGTAAGCTTTTCCCTTTATCTAAAAGTATATATGTATTTTCCTCGAAACCTTCAATTAATTTTGAAGATAAAGTTAGGTACTCGACTGATCTCATTCATTCATTAGAAAGATAGCATAATGACCCCATTGAGCTTCATATCTAAAAAATGGAATTATGCTAAAGTAAATCGTAAACACAGTAAACTTGCACAAAATCTATTAGTGTGAAAAGAAGAGAAATATAAATGTAGTGGTAATAATATCTAATGTGGCATTCAAAATTCAAAGGAGTCAAGACAAACTACTTACGGTGCCACATGATTGTTCATTAATATAAAGTATATCCTCCAGAACTTTCTCTCTTTCATAACACGTGGGCATAACTCATATCTTAACTTCGAAATTTCCTGTAGTAAATGGTATTTATAAGCATACAAATTAAGCCAATATTGAAATGATAAACTGATGGTTTACATGATGATATAGAATGCTTAATGACAAATGAAATAGCCAATTAAGATTCTAGGGTCACCATCTATCAGAATGAAAAAAATTTATCTCCTCGAAAATAAGTTAGAGGGAAAGCTACCTTGACAGTTGTAAGAACAAGATTTGCATGTTTTTCCTGCCACTCGGTTAGATCCTGCCTGACATTCGATACTGTAGGTATATCAGACACTTGTGAATCATCTGCATATGGAAAGAAAGCCATTCGTTAGATTTTGACTGATGGCTGGAAAAAAACTTCAAAACAAACATGAAAAAGTTAGAACAGATTCCTGTCACTCGAAAAATTTGAGACGAACATTAACACAATGATTATGTAATAGCTCCCAATCATTTTTCCACTCAAAATTGATGAAAGATTGTACTTCTCAGCTATTTCAACAGATTTATGAATCCAAAGGATTTCAAGTCAACTATAGCTAAAGTTTTAATAGTAAGAGACCAAAAGCTTAATTGAGATAAGACGCCTTACCCATTACTAATTCATTATCATCAAACAAACTCAGACATTTCCCATTCTGATATGTACACCACTGCTTTTTCTCTTTTAGAACCACAGAAAGAAAAAATATGAAGAATAAAAATAGTGTGAAGCACAGACACACCAATGTTGTTGGCTACTAGAATCTCATCGGTCCGACAGTTATTACCTAAAGATGGTAGCGTGGATATATCAACACTTGAGTACCCTCCCCTTGCAAACCTCCTTTTAAGGGACTGTTCTAGTTCCACCCAATGTTGCTGTTCTAGAGACAAACTTACTATATTTAGGATCCATTTGGGGTTTGCTTAGGGGCCACTTTCAAATGCTTATTTGATAATGTAATTTCTCTAAGAGTATTTGACAGTAGATTTTTTACTATTCTTTTAATGATCTACAGCAGATTTCAAAAGCATAAAAATGAAACTTCAAAATTCTACTTATTTCATAAGTTGTTCAACCTTTTAAACTAAACTATATATTTGCTATTTTGGTATAATGCCTTTCAATTATTCACCTCCCTTTTTTTTATATATCTTTTCTCATTAATTTTTTCATGACATGAATTTGATTCTAGATGAGCCGTAGTTCATAAAATTGAAATAATTATCATCATAGACTTTTATACATTTTGATATTACAACAAAAATTAATTATTACAGTTCATCAAACATTTAAATTGCATAAATCACCTTTTACAGGTTAGTTTACCAAACAATCACTCGATTTTCGTAACAGTACAATTAATAGTCAACCAAATTGGTCATTGCCAGATTTTAACAACAAATTGAATACCTTCTAGCGGAAAATCCTGAAACGTGGTTATGGTGATCCCTTTCACGAAGTCCCTCAGCTCTTCGGTGATTCCAAATCTTTCCAGATCTCCAGAACAATCATCCGATATCTCAACCTGGCGGGACGGAGAAACCCCCTCGATCATGTACTTGATTTGATCGGCATGCTTAACCGCTTCAATCCTTATTTGTTCAGCCCGATTAGAGGCTTCCGAAGCGAGCTCCTTAGACCTTTTGGCAGTCTCCGAGAAAATTTCGGAGAATTTTGAAGGTCCAAGAGTGACATCCTGAGATAGCTTAGCGGCTTCCTTGGTAAGATCATGCGACCGCTTCACTGCCTCTTCAGCGAAGCTTCGAGCTCTCTGCCAGAAATCCATGTACCGAACTCCACTCTCTTCTCGCTCGCTCTCTCTTTCTCTCTGTTTCTTGTTCCTCAACAATAGTCCGATTGGGTAGTCGAGAGAAATGATCAAGTGCGGAAAGGCACACGATTCTACATATATACATTGTAAATCTTAATCCATGCAAGCGTATTTCTCTATCCAATCACATTTTTTTGGGCTTGAACTCTAATTTCATTGACATTGCTGTCGATAATTAATAAGCTCAAGTAATTATCGTAAAGCCGACAATATTACTATTACTATTGACAAATGTTGAAGGTTAGTAAGTTCTCTTTTTACGTTTAAAAGTGATGTTAAGAGTTGGTTATATTTATGAGTAAAATGATGATGAGAAGTTGGAGATTATAAAGTGATGTTTGAAGTTTTATTAAAAGTATCACAAAGTCAGATTTCATGTTCAAGTTTCATGATTTAAAGATACTTGTTTATGTCCTAATAGTATGTTAGTATTAATTGATGGAAGGATTTATAAATTAATTGATGTTTATGAATCTAATATCATGTTTGATCCAAAATTGGGAAAAATGGAGTAGTTTCTGTGTTGGTAGCACCGACTTATCTTAATGACTATCAATTACTGAAATATTTTAGTATGTTAAAATAGACATTTTGATGGAATTATGGGTGTTGGAATCAAGTCATTTGGACCTATATATTGAAAGTTATGAATTTTAATAGTCGATGGAAAACTGTGGGACAAAACCTGGGTATTAGACATGAACAAAGTTATGTTTTTGACATTTTATCCGTGACAACAATAGTTGAATTTGTAAATTAATTTTATATGTTGAAGAGCATAATTTAGGGGAATTATGAGTTCTAGAATCACTCAAATTGGAAAAGTATACAAAAAAAAATTATAAATATTAATGTTAAAGTGTGTAGTTGGATACTAACAAATTATTGTAACATGTTTGGGTTTTCCAACTCAAGAAAATAATTCATGGTTGTTGTGAATTGTTCTAAGACTCCAATGTAAGTAATGATTGTGTGTGCTTGGCCTAACAACCTTCATCACTAGGTGGTAGGACGGTGTTTGTTGTTACATGTTATGTTTATGCTTAAAATAGTTTGTTGATTTGATTAAATGGTTGCATAATTGCTAGATGATGGTAATGTTATATGTTGTTCAATGATATATTATGATTATGATTTCATACATCATGTTTTTTTTTTCAGGAAATAACGAAAATGTTTCATATATGTTTTCATTAAGAAAGTTTAAAGATGAAATGAAATATACGAAAAAAACTTTGGTGATACGATATCATTGGAAGCTTTGGGTGGTTGATGCCCCCATTGAAGCTTTTATGGGCTTGTTCCCGCAATGATTTTTAGCCTTGATGTCTTCTTCCAATGTAAAGAAGGAGAACGAGAACGAAAGAACGATAAGAAAGAAAAGAAAAAACATGAAATGCAAACGTTTTATGAAAAGTGCATATCATATTTATATTAGTCATTACTTATTGAGCGTTAAGCTCAAAAATGAATCTTGTGATGTAGGTAAAGAAAATTGTACGAAGAGACTCATTTGCAATCAGACTATTGTTTTATAAATGACGAGCAAATTATGGATTTAATTGTTCTTGTACACCTTTATGAACTTATGTTAATGACATATTACGGTGTTTAAAAGATAAAAGTATTTTGCTACGCAAATGATATTTTAAAAAGTTTTATTCAAAACTTTCAAGTATTTGACGAAAATAAACTAGAATTTCAGGGTGTTACGTAGTATAAGATGGTTTTTTATTAAAAAAATTTCATGACGTGAGGTGTAACATAAAAGGGAAAAAATTGTTTAGCGTACCAAATTTGAAACTATTTTCTATTAATCTTTTGATTGTTACATGTCGATAGCTTATCAAGTAAACTAGGTTAAGGGTGTGATTGTAGTTTAGAAATGGGGAAGTTGGACTAGAATTGTTGAACATTGTCCAGCTTTGTTTCTTTGTCGGGATTTTTCGAAGTTTGAATATGAGAGAAAAATTGTTAAGAAAGTGTGAGGAAAAAGTTTGAAGTTTCGTGTCGGAAATTTTCAAGTATTAATGTGAGTTAGAAAATTGTTTGATTATATAAATTTGCACTCCCACAAAATTCCTTTGCATGAACATTAGGCAACCGAAACTTAGTGATTATTCGAGTCATTCTCGAACCGAAGTTAGAATGTCATGATTGTTCAAGTCACCCTCGAACCGCAGTTGGAATGTCTTGTAACAACGAACTATACGCAATTTCACAAGACGTCAAAACTTTAAAACTACAATTATTTATAAAATTTCAACCAATTATCATTTATCTTTTGATACTTGGATCTCCAAAAATAACCTTAATATTTTGACGGCTCTTTTGCGTAATAAAACAACTTCTTTTTAACATATCAACTAGACTAAATAAAAAAATGAAATCAAGAAAGCCGATACGAAAGAAGAAGCAAAGCAAATTATATGAAGACTAGAACGAAATGTTGATCGATTTGCCTTATCCGATCACATGGTAGACCACTTTCCAATTTCATGTTCATGTTGTTCCACAAACTTAGACCTTATTTCCAAGCTCACACATAACAAACTTTTAACATCTTCGCGACCTAACAACATGTGATGATTCGCGTCCGGCATGTCATTGGCAACTAGAATTACGTGACGGTCTATTTATGATATTTCTTGTCTCGGAGATGTGCATATTTGTTAATGTAAACGTCCCGTGTTATTGGCCTATAGTCACAATGTTTAGTTTACATTAATTTAAGTACCCACTTTGAGTATTTCTATTATATTTCTTGAAGTACACTGAAATCTTGTATATTTATAGATTTTTAAGAAAGAGATTTCTATAATAATACAAATATTTACATTTATTTAGTAGAATAAAGTATACCATATAGTTTAGTTCTTAGGTAAGCAATTATAAATGACATGGGAGTAAATGGTGTAGAAATATTTAAAAATAAGTAATCCAATGCAAGGAAAATTTAAAATTTAAAGGGAAATTAACAAATCAACAACTAAACTATAGGATCAATGACAAGTCAACTACTAAAATATTTTTGCTAACAAATAAAACACTCAACTATTAAAAATGAACACATCAAATATTGTTGTTACGTTTTTCGTTAAAAAATACTTTATTTCTTTTGCAGAACGTTGTCTTTCCGTTGCATAAAATGAGTTCTTGAAATAAGATTCAGGAAATATTACTCTTTGATGTGGAAAGATTACTTTCCTATGCGAAAAGTGACACATTGGTGATGAACATTTAATGACGACAACAAACCAGGAAGAAAAAAGAGAAAATGGTGATGAGAACTGGACGAGTGAAATCGAGAGGAGAGGTGAGCCACCTGAAGATGTTTGAAAAATTTAAAACGTGGAAATTATTTTACGACGACAAGAAGACCATGTCGGAGCTTCCGGAAGAGGAGCCAGATTTCGACATCATTTTCACGATAAAATTGCTTCAATTATTGCTATTTTAACATAAAACTGAAGTAAAGTTGGAATTGCAGAACAATAATGTTTCTACATCGTCTTTACGATAATGTTTCTTTCAACAGTTAACGACGATATTTGCGTCGTTCATTTCCCATAATTGATAATTGAGTGTTTTATTTATTAGAGAAAATTATTTAGTGATTACTTGTCATAGATCTCATAATTCAGTAGTTATTTTGTTAATTTTCCAAATTTAAAATATAAAAATAATATTATTGTCACGTGTTTTGTCTTCTACATATTTACTAGATATAGTGAATTTTGTATCACAAAACCTAGTTCTTCAATGGAAGCCAAAAGAAAAGAAAATGAGATAGTAGGTCTCAAGGGCCCCACAAACACATTGGCTATGTAGGTCCAGTAGGGCCCACAATGAGAGAATTGACTGGGCTGAGAAGTGAGCCCATTGGAGTTGGTGGCCTTAGTGTGCTTAAGTGAGAGTGAGCCCCTATTGATGGCCAATGGTTAAAGGCCAATGGTTAATTTAGTTAGATCTTAAACTATTTTTGATAAATCAAACCTTCGTATTTAAGCTATTAACAAGAAATTAGGTTAAAGTGTCTGCCTAAATAAAAAACATAATATACACGTATTAGATTTAACGAATAAATTGATGACATAATTCATAGGTAGAATTTTGGATTTTTCAAAAAGAAAATTTTAAGGTATAATCTGGTAATGAATAGGAAACATATTGGTGTGTATGGTTGTAATACTCAGATTTCCTGTAAAATAATTAAGTAAAGATAATTGAGAAATTAATTGGGGTATAGTAGAATTATTTGGAGAATTTTTGTTATGGAATGTATTACCCAGAAAATAAGTTTAAAAAAATAATAAACTGGTGTATAATTATATCGATTAATCGGATAATTATTGAGGATTTAATAGAAGAAAATTATTAAAAGTGGTGAAGTGAGAAATTTGATTAAGATTTATTGGAGGTAAATTAAATAGGGAGTAATTAAATAAAAGTGGTAATTGAAATAAAATAAAAATTTATTTTTAATGGAACGACGACGTTTGGAGAAGAGGAAAATAGGTGTTGGGATGTTTCGGTCGCATTGAGGTCGAAGTTGCGATCGAGTATCGCAACCGAAATGCATAACTGATTGGTCCCTGCATTCTCGGTCGTAACGCAGTCAGAGTTAGGGTTTGAGAATTCGATCGAAACATATTTCAAATTACATTTTGTAATTTTCAGATGCAACAATCATGAATACAATCGAATATCACGATAAAAAAGTAATAGATTTTTGAATCTGTCTAAATGGTCGACCTAAGGGGTGGGCTGGCCAACCCATATCTAAAACTAGGTCTATCTTTGGCTCGAAGTCAAACCTACAATGATGGAGGATGTTGTCTTTGACACCATAGAAAGTTGTCTTCCACACACACTCTCTCTCTCTCTCAAACAATCTCCTTCTCAGACACCCATAGTGCTTCCCCCACCTTATTGTTTATTGTTTATTGTATTTTGGCAAATAGAAGTAAGTGACGTAATACTAGAAGATGGTGGACAAGCATGTATGTGACTGTGAGTGGTGGTGGTGGTGGTGGTGGTGGTGGTGGTGGTGACCACAACGAAGGATCCAAGCTAGATTTTGATAAGTCGAAAATGGAAGATGATGAAATAATGACGATCCCCCCCTCTCATCCTCCAGCTTCTTCTTCTGCACATGGCGATGGTGGTGTCTGCTTTCTGCCCCTGCTGCTGGGATGGCTGCCCTTCCTTTTGTGGCCACCATCCCATCAATCGTGCGTCAACTGCCGCCAGCTCATCTCCTCATCAACACTTAATGCTTCTCTGGTTGTCGCTCACTCATTGTGACACCATGGCGTAATAATATAACAAAAAATTCGAGGGAGTTGTTTCAAATACTAACACCTTCGTGAACTGACAGAGTGAATTCTCGACCATTTGATCAAAACATAGAGCGTAATGTGCATAGCAGCTACTTTGACATAAGATTTAAGGACAAATGATACCTTAAACAATATTTTATTTTAGATATATAGTCAGGATCCAATCAAATTGAGCTAACATATAGGTTCAATAGCGATATGAGTTATGATTGTGATATAAGTCCATAAAATTATTGTGACAAAATTAAATGAGATGATACAATTTAAATCGAACAATAATTAACGAAGTCAAACCTTACATGGAAATTCACATAAAAATTACTAGAAGTAAATGCCGATCTCATTGCTGCATCAGCAGCTAAAGATCTTCTGAACTAATGACTCAAGGAAAATGTCATTGAAACGAATTGACTAAACTTAATAGGAATAAACTTCATATTCAACAATATAATAAATAAATAAATGTATATGAGCATGCTGAGTTAAAACAAGTTATGTATTATTAAACAAAACACAGTAAGTTAGTTTCGAAAGCAGCTCATTATAGTATAGTACGTAACATAAAGTAACTCACTACTGTAAGTTTTAGTGTAAATAGAATTACTCATGGACTCTGAGCATACCATGCGCTCATTATCAACAATAACAGTGATACTCAGCGATCGCAAAAGTCACAAACGACCATGATCAGGTTTAGCGCCCAAAGACATGGTACATACAGTTGTCTTATTACACTAGTTAACAATAACAATGAAACGCATCCTATTAGTGAATTTCTCCTCTATCAATGGTTTTTTTCTTGAAAGAGTTTTTCACGTAAATCTTGGTGTCATTGTTTTTTCTTTTTCCAATTTTGTGTTCGATTCTCAACATCCATAATTTTTATCTATCGAAACTTGGTTACCCTAATTTGTTAACAAGTTTCGCTTTCTTGAAGAAAATCAGCTATCCACACCAAGTCATTTCTCTGAATTCAATAACTCAAATTCTGTTCAACGTAGACATTAAAATTAAAATTTTGATATTTTTGGAGATGTATCGTATTAGCAAAAAGAAAATCTCTGTTGTTTTGATTTTTAATGAAAATTTTATTATATTTTCATTATAATTATTTTCTTGACGCAAATAATAACAAAATCTTTGCCAATTTCTTTTAGGAAAATTAACAAAATAACTACTGTACTATGAAATCAATGACAAGTCAACTACTAAACAATTTTTGCTAACAACTTAAACACCATACTATGAAAAATTAACGAAGCATATATCGTTGCTACGTTTTTCGTTAAAAAATGTTGTCGTTCTTCTCCGAAACATTCTCTTTTCGATGTAGAAGGTCGACTTTTCGCAACGGAACTGTCTTTCCGTTGTAGAAAGTGAGTCCTACACAGACAAGTTGTGATTCTCCCATGGATAGTAAAACAATTCTAAATCATCCGACATCTAAAACATTATATATTCTTTTTCAAAATCTTTTAAATTATAAAACTCAAAAAAATTAAAAATCTTATACAATATTTTTTCGAATCTTGTCTATAGATATTAACTTTTTTCCACTAAAATATCTGAAATCATAAGTTCTTGCAGTTTTTTCCATGGGTATTAGTTTTTTTCCACTATGAGTTCTCTAAAACAAAATGGTCGAGTCATTTATTTCAAATTAACAACAATGTTTGCTCTATTCATTTATTATAGTTCAGTGTTTAAGTTGTTAGAAAATTTTTTTCCGAAATTGACTTATCATTGGATCCGTAGTACAAGGTTGTTTTGTTAATTTCTGTTTCTTCTAATAACATCTTTCTCCATCAAAGAGAGTTGAATTTCTTAAGTTAAAAATTGATCATTTGGTTTGACTTTTTTTACTCTTTTGGGAAAATGACAAATCAACCCTCGTGCTTTCTGATCAATGACAAGTCAACCACTGTGGTATATTTGCTAACAAGGTAACCACTAACGTATGAGAAATTGACAAATCCAATATCACACTCAAGTTAATCCAAGAAAAGAAAAAGCCTGGACGCCGTATCATTGATTGGTGGTTGATTTGTCATTTTTGTCCTGCCACTTTCCGTGTAGGTTAAAAAACATCAAAACAGGAACATGGTTTGCGATGAAACTGTTTTTTTAAGACGAAGGAGTTTTATTGCCTGTCTTTCAATCCCGAGCAAAAAAACTCGGAAAATAAAGACTGATTTTTTTATATTTCTGATGGGTCTGAAATCTAGTAGTGTAACAATGTCACATTGTAGCCAATCACTGCATCTTTTCCAAAGGAAAACGTCTTCAGCAAACAGTATCCACGAGCAAGCCGGAAACTTCCCGTCCCTCCGAGCACCGGCATTTCTCGGTCTTCATGCACGATCGGATTCCGAGCCACCACACTGAATGTGCTGCCATTATACGGCCCGCTGGTGAGCCAAAACACGACAGACATGTGCAGGGTAATCTCGTTGTGTTGTGAAGAAAGTGCGTAAAACCCCTGCGCTCGCCCAACCGAAGCCGAGTTCAGCTCTGGTGAGGTGGTGAGCGGGTTGTCTATCATGTAAATGGAACCGAAGCCAGAGGCGACCGGATCAGAGCCGGTGTAGTTAGTCAACCGTCTAGCCACTTGAACGGCAGATGGATGTGGACCAGTAGTAGTATCATGCATGTAGAACTGGAGTTTGCTGACTCTGGTTTTCAAGGCAGTGGTGTAATCAAATACAATGAGAAGAAGAAGAAGAAGAAGAAGGTTAAAAAGCTTGCTGGATCCAGCCATGGCTGCTCACTTTGAGAAACAAAAAAGGAAACTGATGGGTTCCCATCGCTGCAGATACCCACATTATATAATGTCAAGGGCAGACCACCTAAAACTCGATAATTTTGATGACAATAAATTAATTACTAAAGTATAAAAAAATGTCAAATTCAACCTCGTTGTTATGTCTATCGATAAACGTGATGATGTGGTATTGCAGTAGTTTATATATAAACTGTCACAGTGCCATAATTTTTAAAAACTAAGTAAAGAATTGAGATAAACCGTCATGGTTCATGTAGGAATCGTAGCGGTGTCTCAATACATCGCGGTGGTTTGGTATGAAGCCGGCACAGTGTATTGACACACCGCTGCAGTTTGATGATGAACCGCGGCGGTTTCGTTGTCAAACCGCCACAGTTCTTGGTTTATGGAAACATAACTATAATTTTAACATTTTCAACTTTAAATGACTATAACTTAGGTTATGGGTGTCCGAATCGACTTCATAATATATCAAATCGAAGCTCTCTCCCCACATTTCTCGAACCCAAAATCATGCGTTTAAGCTCTCAAATTTGCAATCAAAGATTTTAGATGTGAACACCAATATCTTAGTCATTGAAACAAGGAAAACATGCTTGAATTAATAGAACGCAATAATAATCGAAAAAGAAATCGAACATACTATTAATGGACATGCTACTTATCCTAGCTAATTTCTTAGTCATTTTACATGCTTCCTACGTTTGTTATTCTAGGTAACTATTTCCGTGGACGTTAGTTGCACAACCGTCATATCACATGGAGGTGGAGGACGATTTTGTTCGTCTTACAGCAGACGATGCACCTCCCCCTCCTCAGTCTTTGCCCTTCATATTGATTAGTGAAGAGAGGTGGCAGTGGCTTGTCGCGAAAGTTGGATAAACAGGAGAGCCAACTTCACGAGATTCAAGTCAAGTTGGATAGACAGGAGAGTCAACTTGGCAAGATTCAAGCCACTATACTACAAATGAAAGAAGTACAGACGCATATTGCAACCGCTCCTCCAGCAGCCCAGTCAACTTCTCCATCAGCTTCTCCTGCATCTTTCGATGCCGATCTGGACGGATTCTAGCATGTCTTTGAGCTTACATGCACTTTCTATACATGCATTAGTACCATTGATTAACAATGTGTTATAATTGTGCATGTCTCCTATCATCAGGCAACCGTCCCTTCCTCCAACCCTTGCCAAAGTTCAGAAGATTTTGGCAACGGGTCCTCCAGTGATGGGTCCTACAGCTATTTGAAGGATAACAGTGCGAATGATATGTGTGATGACTCGTCATATTTAAAACCGTTTTTCCTTATTAAAATTCATTGTATAAAAATTTTTATTTTTACTTAATAAAGATATATGGTAAAATCATTCCAATTAAAACTTCATTAAAGTTAAAGCGGAGACACACTCGGAATTGAAAAGACTAAATAGTTTACAAACCAAAGTTCGACTTAAATCAATTAAAATAAAACATCCATTTATTATTGTGAGCCATAACCTCACAGGTCTACTTCACCGGATAACTCGACTCTTCCACGGGGAACACCTCCTCTTCCACTCCAAGATTTATCATTTCTTGACAATTACCTACACCAACAAGTAACTGTAAGCTCAAAAGCTTAGTAAGGAATTGAGATATGCAATATGAAAGTCTCTAACTCGTTATATCGAAATGGGATCTGCCCAAATTGCTCTTTACTTATAGTGACATATAGCTTACTTGTGGATCGAGTTGAGAGATTACAGGACCCTTGCGAGTAATGGTGGGAAACTCGGCATCTAACACCCTAGAGTAAACAAGCTTTCTAACACAAGGCGGGAAGATTAAATTTTATTCGAGTTTACTGGTTAGATTCGAACCATTATCCCGACCACTAATTGCCTTAATGTCTTTTCTTCATTTTCTTGTCACAATATGAATACCAACCCATTCGTGGTATTTCTTAAGGTTTCTATTACCATGGATGCATGACGATACAACGCGAATGATAGAAATACAATGATATCATCTATCCAACAAAACACATGTCTATACTATCAAGATTTCCAAATTATAGAAGGAATAAACTATAGAAACAATCACGGGATTTTAGTAACAATTCAACAGTGAATTAATGTATTTTACACTAGCAAAATAACAATCAATATAATACAATTCTAACAGCGGATGTGACATTGAACAAAACATACGATCATGCTTCGGGATTGACGGAATTTAACGATACTATATTGGCAACTAAAAAATGAATAAATCATACAACCATGCTTCAAACTAAACGAGATTTAACAGTGAAATATAAGTGAACGAGCATGCTTTACAACTTGGCAATAATGCTGAATATGATAGCAAAATAGACATACTAGCATGCTTTATATTTTGACGCGAAATTCTAAGTATATCAGTGAAATAAAATGAAGATACATACAACATATGCTAGAAATTAAACGTTTAACATGCTTCTCTAGTTGACAGAAATTTAACTATGTGGGAATAAGGAAATAACAGTGATTACACAACGTTTAATCCATATTAAATGCTTGGAATTTAACAATATACGCTAGTAATTAAAACATGCATTTGTGATAGTTATTTTAACAACAATTAATGCACATAACAGGAATTAAAGATGAGTATAAGAGCTCTATGATTTCGACAATGATCTAATAATTACAGCAGTGAATTTAATATGTTTCATGCGTCAAGAATTCGATCATAGACTAACAATCTTAACAACAATTAAAACATACGATATGCTTAGAGTTTTTGACAGTAGATTGCTAAACGAAATAGTGAGAGGAGATGCATAACATGCTTTGTTAATTGACAATAAGACATCAATAACTAATAAGAAACATGAGCATGAACAATAAAAATATAGCAACTATAAGATTAACAACTACATTAACATTAAAACTAAAAAATCCTAACCATATTTCTCAATCTCCAAAAATGGAGTTCGAATCAATAAAACTAAATCAATCAAGAATAATCAAAGGCATACAAGATATCCAACAACTTGATTATCATCTATTGATTCTCAATATTGATTCCTTTTCATGTATTATTTGCAAATTGAACTAACTCAATCAAGTGTTTCCAAGAATCACACTCAAGAGATTCAAACAAAGAGATTTCATACAATCCAACAATGAAACATTCAACATTCAATCAATGAATTAACATAGAATTGCATCAGAGGAATACAAGGACTCTACTTGTGGTGTAGGGCCTCCATTGGCCAAGAGTTACTCAATTTCTTACCTAAAATTCGGAGGTGTTGACTGCACAACAACAATTCCACAACAAAGCTCTTCAATGCACACTCTCACTCTAACTCTTCACTCTCTCACACTTAGAATAAACTCCTAGCACTTTCTCACTCATTTAACACTCATAATACTCAGGAAATTCGTAGGATAATATCACATTCAAGCATTAACCCTAACTTTCCATAAAACAATTCAGAAAGTGTATAAACCCATACCTTAATCCAAGCAATAATCCACTAAAGACATTAATCAATGCCTATATCAGGTGGAAGTGACTGACCATAGCATGGGAGGGTGTTGGTTGTGGCGGAAGTGGAGGAGAAATGTGTTTGAGTGGCAAATGGACAGCTTAAAAGCAGATTCCTCGCGAATCTGGGTTCTTTCAGACGAGTCAGGATGAGGTCTTCACATCCCCACCCAGTCCGAACCTCACTATTCACAGGCATATTATTGCACTTGCGGATGAGACATAGCGTCCGAACCATAGTCTCCAGTCGTCCTAAATTGTCCAAATATTTGTACAGATTCAAATCAGATGGCTTTCCCTTTCTTCCTAACTCTTCCTCAATCGTCCGAAGCATTCAACGGCTCTTGAGGACAAGACATCACGTTTGCACCTTGCATCCGCAGTCGTCCGAAACACTGCAGAATTTTAACAGATTCAAATCAGACGCGGCCTGACCTCGTCTGCAGGCATCCGCATCCGTCCGCAAATCCGCGGAAGACAGATTGGAACGCAGATTCTCGTCCCAAACTTCACAGACTTCGTCTATACGAGTTGCGGATGAGACCAAGCGTCTGCAGTGGCGTCCGCTATTGTCATCAAGTGTGCAATGGGCATCCCCAAGCGTCCCAATACCTAATTAAACCAATGTTTACTAAGCATAACCAACTTAATTCATTCCCAATTATCACCCATACATTTATGTGATAAAATCAATTCCAATAAATGTCGTTCCGTAATTTAACGTATTTAAATTAGGAATTTCATAATATTACGAAAATAGGGAAAATAACAGGGTATTATAGTATATCTTCAATTTGGTTTTGTACAATGTGTTGAATTTACACTTACACTGATTTTCAATTGCAGCCTGTGAAATTGATGGACGAGTTCATGATACTGGCACGAGTAAATACTAAGAATAACAAGGTGACATGTGCTCTACTTTGTGGCTCAAAGGTAAGAAACAATGTGATTTAAAAATGTATGTTGAGCATTGTGTTGTTAATTTGCAGGGTAAAGAGATCTGCTTAATAACAGTCTTTCTCGTGCCAAAGCAACAGGGAGTTTTGGACTAGGTGAGATGTTTAACCAATTTATAATATGTTATTGAAAACAACTAAATATATAAATAAATCGTGTTCTTTAACATGCAGTGCACAATAACAAATGAGGAGGACACGACAGAGGTTTAAATAAGGGAGAGGCTGTTGACTCTTGGTTGGATCCATGTAAGACACTTGTATTCATTCATGCAATATTTCTTCCCCATATCATACACGGACCAATATTTCTTCCTCATGTAGTGCCACCCAGAGCTGAATTGTTTTATGTCATCGATTGATGTGCACACGTAGTATGCGTACCAATTGATGATGCCAGAGCAATTGCAATTGTCATGGCACCGACAGACAAAACGCGGTATGTCTTTACAACCTGCTCTTTGAATGAAGTGACAAATTAATTTGGTCTCTCAATTGCAGCCAACACGGCATATTTCAAGTCTCTGGCCCTTTAGGGTGGTCGGTGATTGTCAAATGTTTGGAGCAGGGCTTCCATCTCCACGAGCCGCACAAACATGAGAACCTTTACAAGGAGACCACTCATGTCAAGATGAGTTCCGACTTGCAGTTCAAGGTCATCGATATCCGGGAGAATGAGCCTTCCATTTTAGAAGATGCACCAGCTATAGAGCATGCACCAGCGAAAGAACAACCACCAACTACAAAAGTGACACCACCTGTAACATATTCAAGAACTGCAAGAGGTGTAAGAAGTGCTAGAATTGCAAGAACATTAAATAAGTGGCTCAATTGAATTTTTTTTGTAAAGTTTGTTGTTGTATATTAGTTTTGCAACTTTAGAATGTTTTTTTTTAAAGTTTGTTGTTGTATTTTTGCTATTGGATTTTTCCCGGTGCAAATTGGTTGTTGGTTTTGGGCGAGGGACGCCCCAAATAGGTTGAGGGCCATCCATTGGTTGGTGAGGGATGTCCGTTATGCTACGAGGGACGTTTGTTATGCTACGAGGGATGTCCGTTATGCTATGATGGACATCTATTATTCTTAAGGAAATAAGGAAGATTCAAATCACAGTTTGGTCCATCTTATATATTCAAATTTAAATTATTCTTTAATTAATTCAATAAACACATACAAATAAGATTGACTACACATATAACAATTCCAACGCATTGAAATTCAGTGTATTACATATGTACAAATAAGATATTAATGCAATAATATTCGGGGTATTACATATGTACAAATAGGATACTAACAAATACATAACAACACTCATAGAAGCCCCATGGTTAAGAATGCGGGTGTGGGGCGACAGACTCCTGCAAAACACAAAACTAATATAATGTCAGACAAAACACACATAGTGAGAATAATGAATGAAAACATAACAATCAAAGCACATGCGTATCGGTGACAATGGTAAAACCCATGAAGGTGTCGTGTGAGTGTTCTGCTCTGCCACTACCAATTGCCACTCCAACGGCTGAGCCTCTACCTTGACAAGAGCGGACATTGTGGCCCACACAGTGACAACGACTGCATGTCATGGGGACATGTCTCCTGCTGAGTACCGTGCAGCTACAGCGGTCGCATCCTGCACTCTTTGTTTTCGAGGCCGACCTGGGAGTCTCTTAACTGGTGGCTGCAGAATTGGAGACTGATTCGTTTCAGGCCACATGTGGTGGCCACTGATAGGTCGGGCAAAGTGGAGTACATCCTTATAAATGTGTCGACGAGGCTCGGTCGCATCCCGCACTCTTCGTTTTCAAGGCCGACTTTGGAGTCTCTTAACTGGTGGTGGCAGAATTGGAGACTGATTTGTTTCAGGCCACATGTGGTGGCCACTGATAGGTCGGGCAAAGTGGGAGTACATCCTTATAAATGTGTCCAGATGGTACCATACATGCACATAATCCTCAGCTGAAGTCCTCATGAAATTGATGCATGGGATGATATACATGCATGAGATTCCAGTCAACTTCCATCGGTAACAGTTACAGGTGCACGTGTTTAGATCGACTACGTACCGTTCATTACCATCACTGACCTAAAACCGATTAGCTCCTGCAGGTGTTGGACACCAATTTCGAGCTGCATGTTGCAGATTGGCAAGCTTCTTTGTGGTCTTAGGACACAATAGATCTGTAGATTCAACCATCTGGTTATGTTTCTTAACGATCCTACACATTATGCCCGTTCTAATCATCTCGAACATAGTGAGGATCGGTTTATCCCAGGCTGACAAGAGGTAAGCATTGCAGCACTCGCTCAAATTATTGAGGCACATGTCGCACTTTGGAATGGAATTGAAAGCATGTTTCGACCAACACCTCGAGTTAATTTTCTACAGCTATGTGTATGCTAATGGATCGACTGCAAGTAGTTTATTCATCTCCATTTGATATTGCGATGATGTTGTGGCCCTAGCTACCTTCCACATAATATCTTTGTACTGCATGCTTGGAAATTGTTTTTTGAAAGTGACATACAAGTGTCTAAGGTAGAAACGATGCTCAGCTGCTGGCACATATTGTTCAATGGTAGGCACCAACCTCTTTTGTCGGTTGAAAATGAATGTCCATCTCCTGCCTATGTCACTGTATATGTCCAAAAGCAAACAGAACAAAAACCATGTCTAGGAGCCTCTATATTTTGATTCAACAAGTGCCATAGCAACTGGATAAATTCCATCATTGGCGTCAATGCTAACGGCTGTGAGCAATTGGCCTGGGCACTACCCCTCCTTTAGGTGACAGCCATCCAGGCAAATGACGGGTCTACCAAACTCCGTCAGACCTCTCTTGCACACATCTTGTAACGCCCCGATTATAAAATCAATTTTTTTATTCCACTTTTATGGAAAATTTAAAATTTTCTTTTGATCTTTTCAAAACATATTGTTCAATAGGAAATCAGAGTAATTTAGCGGAATAAATTCAAAGGATAATTTTAAACAATTTAAAAATACAGTCAGTTTTATACAAATCATTTATTGAATAAAATGATAAAATAACCATTGTTTCTTTAGCCATAACTTATCATGTCTTCTCTAATTGATAACCTAAGATTTCATCTGGCAATGCGTTCTCCTTTTTCATTATAATATTTACCTGCATCATGGGTAATACAATGAGACAAGGCTCAACAAGAAATAGAATGTATGCTTATGCTATGAAATGCTTATGCATTCGTTTTTAGAGAAGAACCTATCCCCTCTACATGCTATTTAGTTTCACTTAACAGTCCAGATGTAGGAGATCTTATAAATCTAGGGAAGTTTGATCCATTATATCATCTTGTGGTTTAACCGTCACTCCGACGAGGAGATTCATCTATTAGGGCCGTCACCACCGATCTCATACACCTATTTACGTTTATTGGTTCATTTATTAATATGCTATGTATATGTCAGCAGTTTTATAAGCCTTATCACGATGCATGTACAGTTTATAATAATACAATGGAATTAACAGCAATACAACAGTCCATATATGAAATAAAGAAAGTTTATTCACTTTTACGTTCACGTATTTTCTTTGTTCTTTCGTGCATTAACTATAACAATAATTTCTGTAATTATGTTGATGATAGTTTTCATGATAATTCTAATGATATTTTCAACATTTATTTTATTTTTAATTTATACGAATAATTCTAACAGTATTTTCAACGATAATTTAACGTAAATGAAAACATAAAAATGAAAATGAAAATATAAAATCCCATGATGCAGGGCCTCCACTAGCCACTGCATCCTTTTTCTTACCTCTTGTAGACTTTCCCTCGCTAACTGCTTCTTCTCCTAATCTCCTCCTGAATTGCTTGTAAAAATCGCTCTCGCTTTTCTTGTGAATTTCTCCCACAAAACCCTCACTTTCTCTCTCTAAACCCTCTCTCTCTCTTCTTTCTTCTTGTTGCTGTGTAATTTTTCCTTCATAGACTCATTGCGAATTTATAGGTAGTGAAGTTTTCAAAAAATGTGTGCAGAACGTGTGCAACCGAAATTGGAACAGAGAAGAGTCGGCAAAAACATGTTTGGAGGTCGGTCACCAGCCAATCTGTGGACAGTCGTAAGAACGGCAGTCGATGACCAGCAATTGGTGATCGGTCCCAAGCATGGCGGTCGATCGCTAGGCAATTAGATTGACCGCAGATTTTGCTTCGATCAACCGCTGATTATTTCTTCAGCGTTTAATTTTTATGTTTTTTCTTTTTCTTTTAATTTCAATTATAATAATATTAAAGAGATATTATTCCAATAATTGATATAATATGCCATTGCAGATTTCGAAAAAAATCAGAGTATAATATCCTAGGTGAAAATTATTTTAATTAAATAATAAAATTTCAATCCAATAAAATCTGGGATATTACACATCCAAACACGTGTACATCCTTTTAAATATTGGACTTGGACAGGGCGTGAGCTCAAACATATCTACCACCAACAACAATGTGCTGTCAGGATTGGATCTTCGAATATCTTCTGCGTATGACCACAGTTGCTTGTACTGTTTGTCACCATGCCCTTTGTTCAGGTTCAGTGCTAAATTCTTGGCCCTTCTGGCAAGACTCGGGGTAATGTTGACATTAAAGTCATTTCTGACAATCTCAATAATGGAAGGTAGGTCCAATGTGGGTTGACTTTTGAATCTATCCAACTATTGGCTTGCCACCCATTTGTAAGAAGCGTGTCAGCTTTTCATTTGTCGTGTACATGTGTGCGCCTCATTATAACTCTTAATTTGAAAGGTAAGTTCACCTTTCATTTTTGAAGCGTGAAGCTGCCAACTGCATCCATCCTTGCACACAGCAGTGAAACCGATAACATTCGCTTTTGACAAACTTGATCTCGTGCCCATTTTTCGAAGCACAATCAACCACTTCATCTCTAATATCCTTCAACAAACTATACTTCTCCCCTAGACAGAGCTCCGAGGACGAGCATTCTACTTGGAGATGTATACTATTTACCCAATCATCATCATCTAAGTCACATATTGAATGAAGCTCTGAGTCCAGAGATGCCAAGATTGAATGCACCTCTATACCAGCTTCGTGATGGAACCACTGTTTCTCATTGGTCTCTACTGCCGAAATAGGAATAGGATCCACATCCATTCCACAGTCAATAGAATCTTCAACTATAGATGAAGCAGCACCCCTTGACTCCATGTGATGTGCAACACTTTGTTCGTTCGATTGTGTTGAGGGAGTTGGTCGGAAGACAAAATTGGGACGCCATCGTCTACCCACGCCTGCCATCGTCCATCTTCTTCGAACTGCCAAGAGGGATGCCATCGTCTACCCACGCTCGCCATCGTCCATCTTCTTCGAACTGCCAGGAGGGACGATACTTTATGTCCTTCTTCTTCGTTCAACGGTGCTTGATAGAGACAAAACCGAGGCGTTAAACTCAACGGACTTGGATGAAAAACATGACTGCGAGGTCGTTGGCGAGAATTTTTTATAATTCAGAATTTTAGTTGTTATAAAAAATTCACCAAAATTTAACTTGTCATTGATAATAAATTATAAAGTCTGCGGTGTTAATTTTCCTTTCTCAATAATTGGAGAACCAATAAATCGGGGGGCCGCCTACCCACTGGACAAAGCCCCACGAGCCAGCCCACATTATGCCGAAACCTGGTCCATGGTCGGGGCGGAACCGATGAGCTTAATAGTAAAATATTAGGAATGAGGTCCGACTTGCTTTAGGAATTAGGTGTTGAGCTTGATTGAGCGAGTGTGGTAGAGAGAGGAAGAAGGTTTATTCATCCCAAACGCTGACCATATTTTTCCAGTGGAAGAGTAGATTTCATCCATGAGAGGAAAGTTGGGAGATTGAAAAATCACGATCCATAGCGAAAGGAATTGGTGAGATCAAGGAAATTTTTGGGATCGTTCACTCCCACGACACTTAGAAATCAAATACTCCGAGTGAGATAACTTTCAGAGGTGAATTTCATGGCGAGACTCGAGGCAGAGAAAATAGCATTATTTATAGGATGAAAAGAGGTTGGACTTAGCGGCGATTTCTTCTGCGGAAAAACCGGTGGTCTGAAAATGGGTTGGGCGATCGCTCTACACGGTGGCGCCGGCGATATTCCTCTCTCGTTGCCGCCTGACCGCCGGTTACCGCGCGAGGAAGCTCTTCGCCGCTGTCTTCAGATTGGGGTCGAAGCTCTCGAAGCTCAAAAGCCTCCATTGGATGTCGTTGAACTCGTGGTAACTGCGATCTCGTTTCTTCTCCGCATCTTCTTTCTGGTTCCTCTTCCAGTTTCTCCTCCTAGATCTAGACGATCCGATAATAACTTCATGTATCTGTCTCCGTACTTGCGTGTGCTTGTGCTTGTGCTTGTGCTCTGATTTTGTGCTTTCATACTCTGCTTTCTTTTACGCTACTGCGATGACCTACTATTTTAAATGCAGTGGGATTTGATGATGAACTTAACTATTTTAGTATAACTGATTTAGATCCTTCAAATGATGGCTGCACTGTTCGAGGATTTGGTGAAATCAGATCTTGGTTCACCTTGTATCTTCCAAATGTGTATCACAGTTCATATGTTGTAATAAATGAAGAACAGACAATACATAGGTCATCGTAGATTTGTATGTAAAGTTTTCAACAACTCAATGAGTTCCATTTCTAATTTTCAGTTTATCTCAGTATCCCCTTTTTAGTCTACCATATTCTGTCATGGGATCCCACATCGGCATGTTGGGAGATGTGATGGTTTATAAGTGGGTACCCATCCATGCATGCATAATGCATTTTGGGCTGGGGGAATGGGACCCCCGGCCTGGGAACAAACCTGTGACGGCTTATGGGGGCTTAAAGCGGATAATATCATACGACGTGGTAGTGCCCATTTATAACATATTCCTTCAGAAATATCAAATTAAAATGGTAATATTTGGATGGTGGCCAGTCGTGATGCTTTGAGCTTCATCTTTCATGTTCTACTTTTCTTTATAACACAGCTTGGATTGTGAATTTTGAATTGCAGGTTAGGGAGCTCGAAAATAACCCGCATTTTAATGCCGGGAGAGGTTCTGTCTTGACCACCGATGGCACAGTGGAAATGGAAGCTAGTATCATGGATGGTAAAACAAAGAGATGTGGCGTTGTTTCTGGGCTGACCACGGTTGTTAATGCTGTATCTCTGGCAAGACTGGTCATGGAGAAGACTCCTCATATTTATCTTGCCTTTGATGGAGCTGAGGCTTTTGCTCGACAACAAGTGAGTTAAAAATTCTTTATCTTCTTTGATTACGTGTTTAAATATTTGACGGTGGTTGGCCCCTCCTCAAATTTAATGTGAATTATTCGTAATGGAGGAAAGATTGGTCTTCGAATGCGGAAAGCCCCTTTTTGAGGCATGTATGGCCCTTTGTCTGCTTCTAGCAAAATCCCTCTGCAAATAGGAGGGTTTGCGGAAGAATTTAGTGTCCGAAGAAGGAAAGAAAACCTTATGAGAGGTAGATAAAATATATAGAGACTTTGTGGGGTAAAGAAGAAAGAAAGTGAATGACAAAATAAGTGAGGTGCTCTTGTGCATGTTGAGATATCTAAGAGTCGTAAATTTTTCATAGTGAATAATTTCTAAAATATTTGGTTTTTAGAAAAATATAATAAATTCTATTTTTCACATTTGTATATTTTTGTATGTTATTTCTCTAACTTCTGTTCGTCATATTTTTGTATGTTATTTCTCTAACTTCTGTTCGTCATATTTTAATAAAGTGAGAAAATATTCTTGGTGTTTTTCGGTTTTCATCTGCTTTTGTTCTTTACACCACTTAATTACTTTTCCCATCATGAATCCCATACTCTTGATATCTATGTCTTTAAGTTTCTACCATTTACGCTTCAATGGCAGCCGTACGAACACAACGAAGCTAGTATTTTTCAGTAGATAGAGAAGGTATACACCTTCTTCTACGTATATTTCATGAACACGTGGAAGGTTCCATTAAAACGCAATTCGTATATTTCCTAGTGACAATTTAGTGCTTGATTCTTCCAATTTCATGGCTGTTCTTATATGTATCCTTTTTCCCAGCTGATGTTTCATGTTTTTAACTGTAAAGGGGGTTGAGACCGTAGACCCTAGGTACTTTATCACTCCACTGAATATTGAGCGGCTACAGCAGGCAAAAGAGGCCAACAGAGTGCAGGTGAATGCCTCATCCGCCATTGTTAGAGTTCAAGTTGAGCATTTCTTTATCAGCTTAAGTATTATGTAATCACCATCATTAGAATCCAAAACTTTCAATCATACTGATTTCTTAATTCAAACCTCTTACTCTTCTTTCGACGAACAGGTAGATTACACGCAACCAAATTCTCAAGATGTTAAAATTGAAGCACAAGCTTCCTCAGGCGATAGTCAAATTGGGACGGTCGGATGCGTGGCTGTCGATGGTCAAGGGAATTTAGCGGCAGCAACTTCTACAGGTGGACTAGTGAACAAAATGGTTGGTAGAATTGGTGACACGCCCATTATAGGAGCCGGGACGTATGCCAACAAACTTTGTGCAGTGTCTGCTACTGGCATAGGAGAAGCTATTATCCGAGGTACAGTTGCAAGAGATGTAGCGGCTCTAATGGAGTTCAAATCTCTCTCTCTCAAGGAAGCAGCTGCTTATGTTGTGGAGCAGAGTGTTCCGAGAGGCAGTGTCGGTTTAATTGCTGTATCTGCGACTGGAGAAGTCGCCATGCCTTTCAACACAACTGGTATGTTCAGAGCTTGTGCCACTGAAGATGGATTTTCAGAAATTGCCATTTGGCCTTCTCTTTAGAATTGATATTTCATTTGGGAGTGGAACTCTATTTGATCCTCGAGTTTATGGGTCGATTAGATTGTTGTGTTGTGTAAATCATGTTTGGTGTACAATTTGAAAAAGACATTGTATTCTCATATTACAATTAAGAAGTAATTAAAAAAAAACTCAACCTTTTAGCTGCAAGCAACTTAGATCTTTATTTAATGAAGTGTTTTAACACAATTTTAACTCTTGTAGTGGTTTCTAATTCGGTTTTAAACTTTATCGTGTTAAAAATTGAGTTAAAATTGGTAAGCTAAGAGATTGATAAGAAGGGTAAATGACAAATCAACCATCGTGGTTTGTGATCAATGATAAGTCAACTACTATGGTATTTTTTTTAACAAGTTAACCACTGACGTATGAGAAAATAACAAAACAAACATCGCAGTTACGTTCTCCGTTAACAAGTTAAAAATGCGGTGTCTCGCAAGACACCGCGTTGTCTTCTTCAAAAGACCAGAACATGCGTTGTCTTCTTCAAAAGACCAGAACCCAGTAGGAACCCATGACTTGACGAACCCCGCGACGAACAGATCCCGCAACCCGACGAACCCCGCGACACGACGAACCCCACGACATGACGAACCCCGCGACCCGACAAACCCCAGGACCCGACGAACCCCATGACGCAACGAACCAAATCCCCCTGACGCAACCCACCAGATCCCCGCGACGCGACGAACAAAGAGTAAACCCGAGCGCACAGTGCCCTCCATTGAGCTGAGCCTGTCTTCAATCACGGTGAGTGAGCCTTGCCTTCTACATAACATTGATTAGATTTGTTGAATTAGTTTCATTGTTAATTAGATTCATTTGTTGTATTGTTAATTAGATTCATTTGTTGAATTAGATTCATTTGTTGTATTGTTAATTAGATTCATTTGTTGATTAGATTCATTTGCTGTAGTTGAATTAACTGCAACTAGCCTATCCTATACTAGAAAGGTATCAATGTTCGGGTTATAATTGTTAATGTGTTTGTACATAAATTTTTGTTTTTTTACTTCAATAATTGTCAGTAATTACAATTGTAGATATTATTTGGTGATGTTTTGTCATATTGTGGTGAAAGAATTTTTTGTTGTTTACTTTGATTGATTTATATACGAGAGACTATTTGCATAAATACTATTATACTGACTTATGACATTTCGTTGGGTTATTATACTGCAGGTTGGCGAATTATTTAGGGAGCACAATGTACCGAGCTAGGAAATTGATGCAGAAGCGTGGGCAGACAAGGGGGAGGCTAGTGAATGACGAGCAACCGAGGTGGTGGAAGCCGCAGGGCGGGAAGAAGTTCAACCCGACGCGGTGGAAGAAGATCAACAAGCAACGGCGGTGGAAGACAAAGACACCTCCGAGCCTGAACAAGTAGAAGCAAAGTTATTATTCAAGACAGACGATGGCAAAAGACGGTATGAAGAAGATGTAGCACACCATGACATTATTGTTTCAAAAATAGTCGATTTTGACTCTTTTACAGAATGAGAATTCAACATATGTTGGAAGAGGCTGGATTACTCGGGTTGTGTCGGATGGAGGGCACTTATTGCGAGAGAGTTATAAAAATGTTTTACGCAAATTTTCAACTGTCCGAGGAGCCAGTAGAGGTGCAAATGTACATTTTTTGACGGGAGTTGAGATTCACTCCCAACGATGTCAATAGAATGCTTGAATGTGTGATAGATGGGGCAAACGATGAATATTATCACATATCTAAGAAGAAGTCACCATTTGTCAAGCAAGAAGATGGGATAGCGGTTCTTAAATTGTTGCACCGGAATCCCGAGATTGCCCATTACAAGAAGCCAAAGGCTAATGAGTTGAATGTAATAGCCCGAGTGATCCATCTGATATTGACGTACACGATTTTTCCTAGGATTGGGCATCGAGACCATGTTACCAGCATAGATCTTTATATTTTAGAGAAGGTGTTCAGGGGAAAAAAGGTGAACATTGGATATATCATTGCGAAGCACATGCAAGAGGCCGTCAACAACCCAACAATGAGTCTACCGTACAACTGGCTGATCCAGAGTATAGTTGAGCAGTTTGGGGTACCCATCTTTGCGAATGAGCCAAGAATTGAAGCGACGGCCAATGACACCTACAACAAAGCCAACTTGGATCGATTGGGCATCACTCAAGTTGGAGACGAATGGTTCCGCAAGTCAAAACAGAAGGCAGCACCTCCACCCCTCACAGAGCCTCAGTATGCAGGCACCTCATATGAAATGTCGCCTCCTCCCCGCTCAGAGACTCAGTATGCATATGCAGCCCCCTCATATGAAATGCCGCCTCCTTCACAATCATCACACTTTATTGCGATACCTGAGGAGTCGTCTTCCTGGATGAGCAGAATGAAAGAGCTCCATCATGCGTCGATGACCAGAATGCAAATGATGGAGGAGCACGTTCAAATGCGACAAATTCAGCTACAAAGAACGAACGAGCTCGCAAAAGAGAGGTGAGGCATTGCACAACAGTGGCAAGTGCAGGCATTAGAGAGCCAACGCGCCGCAGAGCAGTGGAGTATGCAAGAAGCGGAGCTCACTGCAGCGAGGCATAGAGAAGCAAAACAGTGGCAAATTCAAGAGGTGGATCTCGCAGCAGAGAGGTATCGCCAAGCAGAACAGTGGCATGTTTGAGAAGAGGAGCGACATGTTCGAGAAGAGGAGCCACACCGTCAGGTGTTGGACGCACTCAAGAGACGTGGGAGGCGATTAGCCCATTCATCATCCTCGTCGTCGTCCATGGACGCACCTGATGCCACATTTCGCTTGTAAGTTATTTATGTTGTACGCAAAGTCCAGTTTTTACTTTATTTTTGTTTCACGTGATGATGTGTTGTTGATTTGCAGTGACCCTGTAGGGCGCATGCAAGGAGCACCTGGAGCTGGGGAGGTCCAACCTCGGCACAATAGAGATGTGCGCGTGGTACGTCTTTCATTTCGTTGTATGTGTGTTCAATCATGTTCATACAAATGTTAGTATCTCGGCGTTGTCACATTTTTTTTTTGCAGCCTATGGAGCTCATGTCTTCGTTCAAGATGTATGTCCAGTCAAATACACGTATGAACAAAAAGACGTGCACAATTCTTGGGGGAAAGTTGGAGGGCGAGCACTACGTCGTCACACATATCATCTTTCCGGATCAAGTTGGGACGCCAAATACGGTACGAACCCATCTTTGTATGTTAGTGTATAAGCTATGATCTTATTACTCATCCGAACTTATATGCAGTGTATTGCGACCGATGAAGCAACCGTATTGGCGTATCATCAAGAGAAGGATCTATTGCAATTAAGGTGGATTCACGTAAGTCACCATCTCGTTTCTCCGAGTTATCGTGCATGTTCATGTTCTTTTGAGATAATCTTATGTCTTGTTTACATTGCAGACACACCCAACGCAAGGATTGTTTATGTCGTCCGTTGACCTGCACACTCAATATGCGTACCAGCGATTGTTGTCGGAGTCAATCTCTATCATTGTAACTCCATCAGACAAAAAGACGTATGTACTTTCTCTTGTGTAAATTTTTAATATTGCTTTCCACGTCACTAACAGACAATTGTTACCTTTGCATTGCAGGCCGTACGCCATCTACCAGTGTACGAGCGAGGGGATGAGGGTGCTGGCAGAGTGCAATATTGAAGAACAATTCCATGAGCACGAGCGTGCAATCTTTCATTATGAGGGTGAGTTGTACACTGCTGCAAATGGAGTTCTCTTGGACCCGCAGGGAGGTTTACAGATTGAGGATTTGCTCCCGCCCCCGCCACCGCCACCGCAACTGCAACTGCCATGGTCCAGAAAGAAGGCGCCATAATTTAGTTGAATCAGTTCTGTTGTAGTTTATGTTTAGTTTAATTTGTGTACATTTGCGTTGTAAATGATGTGTAGTTCAAGGATTTCCGTTGTTGATTATGTTTACTTTAATGTTTGTACATTTGCGTTCTACATGATGCTTAGTTTAATGATTTCCGTTGTAGTTTATATACTAGATGAATAATGTCTGAGACGATACTGGAACTACTGTGGGCTTTTGTGCAAGATGTATGAGAATTGCGTCGTGGGAGTAAAGAAACAGAGGAGGTTCTGGCAAAAATTTTTTAGGACACATTTGCATAGAACCATAGCCACTAACTATAGTCACATTTGCATACAACCATTGCCATTAACTATAAGGCAAAAGCAATCAACCACAAACCACGATGGTTGATTTGTCATTTACCCTTTTTTCTAACAAATAAACCACTAACGTATGGAAAAATAACAAAGCCAACTTCTCCGTTAACAAGTTGATGTGAGACAAGAAACCGTTTCAAGACACCGCTAATACGCGGTGTCTTCTAAAAAACGTGGTGTCTTCTCTCCAGACACCTCGTTTTTACGCGGTGTCTTCTCTCAAGACACCGACTCTGTTTAACTCAATGGTATACATAACCGCGACCTCCCGACGATTTGGCATATTCTAAAGCATTTCGTAATCCATTAGGTAACCCTAAAAATTCTGAAGAGCTTAAGAGAGCGATTAGCGAAGGTGAAGAATTTGTTGAAAAGCAAATGGCGAGTGAAGAATCTGTTATTAACCGTCAACTTGAAGTGGGACCCACAATCACATGTGTGCTTAATGAGAATGAGGTACGTGAAATTGGAAATGAAGCTGCGATTGTTTTACATTCTGTATCAGTAACTCTACATGAGGAGGACAATGAGAATCTCCGTTTATTATGTCAACCAACTAGTGATGAAGACATGGACATGGCCGAGAGTAGGCCTAGACATCCAACACAAGTAGAAGACAGATTCCTTAGAATGGAGCTTGGTAAAAAGTACAGTTCATTGAACAAGATTAGAGAAGAAATTGTTGATCATGCATTGAAGAATGGGTATGGGATAAAATTCACCCATAGTGACGCGAATCGATTGAGGGCTGCTTGCTAGGAAGGCTGCCCGTGGCGGTTATACGCCTAAAAAATAAAAGGTGAAATGACCTTTTAAATAAAATTTTACAATGACATTTAGGGGTGGGAAACGGTTCGGTCTGAACCGGAAAACCGAACCGAATCGAGACAATTTGCTCAGTTCAGTTTGGTTGTAATACACATTTTTACTGTTCCTGCCCGAACCTAGATCGAACCGAGGTAATTTGGTTCGGTTGTCGGTTTTCCATTTGGAAAACCGAGTTGCCCGAATATAACCGATGCTGACTGTTGAGTGGCTTCTTGAAGAAGCCTTCTTCTTCTTCGAGGCCCGAGCCAACCCATTACCTTGATTCCCCCCATAGTTGTCGGCCAGTCTTCCTCGCAATCTGAGTCGAGTTTACTTCCCCCCGCAGCCCGCATAGTCTTCTTAGGTTACAAGTCTTTCTTTCTACACCGATCTTCCTGAGGTAATCTCTATCTCTCTTTCTACACTGATCTGTGTTATACTGTTATTGGTGTGGAGAGGTTAAATCGCAATCTGAGTCGAGTTTTCTTCCCCCCGCGGCCCGCATAGTCTTCTTAGGGTACAAGTCTTTCTTTCTACACCGATCTTCGTGAGGTAATCTCGCTCTCTCTTTCAACACTGATCTGTTCTGTTGGTGGTGAGAGGTCAGTCTTACGGTTTGAATATACAGCTTTATGATGAATTTGGGACTTGAAAGTTTGTTAAAATTGTTTGACAATTGCTATAAGAACATTTTACACAAGTTTTGAATCCATTTTCTTCCTGTTTCTGATGATGCTATAACAATGGTCACCATTGTGATGGTTTTAAGTTTTGTCTTGATTATGTAGTTCCTATTTAAACCTTTGAAAACACAGAGAAACTTCAAAGGAAACATTGTCAAAATGGAAATGTTGCTAAATGCTTATTTTCGGTTGAACAGGTTGTTCTCTATGAAATAAATAATGCGATATTTCTGTTTGATGTATGATTGACAGAGGGCCCTGTTTGCTAACTTGTCGGCTGCAAATTGTTGCAAATCGGATCACTTAAAGCAACCGGAGAATTGGGCACTAGGTACAAGTTTTTCCTGCTGTTTTGTTCATTATGAAGCATTGATTTTTGTTGTTACAATTGTTTTGTTTCATTTTTTTTAGGATGGAAAGCGAGATGAATCATAAAAAGAAAAGAACCAAAACTTGCGAAGCTTGGAATTATTTTACAAAAGTCGAACCAATAGACGTGGACAACCCTAGAGCAACTTGCAATTATTGTGGAAACTCCTATGCTTGTCATCCGATTAAAAATGGGACTTCAAATTTAAACAAGCATGTGAGCAATTGTAAGAAGTTGTTAGCCAGTTTAGATGGAACTTAGAAAACATTATTATTTCGGAAAAAAGATGTTGCAGGACCAAGTGAGGTTGGTTATTTGTCTGCAAAGCTGGAGAGTTTTTCCTCTGAAATTGATATATTGAGTTGGTGGAGAATGCACACTAAAGACTATCCAATTTTGAGTAAAATAGCAAGAGATGTGTTTGCTATACCCATTTCAACAGTTGCTTCAGAGTCGGCATTCAGCTGCGGTGGTCGAGTGTTGGATTCTTTTCGAAGTTCCTTGGCTCCAAAAACAGTTGAAAGTCTCATTTGTCTACAAAGTTGGATTCGTGACGTTAAAAGACCTTCAGATACTATGTACGAATCATTGGAAAAAGTTACTGAATACGAAAAAGGTATAATTACATAAATTGTAGTATATTTAATATTAGCCATTCAAATGTTACTATTATAATTACTAACTTCAATTCTTTTTTGTAGATTTAGAGGATTTTATAACAGCTTTAAATGAAGATTGATATTATGATATTCTTTCATTTTCTGGTGGTATTGTTTATAATGATTTGATTTCTATAGTTGATTTTATTCATTTCATCATTGTTATTTTGTAGATATTCATTTCTTCATTGTGGAATATAGGGCATGGCAAAATAGTATAATTTCATTGACTAGCATACCTCTAAAGGTTAAGGCATAAAACTAACTCATATAAAAAACCTTTTTTATTTTTATTTGGCATTCACCTTGTTTATTAGCCACTTTTTCTTTTGTCATAACATGTATTTTGTTTCAGGACTTGGATATTTCTCAAGACTCGATACTCCAGATTGCTGATGAGCAAAAATATTTGTTAGAAAGTTAACATGTATTGTGTTCTTCAATTGTTTCAATTTCTTAGTAAATCCCCTCATCAGTGTTCTTCAAAGATTCTATAATGTTTAGCTTTGTTGAAATCAGTAATTGTAAATGATAAAGCAAAGGAACTCACTAGATATGGAAAGCACGGTAGAACCAATCGGAAAGAGAAGCTCCAGACTGCTGGAATAGTATGTTTTCTCCAACTTGTACTCTGAATTTGTGACATTTTTTTTGAAATCATGTTTTTTGTTTTGACTAAGTTGAAATTATTAGCATTGACTCTGATTTTACTTGATTCGTGATTATTACTTGATCTGTGAAATAGTTGTCATACATGTTAAGTGTTTAATTTGCTTTTAGGATGGAAAGTGAGACGAATGTTATTAGGGCAAAAAATGAATACAAGAGAACTATTTGTTTCTAGTACAATTGAACCGAACCGAACCGCAAAATCGAGCCTAAAACCGAACCTATTAGGTCACAATCGAAAACCGAAAATTGAACCGTGAACCGAACCAAATAAAATCGAACCGATCCCTCGGTTTTCTCTCTGGTTCACCATCTAGTTTGGTTCACTTTCGGTCCACAAAAAAAAATCGAACCTAATAGGTTCGGTCTGAATTTCTCCAAAAACCGAATCGAACCGAACCGTTTCCACCCCTAATGACATTCACACATGCTCCAGAAAGATGGAATGTCGTCATGCTACTGCCAAATGGGTTGCAACTCATTACTTAGACAGATTTAAAAGTCAGGCAAATTGGGACCTTGCTTCCATAATTGAGACAGTGAGAAAGGACTTTAATGTCAACATCTCACCCAGTCTTGCTAGAAGGGCAAGAAAAACAGCCAAAAAAATTAACGAAGGTGATGGAAATGAGCAATATAAACTCATATGGTCGTATGCAGAGGAGATTCGGAGGTTTAATCCTAGAAGCTCTGTGCGTGTGGACCTTGATATGAGTGTATTTAAAAGAATGTACATGTGTTTGGCTGCATGCAAGACGGCTATGCTAAACTGTGGTAGACCACTTATTTGTTTGAACGGTTGCCATTTGAAGGGAGCCACTTCAGGCAAACTGCTCACTGTTGTGAGCATCGATGGGAACGATGACATGTATCTAATTGCTGTAGTAGTGGTTGAAGCAGAAAATAGGAATTCATGGACCTGGTTTCTAGAGTTGTTGTTCGATGATCTAAACACTCCATCTGGCAATGGATGGACAATCATTTTCGACCGTCAAAAGGTGCGGTTGATTGTTTTTGCCTTATGTAAAGGTTATGCATTTTGTAAGAATCTGACTAATATTATGAATGTTTATAGGGTCTAGTGCAAGCTATGAGCGGGGTGGCAGGGCAAGCGGACCATCGATTTTGCATCTGACACCTGTATGCCAATTTCCAAAAACAATTTAAAGGCAGGTTGTTAAAAGATGCAATGTGAGCCGCATTTAGAGCCACTACTGTGAGACAATTTGAGAGAGAGATGGGTAAGTTATTTATGCTTGACCCGGCGGCCCATGACTACTTACGTGGAATGGTTGTGACATCCTGGTCTAAACATGCCTTCTGCTCTCACCCAAAGTGCGATATAGGCCTTAACAATCTGAGTGAGTCATTCAACGCCTGCATCCTGCTAGCCTGGGACAAACCGATTCTAAGTATGTTCGAGATCATCCGGAAGGACATCATGAGTAGGATTGTGAAAAAAAATGAAAAGATCGTTCGCTCGACGGACCTTTTGTGTCCAAAGATCAGCATTCGGCTCGCCAAACTACAACTTGCCGGGCGAAATTGGAGCCCCTAGTTTTCAGGAGCTGCCCAGTTTGAGGTCAGCAATGGTAACGAACAGTACTCTATTGATTTGGACATGCGTACTTGTACATGTTACCGGTGGGAGGTGACCGGCATCTTATGTGTAACACCCTGATATTTTTAATTATTGGGATATTACAAGAACGTATTCATAAGAACTTCATGTATTATGATTAAATAGAATTTACTATAATTAAAACAATAATATTTGAGATTTATTATAATTGTTGTATGTTAAAAATTAAATTAAATTGTTATGCAGTAAAATATAAAATTAGAATTTAAAATAGATGGTCGGGTAATAAATTAAATTATAATGTTGAGATTATTTGCATTAAGTAATTAATTTAGATTTATTATATATATATAATAAATATTTAATTAAATAATAATAATAAAATTAAAAATAAAAAATAAAAAGAAATGGCCATTTTGGCCATTTCTTACGCTTGGAACCAGCGAAGAACAGGCAGAATGGCCAAGCCATTCTGCTTGCTGCGAGTTCGAATAGGCGAGACATAGGGGAGGAAAGGGAGAATGAGGCGACAAGGACGGACGACGGCGAGCGACGAGCGCCAGCGAGGCTGCGATGTGCGGTGACTGGCTTTCGCTATTAGGGCTCGGAATCGGAGATTCCGCGAGAGTGTTTTCCGACGACAAATCAGAGGTATGGTTGATCGGGTTTTTCTCCTCCGTTATATTCCTATTATTTGGTCATTGTTTGGTGGCGCGATTCAACGGAAGAATCGTCGGTTCCCTGTCGGCAGTGGCAAACTCGCGATGGGCAGGGAGTTCGTCGACAGGTTTGAACGGCGAGCCGTGACCCCGAGTTTGACTGGTCCACCTCTCCTGCTGGGTAGTTCTATCGACACACGATGGGGAGCCCATCTTGCTGGAGTAGCTGGCAAAATTAAGTGGGAGACAACAATTGGTTGGCAAATAAAAGCGGGACGCAGAGGCTGTCGATTTCCATGATGAATCTGTCGGGAAATTGAAGGATAAAATGACAGAGAGCTTTCAGCTCTCGGGTGAATTGAGGAGTCTCGGGTGTTCTCTCCTGAAGGTTGAGACAGAGAGAGGGAAGGCAATGGCTTGGAGTTTTGACTGCCGGAGCTAGAGCTGGAGTCGGAGATGAGGTGTTGTCCGGGTTTGAGGTTCGTCAAATGGTAAGGAAAGGGTAGAGTTCGGCTGTCTAAGCGCTACCCACGAGTATAAGATAGGTTACCTTGTTGTGTTTGTTCTGGATGTTTCTTGGTTGATTTCTGTTATGTGTTTGTGAGTGATCGGTAGACTTAACTGTTATTATATTGATGTTACTGTTCTCTGTTTGTGATATTAGTGTTCTCTGTTCGTGAATGCTCCACATTAGTGTTATTAGTGTTATGTAGATAATTCATTGTTACTCTGAAGTTAACTTCCTTCGTATTAGTATTGTTAGGGTTATTTGTGATATTCCTTGTTAGTCCTGCAATTAAATGTTTTACTTCATTGTTGTTCTGTAAATAATTTTCTTCATATTAGTAGTTTCCCTTGTTGTAAATGTTTAAGTTTTGCATTTCTTGCTATACAGGTGATTTCTTGCATTCTGTAAATAATTTGTTTTAATGATATTAAATTTTATTTTTGATTATTAACTCTTTCCTTACTAAGTCTTTTTAGGCTTACAGTTTACTCGTGGTGTAGGTATTCGCAGGAGAAGATAACATATGGATTTCACACAGTTGATGAATGATTTGCACACAAGCGGACTTGCGGTTGGCCAGGCTACGAAAAGCAAAGATAATTGGGTCGTAATTTGATTTAATTAAGTTTTCCTAAATTGTATTTAAATGGCGAGTTTATTTCTTTCAATATTTACGCTTTCGCATATGTATTATTTATGCAATGTTTTAAGTGTTTTCTAATGGCCCGACTCGCACTCTGATAATTCTTTCATAAATTTTAACACGTTTTTAAAAGGAAGTTACAAAGAAAATCTGGGTCGTTACACTATGTGTCCATGCAATCCCATGCATTCACTTCATGAGGAAATCCCCTGAGGAGTTTGTGCATGCGTACTATCATCGGGAAACATACATGGTGATGTACTCCCACTTTCTTCGGTCCGTTAATGGACCGATCGAGTGGCCTTTAGTGATGAATCTTGATCCTATTATCTCACCGCCATTTAAAAGGTTTCCAGGAAGGTCGCGCAAACGTAGAATACGGGATGTGGACGAGGCTCCAAGCCGGACAGTGCTGACCAGAAGAAATTTGACCATTACTTGTGGTTGGTGTGAGCGTGTTGGGCACAATTTTCGCACATGCGATAGTGGAGGTGAGTCAAGTGTCGGGGCTTGCATAGGGCGCGACAGAGGCAAGGGTGGCAGAGGCAGGTCAGAGGGAACATTTATGGGGTTCAGAGTTCCTGAGACAGCCCCTGAGACAATTCCTAACCTAGTTCCTGAGACAGCTCTCGACAGAGTTCCTGACACACAGGTGAACCCATTATCGCATTTTCATTTTCAATTGATGTTTGAAATATGCTAATTTTATTTGCAATGTGTTGTGCAGGAGTCTGATGCGCAAGGTCCACACACACAATCGTACACAAACGTGGACCTTAACCTTCCGTGACACAGAGGGAACACTATTGTTTTACAATTTCAGTTGATGGATAGTTGCATGTTATTTAATACTTGTCTACTTGTAAATGATATTACGGTGAATAATAATGCACTAATGTTGATTGTATTGAGTTTAAGGTGATTGGTAAGTTTTATGTTATGTACTTTCTAGGTATGGGTGTGGTTGTGGTCGGCTATTGTAATGTTGGTTAGTTATGTAACAACCCGATCCTAATTTTTTCGGTTAAAACGATGTAATTATTTTGATAAGAATAAAATGGGTTAATACATCATTCTTGTGAAGAAGACAAGACACCGCGACTGTTTCTTGTCTCCCGTCAACTTGTTAATGGAGAACGTAACTGCGATGTTTGCTTTGTTATTTTCTCATACGTCAGTGGTTAACTTGTTAGAAAAAATACCATAGTGGTTGACTTGCCATTGACCACAAACCACGATGGTTGACTCTTGTAGTGGTTTCTATTTCGGTTATAAACTTTATCGTGTTAAAAATTGAGTTGAAATTGGTAAGGTAAGAGATTGATAAGAACCAAATCTTTATTTTTGATTAGGACACTTCCTTCACTACACTAGACATTTGAGTCCTTAGCAACTCCTTACAAAATACTCTCATATTTTCTTCTCTAACTGCACCAAGTCTTTATATAATAGACTTGATTCACAACTACTTTCAACTAACTAACTTCCCTTTAATAACCTCATAACCTATCATTATTCTTGCCCTAAAAAGAACACATTGTCCTCAAGGTGGAAAGAAATGAAAATTTAAAAACAAGCATGACAATGCAAGTAAGACTATAGCGCGATAGCCATTCATAAGCAATGATGTAGCCCATATTAATAGTGATTGCAGAATAATTGAATTGTGAAGCATACTTGTAAAACTTTGATGATATACTAACATATATTTCCCCAATATGTCAAAACATATGGCAGCTGTATTTTGGCATGGATTCGCCCATTCTTCTATTGAATATTCTTTTGGAAGGTGAGAGGATGCCCCAATCTAAGGCAGAAAAGGAAGCATATTTTCTCCAAGATGTTGAAGAAATCTTGGTTTTAGAAGCTCTAACTTATCATTTTTATCATCCATATGGGTTTTTTTGTGCTTAACCTAATAAACTCCAAAGCCCAATAATCCATTTGAGACTACTTTGCATTAAGGTTGCTGTGAACTTTTCTTCCTTCCCCTTGTCCACTATTCTAGAGTAGTCCTTTCCTCAGTAAATTGTCGATGAACAACAACCCATTCTCGATTGCCCTTGTCACCATTTCTGACCCACAACATTCCTTCATTTCCACCGTCACCGACTCCTCCATTTCCATTGTCGCTGGCTCCTCCATTCCCATTGTCGCTGGCTCCTCCATTCCCGTTATCGTTGGTTCTTCTTCTCCTGCAGTCTCGACTTTTCTTTATTTTTTTAATCCCCAGCTCTTCGCGTGTGCCTGTAAGCTTGCAAAAAATTTTCCTTGCCGCCAATTCTCCTTCTCAATTAGTCTCAGCTTCCTCTTCTATTGCCTTCTACAACTGGTCGAAAACTATTTTCGATTCTTTAAGCTTCTACGTTGTGGCCTGGAAACTGTTATTCATGGCTTCTTGTTCTTTGTAGTCCCCATTGTTAGATAAATCTTATTCTATCAATCATTTCGTCTCATATTTAACGTTGTTGATTCAACCATTTTGTTTGCTTTAATTGCGGATAAGAAATCATTCAAATATTAACCTTAATCCATGATAAAATCATTTATTGATTTGTTGATGATATCGAATGTTTCTCGCCTTAATTCATTTTCTATAATTGTTTCTTGGATGATGTAGAAACCAAAATATAGTTGCTGTAATTTTCTTTTCTTGTGAGAGAAAGAGTATGTTTTCTGTAATTCTTTTCTCATTAATGAAGAAGACAACTTTACAAAATGATCTTTCCATACATATCCTTTTATTTATGTCTATTTATTCACATCTCTTCAACTATACTTTATACACATTAATAAGGTTAAGGAGAGAGAGTTAAAATCTAATTAACTTAATGTCCTTAAAGCTTAACAACCATCACATTAAGTACATTAATATTAAGTCAATGTCACTTAATTAACATGGACCACTTCAATAGATTATTAAAATAATCTAACAATCTCCTATTTGGACCATATTATGAACTTTTATCACAAAATCGATTTCAAGCTATCACAACTTGAATTCACAACCAAATACTATAGCGAACCATATTGTGAATTTATCAAGTTCTTTTTCTATAATGAATTGTAAAATCAGATTATGGCAGACACAAATATTTAACGACATAATTCCGTCCATGTATCACAGACTAACTCAATTCACTACTTCTTTAATTGAGGAACACTATATGCCTTTTAACTTTAAATTTCTTAAGGTTTCACATATTATTCATAAACAACAATAATTGTATACACCATTATATGAATAATAAACAAACATACAAAAACATATCCTTAATGAATTCATAGGTGTCATAAAATACAAGTTATACATTTACAATCATATTGATGAGGACTTGTCACCTAAACCCATCCTTTAAGCATGTTCCTTAAAGGCTTTGGGTGACAATCCTTTGGTTAATGGATCTGTTATCATTAAACTTGTATTTATATGCTCAATGCACACCTTTTGTTTTTGTATTTCTTCTTTTACTGACAAGTACTTTAAATCCATATATTTTTCACTTTTCGAGTGCTTGTTATTCTTCGAAAGAATATAGCTGCTGAATTATCACAATAAAGTTTTAGCGGTCTATCTATATTGTCGATCATACCTAAACCCAAAACAAAGTTATGCAACCACAATGCTTGAATAGTAGCCTTAAAACATCCAGTAAATTCTGCCTCCATAGTGAAAGTAGCAATCGAAGATTGTTTTTCACTTTATTATGATACAGCTCCTCTGGCAAATAGGAACACGTAACCGAATATAGATTTCTTCAAGTCTACACATCCAGCATAATCTGAATCCAAATATCCCATTACTTCAAGATGACTTGATTTTCTGTACATGAGCATGTAGTCCTTTGTTCCTGGCAAATACCTAAGAACTTTCTTTATAGCTTTCTAGTAATCCATTCCTGAGTTAGTTTGATATCGGCTCAACATCCCTACTACAAAACTAATGTTTGGTCAAGTACATGTCTGAGCATATATTAAGCTTCCTACAACTAATACATATGCAATAGATTCCATTGTCTTACGTTCCAAATCATTTTTGAGACATTGCATTTCACTAAATTTGTCTCTTTTCTAAATTGGAGCTACACTAGCAGAACACATATCCATTCTAAATCTCTCTAGAATTTTATCGATATATCTTTTCTGAGACAATCCTAGTAAACCTTGTTGTCTATCACGAAATATTTCTATTCCTATCACATAGAATGTCTCACCCATATCTTTCATTTCAAAATTCTTAGAGAGAAAAACTTTCACGTCATGTGACATTCCTTTATTATTGGCAACAAGAAGAATATCGTCAACATATAATACTAGGATAATAAACTTACTCCCACTGACCTTCAAATAGATACACTAATCAACGATATTCTCTATAAAACCGTATGACGTAATAGTATTGTTAAACTTAATATACCATTGTCTAGAAGCTTGTTTCAATCTATATATGATTTTTTCAATTTACACACTAACTTTTCATTTCTAGGAAATGAAAATCCTTCTAATTGATCCATATACACTTCTTCCTCTAAGTCACCATTAAGAAAAACAGTCTTTCCATCTATTTGGTGAAGCTTTAAATCATAATGAGCTACCAAAGTCATAACTATTATGAAAGAGTCATTCTTTGAAACTAGAGAGAATGCCTCTTATAGTCAATGTCGTCTTTCTGAGTATAATCTTTGGCAACAAATGTAGCTTTATACCTTTCGATGTTAACTTTTGAGTCACATTTGGTTTTGAAAATCCACTTACAACTGACTCATTTCAAACCTTCAGGTAACTCTACAAGTTCCCAGACTTTATTGTCATCTATCGATTTCAACTCTTCTTTCATAGCATTCAACCACTTTTCAGAATTAGAACATTCCATGGCTTGTTTGAATGAGTCTGGATCTTTGTTGTTACTTAAGTCACATTCTTCTTCAAGTGAATAGATCACATAATCATAAAAAATTGCTGGTCTTTTTTGCCTTACAGACCTTCGCAATTCTGTTTCTTGTGATTGTTTACTTATGACTTGAACATCATTAATGGGCTTATCATTGACACATTCATCTTGAGTGGTTTGAATATTCATATATTGTTCCAACATGCTGTGAGACTGTGACACAACAAGAGGAACAACAACTTGATGAGAAATTCTAGACGTTGTTTCCTTCACCTGGTTCTCTTGAATATTCACTTTTCGTGATTCATCACTCCTACTGAACTTGTCGTTCTCAATGAATCGAGCATTTCCAGACTCCACTATTCTTGTACTATGATTTGGACAATAAAATATATACCATTTTGACTTTTATGGATACTCGATGAAGTAACCATTGATGGTTCTTGCATCGAACTTCTTTTCATGAGGATTATAAATCCTTACTTCTGCCAGACAACCCCAAACATGGTGGTGTCTCAAACTAGGTTTCCTTCCCATCCATAGTTCATAAGGTGTCATAGGAATTGCCTTACTAGGAACCCTATTCAGCAGATACGCAACGATCTTTAAACCGTGCATCTACAACGATAAAGATACATTACTATAATTCATCATACTGCTAACCATTTTGATGAGAGTACGATTTTGCCTTTCAGCTACACCATTTTGTTGTGGTGTTCTTGGCATTGTATACTGTGTACAAATGCCTCGACTTTTGAGAAACTTTGCAAATGGACCTTTATTTTGTCCTTTTTCTTCGAATTTTCCATAATATTCACTACCTCTATCAGTCCTCACCACCTTTACTTTTCTATCTAACTGTCTTTGCAACCCATTGATAAATACTTCTATAACATTCATTGATTGAGACTTTTCATGCAGTAGATATAAATAACAATATCGTGAGAAGTTATCGATAAAAGTGATAAAATACTTTTCACTACTCCATGAAGGAATGTCGAATGGACTATATATGTCAGTGTGTATCAATTCTAAGAGTTCACTACTTCTTGTGGTAGGATACTTTGATGTGTGTTTAGTTTTCTTTCCTTTAATGCAATCTATACATACGTTCCAGTCAATAAAATCTAATTAAGGTAAAATTTCACCTTTCATTAACCTCAACATTATTTCTTTAGATATATGACCTAAACCTTGATGCCACAAGAAAGCAGAATTCTCATTCATTGCACTACGTTTAATTCCAAGTACATGATCAACATGAAACAGAGATTCAATAAAATTAACCTCAATATTGAATTGATACAAACAATCCTTTAAAATACCACAACCATAATAGTATTTATATTTGTACAAAGAAAACAGACCATTACCAATCTTAACATTGAAATCAACATCATCCAACCTTGCAACAGAAACTAAATTTCTAGCACATTCAGAAACATAAAGACACTCTTCTAGATCCAAATGACATCTTGATGTGCACCCACAGTGGGCTATGGTTAGCCCAATAGATATTGCCCGCTTTGGGCCAAGGTCTCCCATGCCATACCTGCATGGATTTGTTCTTGGGGCGGACCCTCCGAAGAGAGCCCAAGCCCTAAAACGTGTCTACTGGAAGAAGGCCACCACCCACTATAAGTGCGACTAGTCCAGTTGTCCCAAATCCGATGTGGGATGGTGACATCGCATATCACCCTCCCCCACTAGGAAGGCCCTCGCCCTCACGGACAAGTGCGTTGCGGGCACACCGAAACTTGGATGGCTCTGATACCATCTGATGTGCACCCATAGTGGGCTATGGTTAGCCCAATAGATATTGCCCGCTTTGGGCCATGGTCTCCCCCGCCATACCTGCACGGATTTGTTCTTGGGGAGGACCCTCCGAAGAGAGCCCAAGCCCTAAAACGTGTCTACTGGGAGAAGGCCACCACCCACTATAAGTGCGACCAGTCCAGTTGTCCCAAATCCGATGTGGGATGGCGACATCGCACATCACCCTCCCCCACTAGGAAGGCCCGCGCCCTCGAGGACAAGTGCATTGCAGGCACACCGAACTTGGCTGGCTCTGATACCATCTGATGCGCTCATGGAATGCCGACGGATGAACTATGGATGAATGCACCACTTCTCACTTCCTTGGATAAGAATGCGGATGCAAGGTTCTCTCGTGATATAACTCACACAAGAGGATCTTTGGATATGACTCACCAAAAGCCTTTGAATATAACTCGCCAAAGAAAGGAAAAGGATGACTCCAATTTCCGAATCAAAGCAAAGCTTTAATTTGTAGTTAATTCTCAACTATCTAAAACATAAAATTATGTAGCTTTATATAGCCTTTTACGAACATAAATTAAAAAAACTAAATAAAAGATAACCTAGATTATTGGATCTAGATCTCCTAGATAAGTGGATCTTTTTGGTTGCGATTCTCGACCTATTTAAAAAGTTTCCTTGATCTTCGGCTTGATAGCTTTTGATTGACTTTCTTGTCTTTCAAGCATGTCTTCTTGAGCTTCTTTTCATTGTATTAAGTGAATGAGCTTCACTTGATATTCATGGGTTTGGGTCTTTGCTCTTGTCATTGGGCCTTGTTGAAGCCGTCCACTTAAATGGCTTCCACATCTTGAGTTTCTTGATCTCCAAGTTTGGAAACTCGGGCTTCCCTTAAACTTTTTCTCTTTGTTCATTGGGCTTTTACCCTTAAACTCAGGCTTTGAGTTCCTCGACCGAAACTGGCGAGTGCGAGGCAACCGAAATATCAACATGCACTCTACCATACATTTTGGTTGAGATCCTTGACCGAAACATGAGACCGCGAGAAACCGAAAATCCCAACAGCGATGCAACTGCAAATTTGACAAAAATTATAGAGTCTAATCTGTATGTGATTCGGTCAAGTTTCTTGACCGTGGAGGCGACTGCAAATCAGTCAAAAAGTCCATATTGTAATATGTCATGTAATGCGGTCGAGTTGCTCGACCGCAGAGCTGACCGACATGCGACCGAAACGCTTTTGCACAGATTTTTTGTGATTGCCGGAATATCTTTCGAATAACCAATCGACACATGAACTGAACAATTCTTGTCATGCATAAAACTATTCATTTCAAAACGAAATCTAACTTTTCAACATACATGGTAAGTCAATACGTTTTTGTTAAAACCGTGCTCTGATACCAATTGTTAGATAAATCTTACTCTATCAATCATTTTGTCTCATGTTTAACGTTGTTGATTCAACCACGTTTGCTTTAATTGCGGATAAGAAATCATTTGAATACTAATATTGATCCATGATAAAAGCGTTTCTTGATTTGTTGATGATATCGAATGTTTCTCGCCTTAATTCCTTTTCTTTAATTGTTTCTTGGATAATGTAGAAACCAAAATATAGTTACTTTAATTTTCTTTTCTTGTAAGGGAGAGAGTATGTTTTCTGTAATTATTTTTTCATTAATGAAGAAGACAACTTTACAAAGGTATCTCTCCATACATACCCTTCCATTCATGTCTATTCATCCACACCTCTTCAACTATATTTTATACACTTTAATAAGGTTAAGGAAAGAGAATTAAAACTCAATTAACTTAATGTCCTTAAAGCTTAACAACCATCACATTAAGTACATTAATATTAAGTCAATGTCACTTAATTAACATAGACCAATATATTATTAAAATAATCTAATACCCATCACAGTTTGTGTCACGATTCGGAGGCGGGTCGAACAGAACCGCTGGGTCAGGCTACTCAATTCTCAGAGAGAACCCGATTACCCAGCTCAAAGTGTGAATCTTTATGCGGAGGACTTGACAAGAATAATTCCAAGCCCAAAACTCAAATCACATGGATTGGGGTCTACAGAGTGATCAACAAGATTTCACATTTTTTTTCCTTTTTATATGCTGTTAATTGTTGTTCATCCAGCCAAGTTAATACCCTAGCAATCTGTCCTTGCATTTGTACCATACTGCGCTCCATTTCATCCTTAAATCCAGCAATTTCCTTCTACCTTCTACAATTCCAAAGTATTCTCTTTTTGAGCTTCCGATGTCGTGATCATCCCTTCTCCCAGAAAAATAACGGCTTTGATACCAAATTGATAGGAACCAAATATTTATTCTTTGTTAGGACACTTCTTTCACTATATTATACATTCGAGTCCCTAGTAACTTCCTACAACATACTCTGATATCATCGTCCCCAACTACACCAAGTCTTTCTATAATAGATTTGACTCACAACTACTTTTAACTAACTAACTTTTCTTTAATAACTTCTTCATCTATGGAAGTTTTGTTTATCATAAAATAAAAATTACGTGTAATTTGTAAATAGTTTCAAATATTAAAATTTAAATTTAAATTGCACTTTATTTTTAAAAGGAAACGAGACTTCTTAGCTAAAAGTTGATTTCAGTTTAGCTTGATTGGTTGAAATCTTAATCTAAACAACGTGCTCTCTTTCGATAACTTACACATCTTCTAGCAAAGCAATGCACGAGTTTCGTGAAATTAGTCGAGGTATGTGTAAACAAGCTCAACTTTCGAACCTCCGCAGCAAGGATGATGCGTTTTCACTTTCGAGAAATATATGCAGGTGGATTCATTGATGGAGAACTACAAATTCAATTAGAAGAAAATTTGATTAAAAAGAAGAATCTCTACAGTTTGTAGGAAAGCGGGAAGAACCCATGACCTAACAATAAGTAGACAAATTTCTATGCAACCAATACACCTTCAATTTTTCTAATTTGTAGAAACTATAAATGAAGATACAAATTATAAAATATCAAAATTTCTCTACTTGCGTCTGTGCTGTGGTGAGATTAAAAGTTGGAATCAAGACGTGAACTTTCTAAACTGTGATGCAATCTTGGATATACCTATGGCTTTGATTTAAATACCGGTCCCATAGCGGCCTGTACCTGCCGATTGCCAATCGTAGCCATGGCTTCATGTTCCCGTTGAAGTGAATCACGGCCCCACTTTCGATCAAGCGGTTGTCAATGTTTGGATTATAACCCAAACCCAAAACATGCCATCTTCTATCGAGCGGCTCTGTTAAACCGTAGAACGTAAGGAGAGCAGGAGGAAGAGACCCGAGTTTCCATAGGGTTCGATCTTGGTTCTGTTCGAGCCAGTAATGGTACCTAGCAGTCACATTAGCATTCCTCCATTCGACCAAATCGAAAACGTTCAATCCAAACGCCCATCCGCACGATTGTGGATCGAACTTTGAGCTAAGGATCGAGTTAGAGAAGTTTAGATACTTGTAAAAACGATGAGATGCCTCAAGACAGGTTTCAACTGCGCCATTAACATTTCCGTGCAAATCGAGCGAAAAAAGTGGGGTCAGATCCTTTTGGACGGCGACGTCATCCTCCAAAAAAACAATCTTCTCTAACTGTGGATAAATCTTTGGAATGTAAAACCGAAGATGGTTTAGCAAAAACACATATTCCAAGTCTTGAATCTTCGCTTCAACCTTCGAATCTCGATCCTCCCCGAAAGTAGCCTCCGAATTTGCAACAGAGGAAAAAGAAGAATTCAGCCAAGGCAGGTCCTCAATATTTTGAACTTCTATCATGGAACCTTTGAAGTCATTGCTAAGAAACCAAGCCTGCATTGATCCATAGTTAACTCCATTTGTGACGAGGTGGAAGACCATCTGCTTCGGATGATCGGCATTAGAAACAGTTGAGTTAATGACAACAGAGGCTGCAAGAACATTATCGGAAAATATGCAGAAGTGATAGAGATTGTTATCGACTAGGCGGGGAGAGTTTCTCCTTTCCTCCGCAAGTTCTCTGATCGAAGGCGTTTTTATCCAATCGGCCAAGAGCTTGACATTTAGGCAATATAAACTCTTGGGTATTGCCTCCGCTACGAGCTGACCAAAAACTGTGCTTTGAACGATGGCAGCACTGGCTCGTCCTTCGAGGGCTTGAATGTGAGATTTCATCGTCATAATTGTGGTGGCGAGATCGTAATGGGCGTCTTGTGCCTTAAGTATGAGAGACGAGAGGCTTTTCAGTATTGGCTCGGCCTCTTCGATAGTGATAGGCTCCCCCCTTGTGACTGCATTTGACAGCAAAAGCTGGCAACTTCTGATCTTCGAGCTCAATTTCCAAGTGAGATGAAGGTTATTGTGCTCTTTAGCGATAATGACGTAAGCCTTGGCTAAGGTCATTTGCTCTGTCAACTGCCTCGAAAACGAGGTGGCACTCAATAATTCGTCTGTGAAATTTAATCTGTTGCGAGGAAGCTGATGTTCAACTCGAGAAACTTTCTCCTGAAAAAAGACGAAGGGCCATAACAAAAAGTTACTCATGATGCAGAAAACAAAGGAAATTAAACCAATTGGAAAACAGAGCAGATGTCAGCAAGGCCATCCATCGAAACCGTAATCATATACAGACAGGCAAAACATAGATTATAAGATGCATTTTCCAATATACACCAACAAACGAGCTAAAACGAACTAAATCGTGCATTAAAAAATGAACTCATAAATTACTAGATTTAAAAACTGCTTAAGCAGCTGTTCATTTCGTCGTTTCGATGTAAAATACGCATTTTAGGGAAAAAAAATGATAAATTCACGAGACAGGCCAGAAATACATTCTCTGGATTGTTAAAACCAGATTATTTGTAGTAAGACTAAATGTACACTAGTTCTCAAACGAATAAGACCATCTGACCAAAATCAGAGAACACCAAAAGTTAAAGGCCGAACTCAACGAATGGTACATCCATCTGATTGTTACATAACATGCTACAGATTTCAGATTTTGGATTTAAGAGATTGACGGCTTGGTATGCAAAATTAGCAAAGTAATTGCATAATGACCAACAACATAATTGTATTTCTACACAAAATAGGAATCTTCGTATAACGGCGAGGGTTGAGTCAAGTGGTTATGGCTTTGACCTTAAAAGGAATTATTCATTTCAAGGTCGAATGTTCAAACTCCCTGAGTAGTGGAGACTTGTTTAGGAGATTTCCGAGGGAGAGGACCTTATTCTGTTTTTTTCATACTTGTTCCTATCGTGACAAAATGATCTCACAAACAAAGAAATTGTATAGGACAAAATAACATGAAAAATTCATTTAAAAAAGAAGACACGGCCTTCTTCTCGATACTCAGATTGTTTCTTGTTATCAGGAATCAACAAAAAATCAGAAATATTGGAATCCTAGATTTCATCCAAATGTACTAGTGTAAGATCGAAGGTAACTATTCCCATTTCATCGAAATTGAAGAATTAAAGAATTTTGTTTCAATTTACCTTACAGATTGGGGCAATACGAGAAGTTTAAATGGAATTCAGATCCAAAGCAAAGACAGAAAAAGAATCAAATCCGCCGCAGGATAAACCAGAGTCTCTCGGGCAATAGACATAGACTGATTCTACCATGGAGGCCAACTCTCTCTCTCTCTCTCTCTCTCTCTCTCTCTCTCTCGTAATTGATGGTTAAAATTTACACAAGATTTTAATGGGGTTTGAAAAGAATAAGAAGAAGCTCCTTCACCTTTTTTTTTTTTTTTGAAGGCAGGGCAAAGTAGTGAATAACTCAAACATTGAACCATCAAACGTCATAATCATTCATTTCCTAATCTCAGCAAGGATTTGAGAAACATGATGTTTAAACTCAAATCATATTCAAGAGAGTTTATTGTTAATACCTCAATAGGAGGATGCTTAACTTGATCTTCAGGATAATTATGGTGACCTATGAACAATACAATTCCAGCAATTGAGAATAACCCAAGAAGCGCCCAGATCCACGGGGAAAACCTTCTTCTAGCAGGGCGCCGATACTCGGCGGCCCGCCGCCGCATCTTCCCCCAATTTCTTCCACAACTTAGTACGAAAACAGCGACCTAGATCGACCCGTATCTCAGAATCAACCAGAATTTCACCCAGGAGAGGCGTTTGAGGAATTCAACCTGATTGGCAAAATTCGAGCAGACGAATCAATATAAGTAGGAGAATTAAGGCGCAGATATGGAAATCAAGTGGGATTTCCTAGATTACGAGGGAAAGACGGCGATGTTGATCTGGATATGGAAAACACTGGAATCGAGAATTTTCGCTAATGGGCTTCACGGACTGTAGTCCTCTTGAAAAATACTATATACATTATATATTATGATATAATTATTCAAATTGAGAGGAAGAAGACGACGAAACACGGAAGCGACTGTAACGAAGGCACGGTACATGAGATTATGAAACCTGTGTGGTGAGGTCCAGTTTGCCTAGTAATCAATGAGGATAATGCTGCATATTTTATTGAGAAATTAACAAAACAAAATCCTAAATTTTGGGGTAAGTGAAATCCCAATCCTTAGCAGAAAATTTACATATAATTAAAATATCGAATTATGAAAAAAAAAATGACACAAAGTTGCATTCACATTTTCCGTAAAAAAACGTTAAGGTCAAATGCCACAGTCACGTTAACGTCAAAGACTAAGCAACAGGGATGTTCAAGGATCAACAACAGACGTCCTTCAATGATGATGAATATCCAAGATTGATCCACGAGGTGGGCGTCCTTGGGGCCATTGTAAGGCCGAGGGACATTCTTATTGGCCGTTGGATGAAAAGACGGACATCCTTTAACAATAATGGACTTCCAGGGGGTTATTATGATAGGGTGGTGAAATTACTTTATACAAATCTGGAGTTGGAAGGCAACCAACTAAATGAGCGGAGGACTTATCTGTTTTTTCCGGAGATCAACGACACTTAACCTCAATAGGGGGTTGATTTCAACATAAGAAAAGTGCTCGAAAAGAGCCTCTAGAGGCTCATCGTGAGGATAGAATCAATTTTTTGACACCTGCTAATCACCGACACCGCTACAGGTTGCGACATTTGAAATATGTCATGTGGACTGAAATTAGGAGAGGAAATTAATAGGTAATTTCAAAGCACAATGAATATAGCACTGGGTGAGAAAATATACCACTTTTTATCTGTAGGGATTATGACAATTGCAATTGTCTCAGGTAACATCATCTGGTAGCCGTAATAGGTGTGTAGGTCAATAGATGACAAGAAACAACTTTTTTTTAGGTGTGTCTGAAATTAAAACCATATATTATAAGTAGCTAGACAAGAGGAAAAAATATTACATGAAGGAATACAAGTGTCTTACATGGATCCAACCAAGACTTATAAGTGAATCATTCAGTTGTACTTCAAGTACCTCCCCCTCATACAAAGTGTTTCACTGCATAAAAATAAAGCATTCAAGATATTTATTTTCCAAAATAGCATCTTAAATATTAATTACACATACTTAAAAAGTTATCCTCTCCGAGTTAGATGTTGTCGTTTGCTTTGGAATGATAAGGGTCGTTACCGTTAAAACATCATTATTCAGAAAGAAGACAACACAATGCAAGATGTCTTAAGCATACATCAAAACTGAGAATAACTTTGAAATGATATAGTTTCTTACTCTAATGCCAGCAAGAATACCACTTGTCTCCAAGTTCCTATGGGTATTTGCACACGCCAATTTCATGAATTCTGCCATCAAGTTCACAAGCTGCAATGATCAGTTTAAGCATTACCCTCATATTATTAAGTGTAAATTTGATACATTACACAAAGTCAAATTAAAGACATAAAATGTGCAACTTTAGATGTGAAACATGTCCTGAAACTACTTCCTTCGATGGAATACCAATTGCCAATATCTTCTGAACTTTGGTAAGGGTTGGCGGAAGGGACGATTGTCTGATGATAAGAGACCTGCACTATTGTAACACATTGTTATATCTAATTCATAGAGCTTAAACCACAATACTAATGCATATATGGAAAGTGAATCTAAACTAAAAACTTATTGATATCTATCTGATCTGGCAACAGAAGATGCAGAGGCTACTGGCTGGGCTACTGGAGGAGCTGTTGGCAAGGCTGCAAGAGGAAATGTTGGAGGAGCTATTGGTCGGGCTACTACTGGCTAAGTTGCTGGAGGAGTTGCTAGAGGATCCACATGCCTCCTCCGTTCATCCAAGAGGTGTAGTAGAGTGGCGTAAATATCTTTCATTCGCCTCTCCTGTCTATCCAAGGTCGTAACAATCCAGTTCCACCTTTCCTCAGTCATTGGTGTAGAGTGCAAGGACTAAGGAGGGGACTGAATAGTATCTTCTTCCACCTCCACCTGATTTGAGTCTGGTGCAGCCGACGTCTAAGGAAGTTGTGTAGCATTGAAGGAGACTGTGAGGCCAACGTCGATGGAGGTTGTGCAGTTGATGTCGATGGAGTGTTTGCTCCCGTGAATACTCACTTTCCTCCGACTTTTTCATCCCCATCCGAGCCAAAGTCACTTGATTGTAGATATCAAGTTGTTAGCCTAATAGACATTAGGTTATTTGTTTTGATGATGACGGTCTTATTTGAATAATTAAGTTGTTTAAGTAAATACGTTTATTCTTTATTGGAAATACCTTTAATACGAGTATTATTGATCACTAACGTGTTTGTCTAATTCCATGTAGCTTATAGTATGATTATTGAGACCTAGAAGATTCAAGAATAGCAAATCACAGAGTTTAGGTCTACTTTGGAGAAGAAGTGGTCAACTAGTCGGATGAAGAAAGAGCCAAAACAAAAAAGCGATCGACCGAAAATATTACAGATTGCTCACAAATTCCAGACTGCTGAAAATCAGTTAACCGATTTAAAAGTGGTCGACCGTAAAATTGACAGATTCAAGCAGAATTTTGAAATGTGAAGAGGCGGTCGACTGGTGTGCTAAAGCGGTTGACCGATCCAACTATACAATGCAACGACTATATTCCAACGGTCAGATGGTGGTCGACTGAAATGGAGAAGGTCGATCGGTCAAGCAATTTTTATAAATAGAAGACACTTCGAAACTCATTTTAACAAAGAGAGAATAGTAGCGAAGCTCTGACAAAATTCATGCATGATTTCTCATTATTCATTGAGTGCAAAATCTAACTTTTTCACTCCTAAACTTAAGAGGTCACATTTGTGAGAGTTAGGTTCTTTGTATTTTTCATTTCTCTTCATTGTACTCAAACCAAGGGTGACGCCTTGTGAATAGTCAAGTTAGGGGTGATAGTCATTGTAAAGATTTGGTTGACACCCTTGAAATCAATCATCACTAATCGGGGAGGTTAGGTGATTAAGGATCTCTAAGTAGAAAACATGGAGAATGAATGTAGGCCAGAGTTGTCAAACCGCGTGAACAAACTTGGTTTGTACTTTCTCTATCCCTTATTGTTTATTATTAATTGAATGCATTGAATATGTTAAATCACTTAGAGTTTGGAGATAATAATATTGCACGAAAAAGTTAGAACGCTTGATTCACCCCTATAGGCGTGCATCAATCCTACACAAGTGTCTTTTCATTGATTCTTGATTCATTGGAAGGGAGTACTAGCCTGCTGCTGTCAAGAATCTTCTAAACGAGTCAGGTGTAGTGGAGGTTCTTCCTTAGACTCTTCAGGATTGCCTTCATCAAATTAATAATCACATATACAATGTTGAATCTCTTCCCGTTGTAGAGTTTCTCCATCTCATTGAGATCCATGCAGCTGACATGGTCTCTATGTCTGTCACGTGACAGAACTCTGTGGATTATCATGTGATAAATGACTCTAGTTTTGGTGTTTAGGTTCTTGGATCTGGGTCTGTAGAAAGATTAAATGTCAGGATTGCAATGCAACTGTTTCAGCAATGTCAAACATTCTCCTTGTTTTATGAAGTCTAGATCATTGGATACGTGAAAATACTCCTTTTTCGGCTCCTCCGTGGAGCATCCAATCAGCTCATTTTACTTCTTCAGAGTTACCCTAATCTCCCACCCAAACAGATAAGTTCTCAGCTCATTTAGTTGTTTGCCACCCAGCTCCAGATTTGCATAAAATAATTTCATTACACTCTCACAATAATACCCCAAGTTTGCACATCACAGTCAGTCCAATGAGCTCGAACATTTCTTTCATTCCAAAATCGTCGAACACATTGAACTCAACCCTCCTAGATATAACGATAAAACGATGTATGAGGTCATTGTCGTACCTTTACTTAGATGACCCCACCTTGAACATACATGAAGATTGGTCCTTTGTAGATAGCGTGGAGACAGGTGGAATCACCTTGTGATTGACCTTCAGCGTCAGAGGGAGCTGTTTTACCCTTCATCGTGACTTGTCCAGCCTTCGATGCCATATTCTAGTTCTAGAAATGTGATGAGAGATTCGAAAAGTTGAAATGCTCTGAGGAAGTTGAAATGTCAATCAAAAATTGGCTAGGGCTTAGCGGACGTCCTTTCCGCTTATATAGGCAGAGTTGAAGGTCGCTCAACATATAAGGGACATCCTTCGAGATAAAGGGCATCCATCACTGAGAATGGACGGTCAAGATGGGATGATGGGCATCCAAGGCCGATGACGGCCGTAGGATATGATTATTGAGAAACGATGTTGTTTAGCACTAAGAGACGTCCTACAATGCCCTCAATCCACAACAGACGACCCTCCACTTACGACGGACATCCTTCAAAATTTTGAGACGTCCGTTGTTGGTTGAGGGACGTCCATTGTGAGTGTAAGGATGTCTATCTTAAGTCGAGAGACGTCCAATGTGGGATAAGGGATGTTCGTCGTAAGCAAAGGGAGTCTGCTCCCATTTAAAAAAGCTTGTGTCCTGCACCTGACCCCCTTGAACATAAAGTCCACCAACGCCTTTGGAGGATGATCATCCTCCATCCTAGCCATCCATCCTCGTTGAGGGACGTTCATCCCACTATCCAACAGGCATGAACCTTCACCTGCCATCATCTTTAGAGGATGGTCATCCTTTATCTTGAATGTCAATCATTGTTGAGGGAAGTCTGTCCCTTGATCTAACGAGCATGAACCATCATCCGCCAGCGCCTTTGAAAGATGACCTAACTCCATCCTGGCCGTCCATCCTCACTGAGGGACGATCATCCCTCGATCCAATGGGCATGCCCCTTCATCTGCTAGTGTCCCTCCTCTCATCCTGGACGTCCATCATCGTTGAAGGACGTCCCTCGACCTTACGATAATCCCAAGGATGACCCTCCTCATGGGTAAGCATTAGAGGTCCCTCGTTGTTGAAGATCGTCCATTGTTGATCATTGGACGTCCTTGTTGGCCTGTCCTTGACATTAATGTGACTGCACCGTTTGACCTCGATATTTTTTAACAGAACACGTGAATGTAAGATTTACGTCATACTTTTTTCATAGTTTGAGGTTTTAATTGTTCATGAATTTTTTCAAAATTTGGCGTGTCACTGATCCCCAAGTCTAAAGTTTGTTTTATTAATTTTCCTATTTTATTTTATGCAAATAAATAACTCATAAATATAGCATTAAAATATAAATTTTCATTGTATTTACACGATTTTATTAAAAAATAAATTTTATCAAGAATCTCTCCCATTGGAAAGAGAGCGTTTACAGATAATAAAATAGTAATTACATCTACTTGAGAGTGTGACTATCTTCTCCTATTGATTAGCATCCATCAAAGAGTATATTCTATTCTTTTTGTGGGCGTGGAACCAGTCGAAAACCTACTTGTGGATGTTTTCTTGACATCAAGGCGATGCAATCATGCAATCGAAGTCTTTTTCTGTCGAGGCAACTACCCAAAAAGTGGGATGTGAGTGGTGTGGTGTTGCGGTGATGTCATAATTTCCATCTATTTTTATCTATTCAATTCACCTAGTTAAACAACTCGACAATCGGCTGGGCCTAAAAAATTTTTAACCTACCAAGTTTGATTGAGGTCGAGCCCAATCTGAACTTGGTCTCATCAAGGCAGCCCGACCTGAGGGTCGAGAACATTACAAAATATTAAAAAAAAGCCATGCAACCCGACCTAAGGCCACCCTTTTGGGGTTGGGCCCAATTTTGGTCCCCTATGGTCAATCAAGTTTTACTTGAACCCCTCTTTGTGATGAGCTAATTTAGGTTACTGTCGATCTTAAATTTTTGCTGTATCGTTTTTTATTAATCTTTATTCCAATTCTTATTCATATTTTATTTTGATTTTTCTCGACATTTTAGTGTAAATCTTTCTTTGTTACAACTTCAATTGTTGTCATCGAGGTTTAAATCTAGAGTGTACAAGATTCATCATGGTCGGTTTACTCTTAAGCTTTTTTTGGAAGAACAAAATTGGGCCGGTGTGCCTCTTTGGGCCCAGTTAAAAAAGAATAATGAAAGCCCATGAAGCCCATTACTAATGGGCATTTACCCAATTTGCAAATAACACATCTCATACATTTTGAATTTTCTCTATTCAATCAATTCCCCATCATTTCATTTATTTAATGCTTTCATGATAGATTATTGCTTTTCAATTGAACTTTCCGAGGAAGTCTAACAAAGTTATTTTCCTAGAAAATTATTGGAGTGACAAGGAAAAGTCATCTTCTATCCTTCTCATCAAACCCTTTATTGCAACAAAGATTGTCTAGACAACACAATGCCAAAAAATCTCTCTCTCTCTCTCTCTCTCTCTCTCTCTCTCTCTCTCTCTCTCTCTGAACAAGAGCTCTAAGCTAGTTCAATTTAAAGAGTAATGAAGCACAATATAGTAGCATTTTATAGTAGGCTCATAACATGTGTTAATGTAATGTAACATACAGGAAATCAATTAAGAATTTATTACGACTAGTCGTCACAAATTTTTTATGTTATCCAAACGACTAAATGAGGAAGGATTCACGCAGCTCTAAACGGGAGAAAAATAAAAATTAAACTTTCACACGTGCATCTCGCATGCCTACGTGTGACCGTGTTTATACGAATCTTAACTAAAAATACAATTTAAAACACATTAATAGTTTACTATGCAAAAATAAGCAAAAAGGAAGTAGGAAATGAGTGAATAATGCAATTTACTATTTAATATTTTTGGATCAAATAATTAAAAAAAAAAAGGAAATTAGAGAATAAGCATCATGGGGTATTTAATGAAGTAGGGTAGAATGGATTGAAGTTGGGTGTTTTCCCTCACCACTCAAAAATTTGCTTCTTCTTTATCTTGCCTTCACTCCCATTTCTTGTCCTTTTGGTTGAGAGGGACACTTGAGTTTGTAGGGTATACCCATCTTTTTTTTTATCCCACATAATTCAAATCTACACCTTTTATTTAGAGGTGTAAAATGAATCAGTTGAATTGAGTTGAGAATGAAAAAGTCTGAATCACTAAATTTAATGTTTTTATTTAACGAATCAATAAAAAAAAAACTTATTTCAACCGACACGTGAGCCGTAAGTCAAATGAGTCAAACGATACAAGTTGAATCAGTTTGACGAGTTTGGCTAGTCCCAAATTGGCCGAGCCAACCTCTGAACCGACTTGTTGGCTAGCACGCTTTAGGAGAGGGCTAGGCATGCTTAGTTTGGCTTGCATTATGGGGCCAAGTGGTCAGGGTGGCTCGATAAAGTTACACACGAGATTGTTTTTAAATATCAATTAATTGTACCATTAAACGATTTCTTAAATGATCTATTTTATTAACAAGTTAAAATTTAATGTCGTGCACAAAAAAATTGAAATATTAGCTAAATTTAATATCAAAGTGCATTTTATCGATTTTTCAATGAATAACTAGGTTCCCATTATAAATTAATCAGTACAATAGTTGAATCTCTTGTTAAACCAAACAAATATTATTCTCGAAGAAAGACGAGGTCCTCTTGGCCAGTTTGCTAGTCGTTCAACTGATCTATTCTCTTCCCTTGAAAACACGATCGATAGAATTTTATAATTTTTTGTAAAATTAATAAATGAATGACATTCATAATCTCACTAATTTATAGATGAAAAAAAAGTGATCTTTAAAGTTTCTTAATTATAAAAAAAAAGGTAAAATATTTTCATAAATTTAATACTTCATTTTATAAATTTATAAATTAATTAATGAGAGTGTTCTCCATCACTAAATAAAAATAAATAAATAAATAAATAAAAATTAAAATTACATTTTCTCCACTTTTTTTTTTTTTAATAAGTACAAAACTTTGGTGACATCCCACACAAATTGTCCCCTTCCCACCAATCAAGACACAATCTTTTACTTATCCCCAAAATAAAGAGAATTGTTCTTGAAATTTAGACATCTTTACCAACCACCCATTTTCAAAAAAATAATTTTGTATAATATTTACAAATAAAATATTAAGTAATGTTAAAATATTAAGAAATTAACATAATAACCACTTAACTATGAATGCAATGACAAGTCAACTACTAAACAATTTTTTTTAATAAATAAAACACTCAACTATAGAAAAGGAACAATACAAAGATCGTCGTTAACATGTTGAAACAAATGTTAAAAACTAGAAAACTTTTGAAAACAGAAGATTTTTCGGTTAACTTGTTTGAAATCGATTTTCCTATCAAAATAGAAGATTTTAAGTTAACTGTTTGTTAAAAAATCAATGTACTCCAAGCTAAATGTGTTTCCAATTCACTGAGAAAACTCGCTAAAACATAAATTTTAGAAACGCTAAGCTATTCAAAATCGATCTTGGTATCAAAATAAAAGATTTTTAGTTAACTGTTTATCGTAAAATCAATATATTTTCATGTTAGACATGTTAAAATAATTTAGTAATATTAAAATATTGAATTTAATTATTTTCATGTCAAAATTATGCAATAGAATGAAGCCCATCAACTTGATAAATTAAATAATAAAAAATAAATTCCCTTGCCCAACTATTACATCCCTTTCATAAGGGATATTCAACTAATAAATTAAGAGTGGACCATAAAAAAAAATTAATCATTCAAAATTAATGCATGGTAGACTAAGTTAGGTACAAAGTTATTGGGGCTACAAAAATAAAAATTAATTGTTTTCAATGTCAAATGTTTATCAATTATAATTTTAATTGTATTTTGCTCTAAATTCAGTAAATTAAAATGACTTTCTGAAATATTTAGTGACAACACATGAAATTCCAATATCTAAACCATAATATCTACTCAAACAAATAATAATAATAATGACACATTAATTATTTTCGTCAGGTAAAATGACAAACCAACCATCATACTTAGTCAATTATTAAATTTTTTTTACTAATAAATTAACTACTAAACTATAAAAAATTAACAGAGTAAATACTGCGGTTACGTTTTCTGTTAAATAGTATTGTCGTTCTGTTGCGGATTATCATAGTTCAAGGGTTAAATTGTTAATCTACAAAGGGTTGTCGTCGATCCATAGAGGATCGTCGTTGATCTGCAGAGGATTGTCATAGTTCAAGAGTTAAATTATTCATCTACAGAAGATTATCATAGTTTAGGGGTTAAATTATTAATCTGCAGAAGATTATCATAGTTCAAAGGTTAAATTGTTAATTCGCAGAGGATCGTCATTGATCCACTGCGGATCGTTTGCAAATAAAAATACTATTTATTGTCTTCTTTGTAAAAAAACACAGACAACACAAACAAACTGTGATTATCTCATGGACTGTAAAATAATTCTAAATCATCTGAAAACTAAAACATTAACATTCTTTTACAAAATCTTCTAAATTATAAAACTCAAAATCTTTTAAATACATTATTTTACAAAATCTAAAATTTTTTAAATCCATTCTTCATGAATATTAATTCTTTTCCACTGAAAGTCTCTTCTAAAACCACGAGTTTTTTTTATTTTTTTCCATGGGTATTGTTCTTTTTCACTGCGATTTTCAGAAAGTTAACAGCGATGTTTGCAACGGCAATTTCTCATAGTTCAGTCGTTAAATTATTAACAAAAATATTTGTGTGATTAACTTGTCATTGATCGCAAAATACGATAGTTGGTTTGTCAATTTTCATTCTCGTTAAGATAAATATTTTACGGTATCTCACATCCCGTCTTTTAGAAATTACAATTTTTATATGAATCAATTTTAATAATTTATTGATGATGTAAATAATGGAACGTCACGTTTGTAAAAAAAAAAAAATAGCAATGATTACATTCATTTAATTTAGTTGGCAATGGTACCACCATCTGCCTAAGGATCTTAAGTATAGTAATAAAAGAAGCAGCTTTTTTACCAAGGCTGAGGCTGCAGAGGCCTGCACTTGCAATATTTTTTCACATTATTTAGAGAAAATTAACTATTTAAAAAAAATAAAAAATAATATATATTATCGCGTTATGAATATGGAAATTGAAGATATCACGAGCATACGACATCATCGTCATACCAAACAATTTTTCATAAAGCAGTGACAAAAGTTAAAACTTGTACAAATTCATCACTTTTTCAATTCGATCCGATCTATTCGTTTGTAGAGATATTTGCTCGATCAAAGACGGACGACCCAAATTCTTGAAGATTTGGGAGAATTGGAGTGGAAATGGTGGAAGTAATTGGAGTGGGCATGGAAATTGAATAGGTGGGGACCAAACAAGGGCCAGGTGGGTGGCTACAAGACAAGGGTTCTTGAAGGGAAGTTGGCTGTCATTTGAGTTTTTGCTGTAACTTCGCTTTCATGATGTAGCCCAGCCATTGGTTCTTTGTCATTCCCTTCACTATACAAAATCTAATATAAGAATAATGTGTAGATTGATATCTTGAGGAACCCATTTTCAATCTTAAGCATGTCTTGGGTTATGTGCAAAAAGAACTTAACATATAACTTGCTAACATTAGAGGTAGACACGGTGTGGTTTGGAATAATAGTTTCAAAGTTTGGATTGAACCAAACAGTGAAGTAACGGTTCCATGGTTTCAAAATCCAAACCAGAGTTTCAAGGTTGATGGACAGATTTAATGTTGATTGTGGACAAATTTTGTGAGGTTTAGGTCAGATTTTAGTCAATTATCGACTATTTTTTGGTTTAGGTCGGACTTGAACCAGATTAACTAAGTTTGTGACTCGTTATTTGTTTTGATTTTCACGATTTAGACACCCAAAACCGTGAACCGAACTGTAACCCATGATTCTTCTTCATTCAAAATTGATTACGGAATCGGACCAAACTGCCGATTCTAATTCAAACTATGGTTTCGGTCTTGGTTTTGGTTGCCTTATATAAGATATTATGTCTAATGGGCAGTGAGTACATAGCCAGACAGACAAGCACATAGCTTGAATGATCTCTTAACTCTACCAAAGCCCATTTATTACTAATGTTATCCAACACTCCTATGCAAAGCAAATAATTGCTATTATGCAACTCCACTGCATGTTATCATAGTCGTTCTAGGCTAGTCTCTATCATGTATTAACATAACTGGATTGATGTTTCAATCTCACTGGCATGTCCTGCCTTAAAAAGAGTTCAACCCAATGTGCTAAGGCATAACCGTTCCTTGATTATCAAATCCATGCTCCACTCAAACCACCGTCAAATGGTCCATGCCTTGAAACAAATCAATTTCAAATCATTTAAGAGTCGATAGTTTCTACTTTTTTATATGGTATTTCTCAAAATTCATGCCCTATCAATTGTTGACTTGACTTTTTGCTCCAATAGTTGACTGTTTGATCAAGGTTTGGTCAAACAATTCTCTAATTTTGTCCAAAATAATTGTTAAACAATGAGTGATACATTTAGAAAGCTACACAACTTCATACATTTGCACTTTACGATTGATGAGAGGGCTTGAAGGTTATGACTAAAGCTCTTATATAGTTAGTTAGAGTTGACAGAGTGATCGATATATCAATCAATCCTTACATAATTTGACTAAATGACTGCTTAATTGCTTTCGATAGTCACAAAGTGATCTACTCAATGCTCGTGTAATCAACCTAATACTTTGAAATTAAGTTTGTCGATAAATATAAAGAAAAAGATCTAGTTTGGCTAGATAGAGATTTATGTAAAAACATCCATCTGATTTCAAATTCATCGTCAAGCATCATAAACGCTCTTAAAAACTTGAGTTAGTGAGAGTAATGTTGAGCTTCAAATCGAATATCATCGATTGATAGATGATTTCATTGCAAACCACTGGAAAAATTTTATGATACTCGTTATACTAATAATGGAAAGATTTGGTCTTCATATGTACGAACTTTGATTTGTGGATTCATATCTTTAAATTGAATTCCAATCACATCTATATATTAAACTTTATAAATTGTACTCTTTTCCATGCATTAATTAATGTAGTGTATTACATATGATGTGTCATGGATTTCCTGCAAACATTATCGAACAAGGTTATTCTCTGATGATAATTTTAGTATTTATTTTGAAAGTGTTCAAAGGAGGAAGAGGATGAATTACATTCATCCAGCAATCAAATATGTTATGGTGTTCTTCAAGATGAAGCACAAGTGGAAGATCAATCACAAATTTAGAAATCTTGTGACAAAGTGCAGAATCTTTTATTCAATCTCTGAGCATTACCTGGCAGTTTCGACAACCTTAAAGTATTTTTATCAAAAAGATTCCTTCATAACAATTGAAGCTGACGACCCAATGTTTATAGAATGAGCGTTTTCGTTAAATTTGGACTTTGTTTGCTATTCCAAATAGCCGCGAAAAGTGAGCTACGATTCTATTTAAGAGGCCCGATTTCATCTACTCGAATTAGAAGTCCAATTCAACTTAAAGTCTAACATTGGATTAAAGATGGAGGCACATGTACTTAAGTGGCATATTGATGAGGGATCCACCAATGAGAAAGAGGGGCCACAAATTGAATTCATGAAATTCAAATTCATTCAAATCTTTACTTGACTTTCATTTAAGTTATTTTAAAGTTTTTCCTAGACTATTTAAATTCAAGTTATTTTAAGCTTTCTAGGTAGTTTTAAATTTAAGTAAATTTAAATTTAAAATAGAGAGATTAAGTCGAGGGACGTTCGTCTTAAGTCGAAGAACTTTTGTTGTGGGATGAGAGACGTTCATCGTAAATGGAAGGAGTTTGCTTCCATTTAAAAAAAGTGTGTTATGCACGTGACTCCCTTCAACATAACGTCTGTCAGCGCCTTTGGAGGATAACCATCCTCCATCCTAGTCGTCCTTCCTTGTAGAGGGACGTCCATCCCTCAATTCAACAGGCATGAACTATCTTTCTCTAGTGCCTTTAGAGGATGGTCATCCTCCATCCTGACCGTCCATCCTCGTTAAGGGACGTTCGTCCCTCAATCCTACGGTCATGAACCTTCATCTGTCAATAACTTTGGAGGATGATCATCCTCCATCATGGCCGTCTATTCTTGTTGAGTGACATCCGTCTCTTGATCTAACAGACATGAACCATCGTCTACCAGCGCCTTTGGAGGATGGTCATCCTCCATCCTAGCCATCCATCCTCGTTGAAGGACGTTCATCCCTCCATCCAACAAGCATGAGCCTTCATCCGCCAACGCCGCTCCTCCCATCCTAGTTGTCTTTCCTCGTTGAAGGACGTTTGTCCCTTTATCTAGTGGCCAACATGCATATTCCTCAACTTAATGATGACCCCAAGGACTCCCCTCCTCGTGGATCAGCCTTGATGTCTCTCGTTGTTGGACAATGTCCATTGTTGATTATTGGACGTTCATGTTGGACGGTCTTTGATGTTTTTAAGCAGAAAACATGACTGTGGTGTTTGCCTTAACATTTTTTGACAAGAAATATGACTGTGAAGTTTGCTTCATTTATTTTTCATAGTTCAAAATTTCAATTGTATGTAAAAAAAACAAAATTTATTTGGATTGTGGCGATTGTAAAGTTGAGAGTTTGTTATATTAATTTTCCATCTAGTTAATTAACTGTAGTAAACTATTCTTCTCATTAAATCAGAAATTAAAAGAAGGGGGAAGAAATAGTGGGGGCTGTCTTTTAGATCCCAACAATGAATCACAGTTAGATCCCAACAATGAATCACAGTAAGTTGAGTGGTTGGAATTGACTGTGCATTAATGTTCATCGCAGCCAGTCAATTATTTCTTCGTTCTCTCGCTTTCCTTTTATTTAAGCTAAAGTATAAATTGTTTGAGATTATTTATAATATTAAATTTAATCTATTTTTTGCCAACTGTGTGGATGGATTGAAGTTGGTTTTGTTGGAAAAATAAGCTTAAGTTTTAAGCTGAGTTCAAACGATAAGGTTCAATTTATACTTCACCTTTTCTTTTATCTTCAATTTATTTCATAAATATTATGAAAAAGTTTTGTTGAGAATTCAACGCAAAACAAAAAAGAAACATAGCAAAAATAGCGTTAAATTTCTGTGTGACCTGAATTTTATTGGGTTGGGCTGGGCTGGGTCGGTAGGCCTGTATTGTAAATCTCATTTAGGGTTTTGTTTTCTCTTTAAATTGATGTAAGCTAAAGTTGCAAAATTCGCAATTGTATTTCGATCTTCATAGTAGATTATTCTTCTGCCCGTGGTTTTTTTCCTTAAAAAGTTTTTCCACGTAAATCTAGCGTCCCATATCGTATTTTCTAATTCTGGTTATCGTTTGATTTCTAACAAATTGTATCAAAGCTTTGGTTTACGAGTTCGTGTTTCTTTGTGTGGTGAAACAAATTCACTATGGTCGTTCCGCATCGAACAAAGTTTGTGTAATTTTTGATAAAATTACAATTTTTGGGCAAAAGAACTCAAATACACATCGGAATAAAAATACATTATTACTCTTCGTGCAATCAAATAGGTAAAGCAAACCAACAAAAAATAAAGAGATCACAACACTAATTTTTAGCGTAAAAAACCCTCAAAAGAGTGAGAGTAAAAAACCACGGGACCCGTAGGCCACTTAATCGAACCTTCCACTATAACAGAAATAATGGGTACACCAAAGTTCTCTTTATCTCAACAAATTAGAGGCATACAATATTCATCAAGATTAAAACAACAATCTTGGAAGATAACAAAACGTAAAAGATGATAAATCTAGGGTTACCAAACTGCAGTATCGTTTTTATCCTAATAGACCACCTTAGAAAGCTCAGACAAATGAAGAAACGGTCAACCAAACTGGAACTGGTCGACCGATTGTAAAATACAAAAGACTCCCAGGCTTTGCGGTCGACGAAGTGGTAGAGCAGGAAGAAAATGGTCAACCGCACGAATGGACAGATTGCTTCTCAAATCTACGGTCGAAGAAGCGATCTTGCAAGCGGTCTAGGGGCCAAAGCATTGATCGATCGAGAATATGAAAGTATGAAGAAGCAGTACCAGAAAGAAAGTGGTCAACGAATTTGATAGACTCGCGCTAACATTAGACGACCAAAATTACAACAGTAACATCTAACGGTCGGATGTGGTCGACCAAAAAGGAAATGGTCGACCGCTAATGCAGAGTCTATAAATATAAGACAATTTGAAGCTCAAAGTAGAGAAGTGAGAAGTGTAGCGAAGCCCTGCTGAATTTATACTCGACTTCTCCATACACGAATAGAGTGTCAAACCTAACTCTTCTCATCCCTAAATTTGAGTTTTGTTTTTGGGAAAGTTAGAATTTTGTTTGTAATTTTCTCTTTATTCGCATTGTACTCGAATCAAGGGTGACACCCTATGATTTAGTCAAGTGAAGGGTGACGCTCTACGAATAGTCAAGTGAAGGGTGACGCCCTGTGAATGGTCATTTGTAAAAGGTTTGTTTGACATCTGTAAAGTCAAATATCGCCAATCGGGGAGATTGAGTGATTGAGGATCTCCAAGTGGGAAGTTTGGAGCGCAGACGTAGGTCGGGGTTGCCGAACCGCATGAACAACACCGTTTGCACATCTATTTCCCTATCTCTCTTATATTTGTATTTATTGCTTGCATATTTATTATTGATAAATCACTTAGGATTAGAGAATTAATTATTGCACAAAAAAGTTAGCACACCTAATTCTCTCATCTCCCTCTATAGGCGTGCACGGATCCTAACAAGTGGTATCAGAGCGGGGTTAATTTAACTTTTTGTGTGTATTGTGCATATTGTATAGTTTTGTTGAATTTGATTGAATTAATCTTTTTGACAAATATCTTGAGATTTTATCTATTATATATATTTCAATATGCATATTGAAGGTTTATCTATTTTTAGGTCTTCGTATTTTGATGGAAATGACTATTTATATTGGAAATATATTATGAAAATATTTGTTCAATTCATAGATTTTGATTTGTGATTAGCTATTGAAAATGGTATAACCATTCCTAAATTGGCTTATGAGTACGATGAACTTGACAAGCACAATTTGAATATAAATGCAAGGACAATGAATATGTTATATTGTGCCTTGAGTATGAATGAATTTGATAAAATATAAACATGTGTGAATGCTTATGATATATGAAAATCTCTAGAACTAACACATTGATGCACTAGCAGAAGGTCTAATACCAAATGATACACTAGTTGAGGCTTTGATGATTAAATGAAGCACTTGCGGAAGCTCACTCGGGCGTTGGAGTGTAGGAATAAAGGGGACAGGTGTTTGGAAGAAAGAAAGATGTCAAAATTTGGGGAAAACAGACTTCCCTTGCAAAGGAACGGACGTCCTTTATAGCAAAGGGTAGGCAGATGTTTAAGACTAGGGGTAAAGAACGGACGTTAAAAAGGAAGTGAGACGAACATCCCTTAACGTGAAGGAATTGTTGACGTTAAAAATGGAGTAAAGACGGACGTCCTTTTTTGATAAACGGACGTCCCTTATAGCGAAGGAATTGACGATGAGGTAACGAAAGCATATGTCCCTTGGAGGATGGACGTCCCTTGGAGGACGGACATCCCTTGGAGGAACGGACGTCCCTTAATAGAAATAAACGAATTTTTATATAACGAAGGCGTCCTTTACAAGGTTGGATGTCACCAACGAAGCAGACTTACAGCGAAATAGCGATGGAGAAACCTGAACGGGACAACTATGCAATTCAATCCCTTCCACTCAAATAATGACAGAGTTTGGACCTCACATTTGTCTGAAGGTGAAAGACAGTTCTTCACGATGTCACGCCCGATTCAATGGAAAGGTTGCAGAAGAAAGGTGGAAACTTTGGAACAAACCTCTACTGTAATTTGAGGCAGGCTTCCTCCAACAATAAGGGATGAAATGAATTGTGCAGAAAGTAACAAGTTAGTCCAAAAAACACTATTGCTGTGTTTTCCGACTTCAATGAATACTTTGTAAGAAATAACTCTTCAACTTGGATCTTTGAAAGTTTTTTACACCCTTGCTGGCTATTCTTCTTCGATTGCACAAAGAAGAGAAATGAGTAGCAATAAGAGAAATCACCTAAACTTACAATAAATGATCTCATTTTGCACACACAAACTTATTCAGATATGACTCACTGAAAAAGATGCGGCAGATTGGAGAAACTCCAAGTTTTGAACAAACATTCAGTTTTCTGTATTCAATTCATCCACCTTATAAAATTCACTTAGAGATGCTTAAATACCCCACTAATTAGGGTTAAGCCCTAATGACTAAATTACAGCAATAACTTTAAAAATAAAACACAATCACACAAATAAAACAACTCTAACTAAACAATTCCAGCAACAATTAAACTATTACAAAAATTAAAATATTTAATTTAAATTAAAATAAAAAATGAGGCGGAGCCGTGGTGCATCACACATGTAGGCACAAATCAAATTGATGAAAGTAAAGAAAGTTCATCCTCCGAAGAAGAGGAAATGACCAACATTTGCTTAATACCCAAGGAAATTGAGGTAAACAATTCTTCTAGTGATTAAGAAGATAATTGTGATGATAATGACTTGATGGATGCTTTTGATGAATTGTTTGATCAATTTAAAGCACTTAAGTCTAAATATAATTTGTTGAAAAATGAGAATGACAATTTGATGAAAAAGCATGTTGAGATGATTAAAACTTTTGAGAATCAAATTGTTAAGTTGAAAAACATGAATGAAAATTGAATGCTACCATTAAATCTCTTGAAATTGACATTAGTGAATTGAAAGTGAAAAATAATTATTTAAATTTTATTGTTTTGAAATTCACTAATAGTAGCAATAACTTGAATATGCTTAATAAAGAGGGACCTATGCCAATTAATGTTTAAGTCGGCCTAACTTACTAACTAGGCTAAGCTAATAGGAAGGAAATGGAAATCCGATCTTAGTTTCCCTCTCTCTCCTTTTGTTTGGCGAATAGATTTTGTTCTTCATTTTCTTGGTTTTGTCCGACTCAGTATCATAAAAGGGTCACATTTGATAATGTTGGAATTGGTTATCAACCATTTGTTGTTAAGAAGAAGAATTATAATAACTTCTTTGTTTGTCCTACTACTTGTAATGTTTGTAATTGCATAGGACATAAATCATTAATTTGCCCTCTAAAATTAAGTGACAAAAAGGCAAATTCAAAAAATGGTTTGGGTTCCTAAAGGAACCATTCCAAAGGGTAAAGAACCCAAAAAAATTTGGGTGCCTAAGAAAGCACTTAGACGTTTTTCACTTTGTATCAAGAGTATACATATTTGGTTGATGAAAATGCATTTTTGAATTGCATATACTCTTGATTTAACTTGGATTGATTGTTTGCTAGGCTTGTTACGTATTTTCTTGAGTTAAATTAAAAAGGTTAGTATGCATATAGGTGGAAATTCTAATTTCTCTGTGAATATTGATTTTATTGGTTGTATACTCTTATTGGTATCATTTTTTTAAATATTTCATTTTGTTAATTCTTCAATTGTTTCTTATGATTATTAATTCAACAAGTGGTATCATAAATTGCATACATTGATAAGTTGTTGATATTTGATTTTGATGACTTGATTTTTCCCATTGAATTGAAATTGGTAGTTGACATAGAGAGAAAAAATAGAATTGTTTGTAGTTAAGAAAAATACCCCCAACTCTTATATATGCTTAATGACAAAAGGGGAGAATTAATTTGATTGAGTTATTTTTTATATTTTGAATTCTCCAATAATTTGATTTTGAACATTGATATAGGGGGAGAGAAAAATGTGATAAGTTTTGATTGTTGATATACCCCAATTTTTATGTGTATAGCAAATGTGAAAGGGGGAATAATATTTTGTTTGAAATATTGATATGTTGAATTATTTGGTTGATTGGCTATCCTCTAATAATTTCTATGTTGTTAATTTTGAAAAAAGAGGATATTATTTTTGGTATTGTCTTTGGAGTTCCTCCCCATGATTTCTTTTTATTATGACAAAGGGTGAGAAATATTTATATAAGTTGTGTGTAACATGTTTGCATGAATTTAAATGTTAGAAATATTGCATAAACTAAAGGGGAAATATCAAATTATGCAATACTTTATGCACATGCTTAGATTTAGGTATAAATAACTTATAATATTTTGTCATCATAAAAAATAGAGAGATTGTTAGCTTAAGTATAATTTATCGTAAATTATAAATTGTTTATTGTATGAATATGTTTAATTGTTTAATCATTATATTTATATTAATATTCATTGGAAATACCCTTAATTAGTGTATTAATGTTGTTTAACATGTTTACCTAAGTTCATGTAGCTTATAGTATAATATTTGAGACTTAGAAGATTGAAAATGAGTAAAACACGCAAAAGAGGTCGACGAAAGGCATGGAGCTGTTCAACCAATTTGTGAGAAAAATGAAGAAGTTGTCGACCAAAATGTAACTGGTCGACCAATTGTAAAATACAAAAGACTCCCAGGCTTTGCGGTTGACGAAGCGGTTGAGTAGGAAGAAAATGGTCAACCGCATAAATGGACATATTGCTTCTCAAATCTGCGATCGAAGAAGCAGTCGAGGGGCCGAAGCGTTGAACGACTAAGAATATGAAAGTATGAAGAAGCGGTCGACCGAAAAGAGAGTGGTTGACGAACTTGACAGACTCGCGCAAACATTGGACGACCAAAATTACAATGGTAACATTCGACGGTCAGATGAGGTCGACCAAAAAGGAAATGGTCGACTGCTAATGCAGAGTCTAATATAAGACACTTCGAAGCTCAAAGTAGAGAAACGAGAAGTGTAGCGAAGCCTTGCTGAATTTTATACGCGACTTCTCCATACACGAATAGAGTGTCAAACCTAACTCTCATCATCCCTAAACTTGAGTTTTACTTTTGAGAAAGTTAGGATTTTGTTTGTAATTTTCTCTTTATCCACAATATACTCGAATCAAGGGTAACGCTCTACGAATTAGTCAAGTGAAGGGTGACACCCTACAAATTAGTCAAGTGAAGGGTGACGCCCTATGAATAGTTATTTGTAAAAGGTTTGTTTGACATCTGTGTAGTCAAACATCGCCAATCAGAGAGATTGAGCGATTAAGGATCTCCAAGTGGGAAGCTTGGAGCGCGGACGTAGGTTGATGTTGCTAAACCGTGTGAACAACATCATTTGCACATCTCTTTCCCTATCTCTCTTATATTTGTGTTTATTGCTTGCATATTTATTGTTGATAAATCACTTAGGGTTAGAGAATTAATTATTGCACGAAAAAGTTAGCATACCAAATTCACCTCCCCTCTATAGGTGTACATAGATCCTAACACGTCCCTCGTCCCACCACAAACGTCCTTCATATCATAATGCATGTCCCTCATCTCACAACAGATGTCCCACAACAGATGTCCCTAGATTTAAGATGGACGCCTCTTGTTCCACAATGGACGTTCATTCACTCACGACATTATTTAGCATTGAAAGACATCTGTAGATGCCAAGGGACGTCTATTGGTGTTGAGAAACGATGGTGTTTAGTATTGAGAGACGTCTATATTGACAAAAAATGTGACTGCGAGGTTTGCATTGTTCTTTTTTCATAGTTCGAGAATTTAGTTGTCTGCGAAATTTCTTCAAGATTGGCCATGTAACTAATTCTAAACAATAGGGTTTGTTTTGTAAATTTCCTTCATTTTTTTAATTACTCAATAATTTCTTAGGAAAATGACAAACCAACCATCGTACTTTGTGATCAATGACAAGTCAACAACTAAAATTTTTTTGATAATAAATTAACCACTGAACTATGAAAAAAAGTCACCGCTAACATTGTTGTCACGTTTGCCGTTAAACGCATTGACTTTGATCCGCCGCCATAATCCACTGCGACTCAATAGTTATAAAAACATAACCTTATAATATTGATGGTCTGCTGTGGATCATATATGACCGTCGAGGGTTGCCAATTAGCCACGGCGGTTTAATACCAAGCAGCAGCGGTTGACTATAAACCGTTGCGACTTAATACTAATCCACCGCAATTCATCGTGCCTCGTTCTACATTCCCAAAACCATAGTATATAAAAATCACATGTGAGGTCTGGCGAGTTCACCGCAAACCACAAAATCCTCGGCAACTTTGGAAGCAATGTTGGAGTAGAGCTCAACGGCGATGTTCTGACGGTTAAGTACTACGGTTTTCCTGACGAGCAAGACCAAAGTTTTCATTTTTGATGTTTTAGAAGCTGTAAAGAGGTGACAAATTTGGAGGCTAGGTTTCGGCCATTGACGGATAGTTACAGGACTACGAGTGCTATGAGGCAGTCGCATACAACAGAGCGACTTAGAGCACTCAAAGTCCTGTAACTGTACCGACAATGGTAGAAACCTAGCCTCCAACTCTTTCACCTCTTTATAGCTCCCAAAACATCAAAAACTTTCATCTTGCTAGCCAGGAAAACTATAGTACTTAACCCTCAGAATATCGTTGTTGAGCTCTACTTCAACATTGCTTCAATCGTAGGCGAGGACTTTGTGGTTTGCGGTCAACTCGCCGAAGCATCGGTTGGGGGATGCAAGGTGAAATAACGTTTCAAATAAAGTGATATGACGACGTTCGTACTTGCTCGAGAAAGCTGGAAGCCGTCATGCTTTTGCCAAATGGGTAGCAAGCGGAGCTTCGGTTTTGCATCACGGTAAATCCATCAAATATGGAATATCAGATAGTGGGATTGAGTGAGCAACAGTACAAGGATCAATAGATGAACTGTGTGACAAAACTAGATATACGTCATCTACAACAGTTTCTTCGAGGTAGACAATTAGATGTTCCTCAAGAAATAATACAAATGCTTGATGTGGTTAGAGCACATCAATTCCTAGTGCACATATACATGATATGGTTGTAATGGAATTTGGTTTGTATCTGTCATGCACATATGCACGATATGGTTGTAATGGAATTGATAAATTGGTTTGCAATTGTAATGTACATGTACATAATATGGTTGTAATGGAATTGATATTTTGGTTGTTGATGATGAATGAAAATTGATTAATATGAAACTGTAAAATTAGCAACATTTCCCCGAGCCAACATTTCACTTTTTGGTCGACTGCGTTTCAATTTACTTGAATCTGAAAGATAGTTATGCACAAGTTGTTCAATCAGCGGCCGATCAGTATTAATCCGTCATAGTTTATTGTCAACTAGTGGCGGGTCATATATAATCTGCGGCGGACCATCAATGTTATAAGGTTATTTTTAAAATTTGGAGTCGCGGTAGATTAATTGACAAGCCAGTGCGGATTGAAGTTAATGCGTTTAACGGTAAATATGAAAACGATGTTAGTGACGACTTTTTTTCATAGTTTAGCAGTTAATTTTTTAGCGACAAAAATATGATAATTGGTTTGTCATTAACAGTAAAATACAATAGTTAGTTTGTCATTTTTCCTAATTTTTTAAAGTGTGATTCAGTATAATTCTACTAATCCTATGGAAGTCGAGGAAAGCTAACTTTTAAAATTGTATTAAAAATGCTAGTTTTGACTTTTGCCCGATGTAGATTGAACAAACTGGCTCGTCCTTAGGCTACTATTTAGCCCACAATCTTAGATTTAACCAACTTAAATCGGTGTATTAATGAAAGTAAGTTGACATTGATTTAGTCTATATTTAAGCAGCCTAAATGGGTATTTTAAAGTTGAATAATAGTTAATTAAAACAAGCCATTGATTGGTGTGTTCAAGACGAATTTGGTCATGGAATAAAAAAAATGTGTCCCAATTTATTGAATTAATGTAGAAATGGAAGAGATGAGCCAATTTTTGTCATATAGTTTTACATAATATCTAATTTGGACCACATGGCATGGAATTAAATAGACATACTAAATGATGCCTACAAATCTCATGTTAAAATTGTACTCTTCAAATATTGAGGTAACATCATTTTCACATGTCAATAATACATAAATATATATATATATATATAAATTAAAATAAATTTAGAGAATATTAAAAAGAGAACGAAGATAATTTATTATTGAGAAATTAACAAAAAAATTATTGAACTATGAGATCAATGATAAATTAATCATTAAATAATTTTTATTAATAAATAAAATACTGAACTATGAGAAATAAACGAAAGTATCGCTCACGTTTTTCGTTAAAAATGTTAGTTTGTTTCCGCAGCGGAAAGGTAAGGACTTACTTTCCGCAGTGGAAGGCTAGTTTCCGTTATGGAAAAAAAAATTTCCACTATGGAACATTTTGTTTTCGCTATAAAACATTTTCCACAGTGGAAAGGTCAAGAATGTATTTTCCATAGTAGAAACTATTCTTTCTGCACTGTAAACGAGCTATTTTTGCTGTGGAAAATATTTTTTTTTTACTTTATTTGTTGAATTCTTTGTCGTTCTTCAATATAGTAAACAATGAAATTTCTGACGAGTTTCTTCAGTGGATCGGAAATATATCTAGTTTGGAGTACATTGATTTTTCAACAAACAGTTAACTAGAAATCTTCCATTTTGATACTAAAATCGATTTCGAACAGGTTAACGTTTCTAAAATCGATTTTCTAGGGAATTTTCACAGTGGAACGGAAATATATTTAGCTTGAAGTACATTGATTTTTCAACAAAGAGTTAACTGAAAATCTTCTATTTTGATACAAAAATCAATTTCGAACAGGTTAACATTTTTAAAATCAATTTTCCGTCAAGTTTCCATAGTGGATCGCAAATATGTTTAGCTTGGAGTACATTAATTTTTCAACAAACAGTTAATTAGAAATATTTTATTTTGATATCAAAATCGATTTCGAATAGGTTAACTGGAAATCATATATTTTATAAAGTCTTCTCATTTTTAATATTTCTTTCAATAAGTTAACAACGTTTTTTGCGTCGTTCATTTCTCATAGTTAAATGTTTTATTTGTTAGTAAAAATTATTTAGTGGTTAACTTCTCATTGACTCATAGTTCGATGGTTGTTTTGTTAATCTTTCATTATTTTTTATTTTATTTTATTCTCTGTTTTTTAATTTTGATTAACCAATTTTATCCCTCAAATATATAACCGAAAATAATCATGATGGATTATGGAAAGACAATGTTGTCCCCGACTTAAAACAGACGTCCCTCACTTAAAACGGACGTCCCTAAGCTCACAAAGAATGTCCCTAGGCCACAACAAACGTTCATCAACTTAAGACTGACATTCCTCAGCTTACGAGGACGTTGAGGATGGATTATTAAAAGGCAACGTCGTCCCCAGCTTATAACGAACGTCTCTATGCTAATTACGAACATCTCTTGCTTATGACGGACATCCCTCAACTTACGACAAACATTCTCAAGCCCACAACGAACGTTCCTCAGCTTAAAACGAATGTCTCTCAACTTATGACGGATGTCCCTAAGCTTAAACTGTAAACTATAAGAAATTATCAGAAGAATAATCGTTCTAGCTTTTTCATGAATCTTATTTCGCAATTGAAACTAAATTTCAATTTCCACCGTAGTTTTGTTTCTGATAGTAGCATATCCAATGGATAATCGAAGCTCTGTCACAGATAATCGATAATCGGGGGAAAATATTGTGCATCTCTCGTGGATCACCTTTGCCCCTCCGTGGTTGATCCTTGAACGTCCGTTGAAGGTTCAGGCGACGTCCATGATGTTTTCTTGACAGAGAATGTAATTGATAGATTTGTATCATTTATTTTTCATAATTTTAAGTTTTATTTGTCCGCAAAAGTATTTCAAAATTTGCCTGGTTGCTAATCCCAAATATGAGGTTTTTGTGGCTAATTTCCCTGTTTGAAATTACCAAACAAAAATTAAACAAGACTAAATTATTTGCACTACAATTATATTTCATCTTAAATTAAATATATTATTAGAGGGATAGAGAACGGGATTGGATTACAGAGGGTGGGGAGAAGATATGGAGTAAGATTTGAGACCTGAAAATGGACAAAGAAAAAGACGAGCTTGTTCTCTGTCATGGACTTTGAACAAGCAACAATCATTGAACAGAAGCTCCATCCATATTTATGGGAAAGCCACATTCCTTCTAACTTCGAAATCATGGACGTCAAATTTACTTTTTTCTAAACTAAGCACGGATGATTTTTCTAGATAGAGAAAACCCACTTTCTCTCTTTCTTTGTAAAAGTTTGTCCCCGGAAATGGCAACCGCCAGCTTCTTCCATGGAGTTCGTGTAGAAGATGGCGTTTCTCGTTCCCCATAACTTCCTCCTGTCTAATCTTTACTCAAATACAAGTATTCTGAATCCTGACTGGGCCTCTACACCCCTAAAGTAACTCTCTCTCTCTCCTCTCTTTTCTTCACACGCACACACCCTCCAATCCATCGTTTGGGTTTCTGCAGCTTTCCTTTTTACAGCCACTGAAAAGCTTTTCTTAATCCGTCGCTCTACCTTTTTTTGTTTTCTTTCTGCTGTATTTCTGTGAATTCAGACTTTCTCTGCTCTTCAGGCTTATTTCTTGTATTCACTTGCAATTTCTGTATTTCTCTGATTTTCGCCTTGATGGGTTTCTTTTTCGGGACTCTTAGGAACTGATTTTTTTTTTTCATGATATGAGCTCAGGAAGAAGATGGGTTTCCATTTTTGGGCTAATGCGAGATTTTTAGGAACCAAACAATCCTGAAATGGTTGAATATCAGGAGAGATAACGGATAATCCATCTTCTGAAGCTTAAATTTCTATTTGCTCGTAATGGAATCTTGGAGATGTGTTTTTGGAGAAAATGGATTTCTGTCTGAAGAAATCAACACTCCTAGCGATCCACTTGCTGGCAGTAAGCACTCTTCGTTCGCCTGGGACTCTCGAAATCCCTGTAATTTCAGCAGCAATCTATTTTCGACTCGTCAACAAATTCAGAATCAAGGATTTGGGGGATTGGATTCTTTAGAAATGGTCGGAAAACAAGCACACAATAATTCAATCTTCGATGCTCTCAGTAGCAAGGCCGAAAATGGAAGAATTATGAATCCAGTCATGTCTTCTTCTACTCCATTTCACAGAGATGAGTCGATTTCCAAGCTTTCGGTCTCCGTTGCAGAATCCAACAGTCGAGATTCTTCCCTCATTGATTTGAAACTAGGAAGATTTGCTGACCAGTGGGATACTCATTGCAATAAATTTTCAAAGGAGAATCAATTTTTTTCTTCGTCGGAGTCATCTACTCCGTCGAAAAGAGTTCGAGCTTCTCCGGTGAACTCTCAGACAGCCTTTTGCCAAGTTCTTGGGTGTAATAAGGATCTGAGCTCCTCTAAAGACTATCACAAAAGACATAAAGTCTGTGATATTCACTCAAAAACAGCCAAAGTCATTGTCAATGGCAATGAACAAAGATTCTGTCAGCAGTGTAGCAGGTTGTTCTTCTTTCAAAACCAGCAACTATTCTGCATATGTTTATACATCTAACTAGTGTTCATAATGTTCACTTTGTATGAAGTCTTATTTGACACATTTCTGGCCCAGCAATGATATTTGCTCTAATCACTCTGTGGAACTCACTTTTGCTAACATTATCTGCATTAAGTATAATTTTTCGATAAACTAGTCGACCTATAGCTGCTCTTCCAATCGTTCTTTGATAATTATTGATTGTCTTCGCAATGAAGCGTCTTATCGAAGATATTGGAACGGCTACGACATTGGATGTCGAAGATTTGGGATGCTTGTTTATAAAGTTGATGTGGATCTGTGTCTGTACTGTTAGTTAAGGACAGTGCATTGTCTCTCATTGCTATTTAGGTGTGTCTATAGAACACTAAAAGTAGATTGATCGATCGAATGAAGAATTTGGTATCAAAATTTGTAGAAACTGTATTTTGGGTCCGAATCTTTGACTAATTTGAAACACATCATAGTTTTAAGGAAATGCTTCTTGTTTTTATTACATTCATGCTTATATCTCTGATCATGTGATCTTCAAGGTTTCATTTGCTGGATGCATTTGATGATGGAAAGAGGAGCTGTCGGAAACGGCTGGCCGGCCACAATGAACGGCGGAGAAAACCTCAAGTCGGTATCAATTCTGGAAGGTCGGGGAGGCAGCTTCCATCCTATAATGGTATATAGAAAATGCACTTCCTCTCTCCCTTTTTGGTGTCTGTTTTGAAGTTTTGTACTTTTTTTAATTTGTTTTTTTTAATCTCGTACCAGTTCATGGCCTTGCTGAGATCACAAATATCGAATAAAATCGAACAATTTGGATTTTTTTCATCAATTTATTTGTTAAATTTATCACGTGTATACTGCGTTTCTATTTAATCAGGTGTTTTAACAAAATTTCTAACCCCCTCAGCCATTTTTAACCTGATTTTGAACTCCGTCGATCTCATCTACGGTGATTTTGAATTCGGTTGATAGATCGACAGAGTTTGAAATCGGGTTAGGACTCATCGGAGAGGTTAAAATTCGGCTTAAAACATCTGATTAAATGGAAAATGTGGTATACACGTGTTGGATTGAATAGATAAAATGACGGTAAAGTCTAAATTGTTGTAGCTAACAAGTAGAGATTCTATTTTCATAAAAAATAGTTTACCCAATGTGACCCCAAACGTTAGAGTCTAAATTGCACTTTACAGTAGACAGTCTTATCGTATATGATTGTTTATGTTCTTTTACTTGGATTGTTCAGGCATAATTGGAAACAGATTTCTGGGAACTGGAACTTCCTTTAATTGTCAAGAAATATTGTCTAATGGCCTTTTTATTCCCGATAAATATATATCGAACGAGTGGGGCAGACCGATAAAAGTCGAAGGACACCACGATAATCCTCTTTCAACCATTCCGGCCATCGATGGGCATCTCCATTCGAAGCCTTTCTTCCCTCCTTGCAATATTGAAACACAATTTCTGCCGATTACCCATGGTGGAATGATCTTTAACGAGGCGGGCAGCCATTTTCCTACGACCGGAGGCTTGAATTCTAGTTCACAATCTTTGTGTCAAAACGCTTCAATGGGAAATGAGGACTTTGATGCTTTCGATGCAGCATCAACCGTCCGATCACTTCCGAGGATATCGGACACTGGTTGTGCTCTCTCTCTTCTGTCAGCTCAGTCTCGTAATTCGTCGAGCCATTCTTCAGGAATTCTGATAGCCTGCCCTTGGCTCGTGCCGATTGATCAGACTCATTACAATGTGAATCAAGTGTCTGAAAAACTCAAGGGAGTAAGCTCACAGGCCTCAACAAGTGGAGTTTCAAATAAGATTAGCTCATCTGCAGAAGGGTGCCAATTAGGCCCCATTTTGACTTCCGACAGTAGCGATACTGTCAACTTTGAGATCGTCAACAGAATTTTTCACGGTTCGAGTTTATCCAATGGCAAAGATCGGCTTTCTTCTGAAAGCGGTCCCACCATAAACTTGCTTCAACTTTCATCGCAGCTGCAGCGGGTTGAGCATCAGAGGGAATCAATGCAGCTGAAACGGGAAAACAACGCCGTCTGCTGTCTTCGAATCACTTAAACGAGAAGAGATTATTCCTCTCTCGAGGTACATATTTATTCGCTATCGTTTGTCGAAAAATATAATTTTTTTGTTCCTTTCAACCGTTAAATTTGTTTGTCTTTATGAGTTTGATTAGTAGGTCGATGAATTGCTGTTATTAAGCACGATCCTTAGTTTTCATGGGTGCATTTGGTTTCAAGCATAATTCTTAGATTTCCAGCCTGGTATCCCATGCCAATTTCAGAGTTCTTAGTTATTTGTTTCTGCAGAAGAATCTGTTAGTTCATATGAACTGCCATCTTTATTGATCTCTTCTTTCATGGATTTTTAAGCATTGCAATGATTTTGGAACAGGAAGCTCGATTCTTGGGCGCGAAGACGAAGAACAAAACGGAGTGTTGAAGCAGCATCCGTCGGAATTGTTAAAATGCTATTTTTACTTATTTGAATGTTTGAGAAGGAAGAAACTTGGGAATATTTGTTATACATTTCTAAGTTTGAACTCTGCCATCTTCATTTCATAAGCTTGATTATGCTAGAACAATGTGAAACTCATTGATTTTCTCTCTCTCTCTCTCTATCCTCTTCCCCCTCAAACATGGTCGCTAATACCCTTCAAATCTTATGATCAAAAGTTCGGATTATTTGATTTCTTGATTGATATGAAATCATGATGGAGGGATGGTTCAGTTTAACCTTAAAAAAAAAGTTGGATTGAGTAATTACAGGTGGTATGATCTCTTTACCCTTCTTCTGTAGCTTAAATTCTTTAAAATGGATGGTCTAATCTTTCATTTTGTACTGGATCTCGAAAAGCTGCATCGATGTCGGTCGTCCAAAACCCCTATACGAACTAAGTTCATTATTAAGCGGTCGTCGTCGTTGATGTGCTCGTCTTGTTTCAAAATTTCTGAAAATTCCAAAACGATTACTGCAGACAAATCCAGTTAACTGTATGCGGCCATGAGAGGAAAATTGTCTCGAAAAGCTCCTCTGAAACCCTAGGTATATATGTACACTATGGGCATGGATACGGGAATTGAACGAAGCGAAATTGGGTGAGATTGAAATGGAAGACGATCTCCCAGAAAGCAGTGAAAATGGGTAGCTGGGAATGTTCTCTGTTTTTATGAATCTGGGTTGAAATCACACTTTTTGAGTTTTGGAAAGTGTAATTCTGATGAAGATCGAGAAGGTGGGTTTCTTCCCACGCCGCCCATTTCTGTTGTTTCTGCGATTATCTCCCTTTCTCATGCCGTCTTCCTCGAGATTCTTCATTCGTCTCGTTCTTCTGCTTCTCTTGAATCAATGGGTAAGGAATTTTTCTCACTTTTGGATTCTTATTTTCTCTGATAACCATTTCTGGTGAACTTCGATGAACTTTTCTCGTTTGGTTTATGCTTTCTTTGTTCTTCAATTGAATCATTGCTTAAAGTTCAATCAATTTACTATCACTAGAGATTGTTTGGATGTGTTTTCCAAATCCATCCACCTTAAATTTCCGATCAAAGTTCTAAGTGATTATGATCTCAATCTCGATGAAAATGTTGAAATTGGTGGATGGCAGTGATGGGAATTGAGTTGAAATGAGTCTAAACTTGCAGAAATTCCTGGAAACAATCTCTAAATTGCATGACGGCACTTAAACTAAGAAACGTTGCAGTTTTAATATCCTTAAATGAGTTGAAAGGTCATGTTCAAAGCTGAATGATTAAGCTCATTCCTTACTTTAGTCTTGCTTCAAGATCCAGCTATGTGTACAGAAGATTAAACTTGTAAATCAGTGAGGTGTGTGTGTTTATGTGAAGGAGAAGGAGACGACAATGTCAGCTCAGCTGAGATCAAAAATGGAAATGGAGTAGATGTCAACCAGTTGGTGAGACATTTTCATGCACCCACTTTAAATGCTGGGCTTCTCTTTTTTTCTGCTTTTAACTCAGGGCACCTCCCCAAAGTAGATCTTGTCGACCAAACTACAATCCTGAGGAATTTCAGGCCATGGAATTCAATGATAACCATGGCTATCAAGTTCACAAAATTCTCTTTGGGAGGAATAATAATGGCTGCCAGATGCAGAAATTGTTAGAGCTGAAAATCGTAGTCTTAGCAGCTCTGATCTTCGTGCAGTTTCCATCAACTGGTAAATTCTCCACTCGGAAAATATCTTCTCTATAACTTTATTGTTGCTGATTGAGATTTCCATGGCTGATCGACTCTTCATTTCCGGCTTTCAGAGGCTTATGATCCGTTGGATCCGAATGGAAACATAACGATCAAATGGGACATTATTTCTTGGACCCCCGATGGTTATGTAGTAAGATCTCTACTCTATGTTATTCAAACGTTTTGTACGAGAAATGTTTGGAAATTGAGAATTCTAGCTATCTTTTGAGCTAATTGGCTTCATTGAAATGATATAATTTCTGTTTGGGTGGAGTTCTTTTCTCCCGACTTCTTGTACGAGGCTTCAAAGCAAGAAACTTACAATAAGAGATTGATTATTTGTCTTCCCATTTCTTTTAATTGTGCCAGGCTACTGTTACGATGAACAACTTTCAGATGTATCGACACATAATGACTCCCGGATGGACTCTATCCTGGTCGTGGGCGAAAAAAGAAGTGATATGGTCAATGGTGGGAGCTCAAACCACAGAGCAAGGAGATTGTTCAAAGTTCAAAGGAAATGTACCCCATTGCTGTAAGAAAACTCCAACTGTAGTTGATTTGCTTCCTGGCGTTCCATACAACCAACAATTCTCCAATTGCTGTAAGGGTGGCGTTTTGTCGTCTTGGGGTCAGGATCCGACCGCCTCAGTCTCAGCCTTTCAGGTGAGTGTTGGACTGGCCGGGACTTCGAATAAAACAGTGAAATTGCCAAAAAATTTCACTTTGTTCGGTCCAGGACCTGGATATACTTGCGGGCCTGCAAAGGTTGTTCCGTCTACGGTCTTCCTCACATCTGATCGGAGGCGAAAAACTCAAGCGTTAAGTAAGCTTTTCTTTTTTTTTTCCGACCAATGTTTCTATCTCCATACATCACTATTGAGTTGTTTTTTTGGTGCAGTGACATGGAATGTGACCTGCACTTATTCGCAGTTTTTGTCCTCGAAGAACCCAAGCTGCTGCGTCTCGTTTTCGTCCTTTTACAACGATACCATCACTCCTTGCCCGTCTTGTGCATGTGGTTGCCAAAACCAAAAAAACTGTGTCCCGTAAGTATGTATTTGCATGCATAATCTTATAAATTACCAACAATCTCAAAAAATTAAAATTCTCGATATTTCTTAACAATATCTGCATAATTTCGGCATCCTGCGAACATCTAAAACATTTGCAATGATATGAGTTTAGTCCCTAAGTACTTGTTGGTAATGTAAAGAGAAACTCGAGTCCTATAAACTAACGTTTTGCTCCTTGCGCTACTACAGGAGCTCGAAGCTTGTGCACAAGGCAGGGATGAACACTCCGAAAAAGGATAATTCGCCTTTACTACAATGCACGCACCACATGTGTCCGATACGTGTTCATTGGCACGTAAAGCTCAACTACAAAGATTATTGGAGGGTGAAAATCGCTATCACGAACTTCAACTATCGCTTGAACTACACTCAATGGACACTCGCAGTGCAGCACCCGAATCTCAACAACGTAACCCAAGTATTTAGCTTCGATTACAAGCCACTTGTTCCCTACGAAGCCATTAGTGAGTACTTAAAACCATCTTTTTAGATTGGATAAACTACAAGTTAGACCTTTACATTTTGAGTTATTTACAAATTAGATCCTAAATTTTTTTTTTTTTGTCAAACAGAACCTTCATCTTTCAATATTCAGCATTTTGGATGTTGTTGTCAATTTATCCATTAAATTCACTACATGCATATTGCATTTTTCATTTAATCAAGTGTTTTAATCTAATTTTTAACTCATCTGACAATTTCTAATCCGATTTCGAAATTTATCAATCTCGTCTCAGACAATTTTGAAATTGGGTTATAAATTACCGAAGGAGTTAGAAATTGAGTTAAAACACCTAATTAAATGAAAATTTTGGTATACATGTCCTAAATTTAATGAATAAATTGACAATAATGTCTTAATTGCTTATAGCTGAAAAAATGAAAATTGTATTTCATCTGTAACTGACCCAGATGTTAGGATTTAAATTATATATTTTCCTCTGGAAAGGAATTTTTTAATCTTGGACAATGGATCGTTTGTACAGACGATACTGGCATGTTTTATGGCATGAAATTCTACAACGACTTGTTAATGGAAGCCGGGCCGTCAGGAAATGTGCAGTCGGAGATACTTATGAAGAAGGATGAGGAAACATTTACATTTAAGCAAGGATGGGCATTTCCTCGGAAAATTTACTTCAACGGAGACGAATGTAAGCTGCCTTCGCCTGACGCCTATCCGTTTCTCCCAAACTCAGCTCCTGCAGGATCTATTGCTGTCACAAAAATGGTGATCTACTTGTTTCCGATGTTGCTGCTCTTATGGTGATGGAGGCTGGAGAAGCAGGTATGCATTATTTCTCTGAGGCAGCTAAGTTTTCTATGTTAATATTTGCATGATATGTTCTGTTTACTGGGGAAAAATCTGAATAAAAGTAGATTGAGATGGACCATGCCAATTGTCTCAATTATTTAGAGTAACTCAATTAGGCAGCCATGGATACAGATACAAATACGGATATACGTCCAGAGGTAGCATCACGCAGTTATCGCCGTTGAAATAGATTCGTCTCAGAAAAGCTCAGCCCTTGTCGAAAATAAGCGTGTTTTTGTCTTTTCGAAATAGTAATTCCGAGAGGGCCTCCTTGACACCCCCATAACATTGCAATAATCACATTTTGGAATCAAGTTCTACAAAACAATTCTTTCGATTTCACGCTCTTTTTTCTACGATATTACTTAACGACCGGTTGAGATTATCGAAATTCTGAGTGTCGAATGAACGAGATTCCACATCGTGTACTTCATTTTGTTGATCATGTCCGATTCCAGCAAGACATGATGCATTTGCTCCACCTTTTGTCTAAACCAAACCTCAATTGGCTGAACATTAAATCCCACCAGTAGATTCTTTCATCTCCCCCACCCCAATACCCTTTTTATGATTCCCCACATTCATCTTTTCAGATCCAATATTCTCATGTCCACCACCCTTGAATCTTTGGTCGCATGGACTTTCACATTCCCACTTTTCGAGTTGATCAGATCAACAAAACCAATATGCCCGTTGCATTTCAATTACTTTCTCAATTCAACCATCCTATTTCATAATCAATGACAAGTCAACCACAAAACTATTTTTATTAACAAATTAATTACTAAACTATGAAAAATAATCGTCTCAAACATCGCTGTCATATTTACTGTTAAACGTATTGATTTTGTTTCGCGGCAAATCGAACATGTACTGATTTCAATTTGCCGCGAAACGATATTTTTGAAGATAACGTTATAATGATATCAACGTTCCACAGCAGATCGAGACATTTTTCGTTGCAAATTGACTACGATCCACAACGAATTGATAATGATCCATTGAAGATCATCGTACTTCGTTTTAGGAAAATTTGTTTATTTATAGGAAAATTTCCTTCTTTTCTTTCTTCTTTCCGAAGAGAGAAAGAAAGAAAATTTTCTTATTTTCTCTTTTCTTCTTTTCTCCCAAAGAAATTAAGGAAAATTTCCCTATTTTCTCATGGATTTCTTCTTTTCTCTTTTCTCCGGGAGTAAAGAAAGAAAAGGAGAAAGGAGGAAATTTTTTTTCTTTTCTCTGGAATTCCTTCTTTTTCCTTATTTCCCCAGAGAAAAGAAAAAAATGAAAATTTCCTTTTTTTTTCTCCTATGGGGAAAGAAGGAAAATCTGAAAAAAAGAAGGAGAGTTTATTCTTTACTCCAGGAGAAAAGAAGAAAATTTTCCATCTTTCCCTCTTCAGAAAGAAGAAAGACAATAAAAAAAATTTCATACAAGAAAATAAGGAAATTTTCCTAGAATGAGGCACAATGATCCTCGTCGAATCATTATCAATCCGCTGCAGATCGTGGTCAATCCACAACGAAAAATGTCTCGACCCGTAGAGGAATGTTGATATTATAACGTTATCTTTAAAAATATCGTTTCTCGGCATATTGAAATCAATACATGTTTGATCCACCGCGGAACAAAATCAACACGTTTAACAATAAACGTGATAGTGATTTTTGTGGTGACTTTTTCTCATAGTTCAGTAGATAATTTGTTAGCAAAAATGGTTTAGCGATTGACTTGTCATTAATTGCAAAGTATAATGATTGATTTGTCATTTTCCCTAATTTATTAGATTCGAGTTTGTAACTTCTTTTGTCATAGGTATTTTAGTTTGGATTGATATTTACTCGAGACTAGTAGCTCTGTTTACCCTATAATTTTAGGCTCTAAAATTTAACAGTTTAGAGTCGTGGGAAACTCATTTTCCATTCTAGCAAACAAAGAAGATTTTGGGTTTCATTAGACTTGTGAGACAACATAAGCTGCCATGGAAGAGATCTTGTTTCAGGAGAACACCCACAGACCTCAAAGTAAATGGACTGTCAAACTTTACTCCTTCAAATCAACCATAAATCCCACTCTTTTTTTGTTTTTGTTTGACTGAAACACAATCTCATACAAGAAATAATCAGAAAATTGTACCTGAGATGATCTTGTATGATCTGCTAGACTTGTTGCATATCCACGAAACTGCTGCAAAATTGTAAATTGTGGAATGTTTAGCATCTGTTTGTATTGCTATGATTCAAAAGAGCATTGAAACAGATGGAATAATCCACCTTAAAATAAGGCATTCTCGACGATGGACGAAGACAAATTCAAACCTAACTATTGTAGACAATAACCTGCAAATCATCAGCTTGAAAGAAAATACCTTTGATCTTAACAGTCAAAACTCCACCTTGAGTGTGGAAGAAAGATGTCATATCATTTGCAATCAATCGAATTAGAAGGCTCGACGCATCCTTCGTTTTGGCTTCTTCACAAAACTTAGTCGTATTTGCTTCAGCCTTCTCCTTTTCCTTGCCATTTTCTCAGGCAATGTCTCCCTCTTCTTCTCTACCTTCTTAACCTTCTTCTTCTTTACATATCGTGGATCCACTCTATATTCTTTGGGAACCACAGAAATTCTCCTTTTTTGAGCTTCTCTGAAAAGGGAATTTGCTTTATCGACGCGATTATGAGCACATAATTTCCCCGTTAACAAGTCGTAGGTTTTAATCCCTGGTTTGCAGCCATCTTTCTTCATCTTTGCAAAAACACTTAGAGCGTGATCAATCCTCTCAATCCCACACAAAATCTTCAAAAGCCCGTAATAGTTCTTCTTATCAAGAGCGTCTCCATACCCTGCAGATTTCATTCTATCTATCATTTCATCTCCTTCTCCAACTCTAGCGGCCTGATACAAACTTCTGATCAGCACAAGAAAAGTCTCTTCGTTGGGATGGCAATTCCTCTCTCCCATTCTGTGAAACAAATTCAATGCATCTTCTGTTCTCCTCATCTTACACAAATTGGTAATTAACACATTAAAGGTAGCCACATTTCTTGGAACACCATGAAAATCCATTTCTAACAACACCTTCTCAGCTTCTGAGAGAAGTCGAAAAGGATCCTTTTTCCTACAAAGCTTACAAACACAATCCAGAATCGAATTATAAGCCACTACCCCAATCTCAAACCCACCTCCATACATCTCACCAGCTAACCTTTTAGCATCATCAAGCTTCCCATCAACACACCATCCTTTGATCAAAAAATCACATATAGTTTCATCAGGAAAGAACTCATTAGCTAAGTTTTTCACCATTTTCTCCGCATGGCTGGCGTAGCCATTTTCACAAAGCTTCTCAACGACCACTCTAAGCGACTCTTTGTCACGTTTAAGTCCATAATCCGTTTCCATTTTCTCAAAAAACGATACTGCTTGCGTAGGTCGCCCAGCCCGAACGAGTCGATCAAAGGCCGATTCCATGGTTTTAGCCCCACTAACCCCTATACCATTCAATAGAACTTCATGGGTCGCTTTGAAATCTTTTCTCCGTCCGAAGAATTCGACAAAATACGAGATCGTCTCATCAGTATGTTGAAAATTAAGGTTCGAACTTAGCCACTCGTTAAACCCCAAAGCTGTACGGCCAGCTTCGGAGGATAGATTGAGTGTCTGAAGAACCAGATTAGGATTAGGCGTAATGTGTGAAAAGCAAAACTGGAGGCGTTGTGCTACAGAAAGAGGGTCCGTATCCGGTTCTTTAAGCAGTTCCTCGGAGAGAGAGATGGAAATTTCATCAGGAACTTGGCCGGTGGGTTGGGTGGAGAATGGTTTAACAATGGAGAGGTGAGGTAGCGATGGAAATGGAAGAAAACGGCGGAAAGGAGGGGAGAGATAAGAAAGTTTTCGATGAACCAGGAGAACCCGAGGGTGCTGACTGGAAGTAGAAGGCGAAGCGGAAGAAGTGAAGGATCGGAGCAAGAGCATCCGAAGTTGCAGAGCCTGAGATCGCGCCATTTTCAGTGACAGCGAGCGAGAAATGGAGAGACGTAGAAGAAAAACCTAGACGGTAAGGACGGAAACTCAGTTGGGCCATTCATTTAAAGCCCAATATTGCTAAAGCCCAATGTGTTGGGCCCAAAATAGGATCTGCCATACTTTCCTCCAAGGGGAGACTTTGTTGGGCCTATTCATTTATAGCCCAAAATTGCTAAGGCCAAATGGGCCAGGCCCAAAACAAGATCTACTCTACAATTTACGTCATAAATATAGTATTGTAAAAACGTTTGCATGTTTGCATTTGTTTGTTTCACTTTCTTCGGCAACTCCGTTGCTCGAATTTGCTAGTTTGAAGAGTCATCCAAAGAGACCGGTTGGGAGGCCATGGTATCCCCCGATCAGAGTTGCAAAAGGGTTGAGCCAAGTTTAGTTGATGGCCATGTGGGCGCATAAGTAGCCATTCGAGCCAGTTAACAAGTCAACTGGGTCATTAGACTTGACTTACAAAGTAAAATTCATCCCTCTAATACAATAGTATTTGTTTTGGCCTAAATTTTAGACTCGTTATAATAGAAAATGATCTGGTTTATGGATCACTCCCTTCTCCTCCTCGCCTTGACCTCCCCATCAAGCCCAAAGCCCACCATCCCCTTCCCCTTTTGCTGATATATTATATGCATTCGTTATTCATTAAGCTCAGTTTGATGGACATGATAAGCTCATGTTCGCTGGGCCCTAATTATTAACTAATAGTTTAAGTTTTCCGCTGTTAATTAATAAAATTTAAAAGATAAAGGGTTGGACAATTCGGTCCTTCGGGTCCAGTCGTTTTCCATTCTGTCTCGAGTCTTTTTTGGGTCGTGACACACTCAATTTACTTTTATAATTTTTAGATTTGCTTGTTAAATTTGTTAGGTTTTTCAAGAGCTAAATCTTTTTAGACTCGGGTTTGATAAGCACATTTTTCTTTCCACGGCCTTTCACCTCCAAAAGTGACCTTCCCCAATCCCAACGTCAACAAAGAAGTTCATCACAAATGAGAAAAATGAAACCTAATTATGTGACAGGCATGGTCTAGCATGTAATTATTTTATTTTTGTGTGTCACCTTTAAATAATATAACTTAGATTGTTTGCATCAATAATTGGTCCATCTAACCTCCTTTTCTGTGTCATATTATTATAATTTAGCCTTCTGCAGAAAGAATGGGTCTCCAACTTCATCATTTTTCAATAGAAAAAACCATTTCTATGAACAACATTTCCCAATCATTTTCCCTCAACCACCCCACTATCTAAACACAACTATCTTCTGACCTCTTACCATCGTACCAGCTTTGGTGTTCATCGACTTCCCCACACAGAAAAGGTGACTATTCCATTGCCATCTTTTCAAATTATCAAGGACCAACAAATCTAGTTCTTCTAAAGTTGGAGCCATAGTCGATATGCGCTCTTGTTCTATGACATTTGTAGTGTTTTTCTCATTTGTAAGGAGTCTTGATCACGTTATTATAATATTATTTGTTTTAGACTGAATTCTAAAGTGGTTTTATTTTCAAATTTTACCTTAAAGCGCATTATTTGTATTATAGTGTCACAGCAGAAATATAATCTTTTAGTCACAATCAATATCTTATGCTTTGGCAACATGGTCCAAGGCTTGCATGTCCCTCCTGACTTTGTTGTGGGTATTTGTGTTTTCTGGAACACTTATTTGTAACATCCCAAGCTCTATGAGTAATACAATAATTTTCACTTTGGGTCGAGATATGCACAACTTTGCTCTTGGGTTATATTTTAAAAGATCTTGTATTAGTTGAAGATGAAATACTAAGTATATATAATGTACCCCACGACCATAAATTTTCAGCGTAGGATTGTGATCATAAATCACTTGATCTTGGGCCCCAACTACCCCTCACAAAGAAGGACTACCAAAGTATTAGATTAATAAGAGAATTAATTTTATACATGAATAGTTTACTTTTATTTTTGTTAAATAATATGAGATTGTACAATTCTTTTGATATGAGTTGGACCATTACAAATACTAAATTTTAGGCCGTCCTTGAGCGCACAAGATGAACTGCCACATTTTCGACAACAATCATATGAAGATACCGCGCAATCTAATTGTCTTGATAATAAGATTTAAGAATTAAAATTGTGATAATCGTTGATTTCTGTTTGGAAAGAGTTAAAAGAAAATTTTTCAGGGGATTTGCCTTCCCCGGATTCGCCTGAGCGTTGCGAATCAAGGAAGGAAATTCTTTCATTCCCTTCCTCTTCTCTTCCATTAAAAGAGAGAACTCTTCTCCTCTCCGTCTTGCTATCTGCCTCTCACCTTCCATCTCTCTTCCCCTGCAAATTGCCATTTCACATGCAAGTCTTAACTGGCAAGATTTGGAGACATTCATTGGAATATTTCGGAGGATAATCATGGACAAATTGATCTCCTCGGTAAGTCAATTTCTCCTAATATAATTCTGAATTTTTTGGTGAAATCTTGAAATTTTTTTGCAAAATTTCTTCTATGTCGAAAAGGTTTCACGAATTGTTTCGAAGTGGTTTTGAAGGAGTAAGTGACAGCCTCTCACAACGTAGGTCGAGAAGTTTTAGTGATGGGAGATCGGTGTCGGAGGTATATGAAAATCCAATTTTGTAACTCATGTTTTACTCTCTATATATGGTAATTTGGAGTCTGTATTTTTTTGGAGTAATCTATTGTTTGGAATATGAGGGATTTGGCCATGATAAGTATGGTGTGGATGGCCGAATATCTTTGCAGGAATCAGCAGGCATTGTCGGGGAAGATGATGCCTAGCTGGGGCTGAAATCATGTGGAGCCGATACTCAGACCCTTTTGGATCGCGAACTTGGGTCTTGCCTGGGCCACAGCCCAAAACCCACTTTTGGCCCAATTTAAAAAAAAATAAATGTACAAATTTTAACCCTAAAATTTGTCAATTCAATTTTGGATAGGTATCAAAATTAAATATTAAAATTGTGGACTTTTGGATTTTAGGCTTTAGTAAGCGATAGACCCACTTCAAGGTAGATATTTAATTTTATATACAATATTGCACGATTTTTAAAAAATAATATTTTGATATGTGTTTGATATAAAATGACGTGTATATTCTATGGTTTGTCGGATTTTATATTATATGTAATTTTTCATTGTACATATTTTATTAAGTATAGATATAAAATTTAATTGATCAATTTGATCGTGTAAACCGAGTTTGATTGACCTAATTGGAGATCTTGTTTTATTTTATGCACATTCGACCGTGGAAGAATATGTTTGTTTGTTATTAACTAGAGTAATAAGACAGTTGTATGTGTTGTGTCCCTAAGGGCAAAACCTTTAACCTAATCAAGGTTTTTCTGTGGCTTTCACGATAGTCGAACGTCGTTATTGTTATGTGATATGTCTATGACATAGTGCTCGGAGTTTATGAGTGACCTCATTTTCATTATGATTTTATATGGTATGGCGACGATCTATTTTAATTACCTACCTCATTATAGCGGGTTATTTAAACATGTGTTTTTCTGTATAATTTTTTTTAAAATGAATTTATGAAACATTATTTTTATGACAAATATGTTTAATCATTGTTTTCAACTATATTGTTGAATATAAAACTTTATTCCTATTGAGTTTAGTCAACTCACCCTAGATGACTCCCTCCTTTCAGGACTTTATCAATAAAATTTTTAGTTGTGACTCAAGAGTAATTTTGGCTAATATTTTTTCCAGTCTTTTTAATAATTTTTATTTAAGAGTTATGTCGTAATGTTAGACTTGCTCAATGTAAGCCGTTAATTCTATTATTTCTTTAAGCACAATTATTATTGGATTATATTGCTACATTACATTGATATAACTTGTTGGATATGTTTAACCTGTGTTTTATCGGGCCCTAGCTTTTAATAAAATATTAAGACTTCTGATGCTAATTAAAAAAATTAAAGTAAAAGGGTTCGATGATTCAGTTCTTTTGGGCCGAATTGTTTCTCGTTTTGTCTCAGGTCTCTTGGGGGTTGTGACAAAAACAGTCAAGAAGAAGAAAGATGAAGAAATACAAAAATAATACTTCAACTCAAGTATTATTTATGAAATTATCATCATCTTAATGTGATTATATCATTGTCACGAGTCATGATTGATATAATTGTGATTTAATAACTATGTGAAAATGATGATGATGAGGACCATGTACATACATTATTAGGTGTGAAGTGAATCAACCTTTGGAAATTAAATTAAATAAAGAAAAGATAAATTGAGATTATTATAATCAAAATTGGAACCTTTGAAACATCAAGATGGATAATGGATCGATTGATAATAATCATACCCCGTATCATCAGAACAAGTTCCATTAGTGTTTGCTCAATTGTAAATCAGCTTTATAGGCATGATTATCTTTATAATAACATTAGTATTTAATTGTACTTTTTAATTATTTTTTGTGAGTTAACAATTCATGAATGATATTATGTTAGCTTAATTATAATCATGCATACATAAGTCTAAGTTTAACCAGCGTGACAAATCTATATGTCAATCAAGCATACGCTACTATTGACCAAAAAGTAGAATATGATTTCCATAAACTCATCCCACTATTACATGTTATTATTTTATATCGAAATTTGCATAGTTTTATTATTGAGTTTTATCCCAAAATATGTCATATTAGTTTAGATACAAAACTTATTTATGAATCATTTACCTTAATTACGCTCAAGTAATGTGCAAGATTACCTTGATATTGGGTCATTCTCGGCTAAAGCCAGAATCACCCTTGTCGAGGGACTGATATCCTCGTCGACTACACTTATTGTTCAGTCCTGTCTTTGATATCATTAGGTAAAACTTATCATATTAGTACGATATTATTTATTTTTAAAATAGTGTCGTATTATTTTAGAGAAAAATCTGACTTATTTCAACAACACATAAGCTATGTGAGAATTGACATCTTTCTATGTGGGTAAGGTACTCAAAGTGCCGACATGCCATTTTAATAGTTAATTTTGGCAATTAACAAAGTTCAAACTATGTAGTGTGTTGGAGAAGCATTTTGGAGTATGATGAGACACAATGTATTATAATGAAAAACAAAGGGTGCTTTTGCTTTAACACAAGCATGCAAATGTAAAGGAAGATTCTAAGTTTTAAAAATTAGGGTTTCTTAAACAATTTTAGTGGCTGAATGCTGATGATGATTGGCTCAGATGCTTCTAGTTCTAGGGTTTTCAAAAACAGCCTTTGGTTTTATTATAAGTATTTAACTCTGGCAGTAGATTAGATATTGCTTTTTCTTTATTGCTACTTGTTAGTTGTCATTAATAACTTAGCTTCAACATTTTGTTTGCAATGTGAACAGATAGATTAATGAATATCTCTCTCTCTCTCTCTCCCTCTCTCTCTCCCTCTCTCTCTCTCTAACTCTAGCCCTAGCTCTCTCTAGCTTCCTATATTCTGATTATGGACATGGGTGTTATTAATGATCATTTATTGCATGCATATTAAGTAGATATAGCCAAGAATTATAAAGCTAGGGTACGGCCTGCATCCTACTTACTGAATGCATGCATCTTGTCTCCATGATTTGTTTTCTTCACCTCTCTCTCTCTCTCTCTCTCTCCTCTTCTCAGAGAACACCGCAGAAATTGTACTTGGCTTAATTATTTTGCCAATCTTATGGTAACAATCCAAAATAAAGCTTGGAAAAAGCGAAGTCTTTTCTGCCAGTAGCTTTTTCTCTTTGAATCCCACTTCTTCCAACTACAATGGATTGTTTAGAAATAAAGATGGGCATGCACCACCGAAAGCACCCAAAAAAATGCTGAGTCGACACAACCTTTGGAATACTTGAAACCCTAATGTCCTTTTGAAATTTCCAAACAAAAATTTCACTACTTTCACTCCACCATGATTTTCAAAGATCATTATCCGAATCTAATAAATTCACGGTCGACCAATAATCGACGCATGTGGTTTGAAATAATTATGTATAAGTATTCTTAAAGACTCAAGGGTATTGGGAGATTAGGACTCGTGAAAATGGAAAGAAGAAGATGCATATAAAGTTTACATACATGTCACTATTATTACGCTCCAAAGAGAATCTGCTGAGACAGAACGGGAGACGATACAGCCCAAAATAGACCGAACCGTCCGACCCTCATCTTAAATTCAAAATTTAGCAGCAGAAAACTTAAAGATTTACTTTACAAACCAGACCCAAAATAAAGGTCCAAAAGTAACATTAAAACGAGGCAAAATAACAAGGTTCTAAACCACACGGAAATAAAATAATACTAAGGCATGAACCTCACAAAAATACTCTAAGTCTCTCTAGAAAATGAAACAAAATAACTCGTATGGGAGAATCTCCAAAATCTACTATTGGGGTGGCAATTGAAAATCACTTTGATTATTTCCTTAAAGGAAGTCAAATCTAGGTTGAGTCAATTAAACTCAGTAGAGATTAGATTTTACATACAACATTTAGATTATAAAAATGTATATGCATGCCAAAAATTTATTTAAAAAAACAAGTTCAATATAAAGATAGTAGAAACGAGTAATAAAGCAAGTAACAAAATTAAACAATGGCCATAATCAAACGATCGCAACAACCAAAAGACTCTGATCAAGTTTAGGGTTTTGCTCTCAAGGACACGACAACTGTCTCATTACTCTAGTTAATAACAATGCATAAAAATAATAATAAATGTAAATATAACTGAATTGAACTGAATATTAAATTAAGTATGCATACTTGAATTTTAAACATGTTCAGTAAAAAAATTATATATAATATGAGATCTGACAAGCCCAATAGGGACACGTCATTTAATATAAGAATATGTCAAAAAAAATTATCATTTTAGAAAACAATGTATGCTGGACATAAAAATAAACATCTACCTCAATTTGGTTCTACCAATACCAAAGTCTAATAGCAAATGATCCAACATATCTAACAGTAGACAAGTCCAAATAATTTCATAAGTTTTGGAACTTATTCATAATATTTTTATAAAATCAAAATTCGAACTCTAAAATTTAAAATTTAAATTTTTAAGCAAAACAAAAATGACCCAAGAATGATAAGGTCAGAAACCTAATATAGTCCAAAACAGCTCCTGAAATGACCCAATAATAATTTGGTCAAATTTTGGGTAAAAAAACTAAATGCGACCTAAAAACAGAGTCCAAGCCTCCACCCAAAACCACTTGAGCTACAACCCAAAATGGCTTGGGTCACGACCTAAGATAGTTTGAGTAGCTGGTCAGCCAGAGTTCCTACTGGTTCTTTCGTATCACAATTTAACTCTAAAGGCCAGAATTTCCTCCAATCCAACAATGGTTTCCATAACACACATAAATCATGATTTTCTTTTAAAAATTCTATTACCAAAATCTAAAAGTCTCAATTCAGCACAGAATTCCTAATAACAAAAAAATTTGAAATTTTTCCCTTCATGTAGGAGCTTTCCTTTCCCTTCTAGACTAGCTTCACAAAGGATGATAATACGACATCGATGTCAATCCTTCGATACCTAAAAATAAAATTTTCATCAGACACAGATTCACCAAAAGAGAAAACAAAAATCTATAAACTATATCTCACCTGGTGATAAACTGAAACACCAAAATCCAAAGAAGTAATCTCTTCCTATTCTTCTTTTCTAAATCGGCTTATGAATGGAGAAATTATTTTTTAAGGAGAGAGAAGTGATAGTGGGGATCAGTCTCTCCCCACTTCAAGGATATAGAGGAGAGGACTCTTCACCAACAACCCCCCAGATAAGAGCGTTTTAAAAAAAATTTAAAATTTAAAATTTTGTTTGTATTTTTTTTTTAAATTGTCGGATTTTACAACTATGAACTTCGTAAACTAGGTAAATAATAATAAAAAGAGTAATGGATTTTTGTGTTTGTAGATGGCATAGTTGGTCCAAAAGTAACGTATATGCATACAAATATATATCTAAACTTAAGAGATAAAGAGTCTCGGTAGACTAGGACCAGGGAAAAAGGAAAGTCGAAAGAAAAGGTATATAAACTTTACATAAATGTCACCACAAACTTCATAATCTGCGTAAATATTAAAAAAAAACGTAATGGATTATCTCGTCTTTGCAAACGACATAGTTGGTGTGACAATAACATACATACATATAAATATATATATATATATATCAACAAGGGTTTCCATGGTGGACTAGGACATGTAAAAATAGAAAGCAAAGAAGGAATAATTGAAGGAGCATGAACTCAAAAGGAGTGAAGCATTTGTTTAGATAGAATGATGAAATGCGAATCCTTAAGCTTGTGGGAGGAAAAGGATGGAAACTTTTCAAAAGATGGGTATTCTTGAGAATTTAAGGAATATATATGAGAGTTTGGCTCAGATTCTTACATCTTAATCATTTAAAGTGCATTTGTACTGATGTGCCCAAAAAAAAGGAGAAAAGGAGAAAAGGAAATTGTAATTCTTTTTTTTTTATTCTATAATTATTGCCAATTTAAAATACCAACCAATAATTTGGAATCTTCAACTTCATGAACTAAGTTGACATCACTATGACCACATAACACTTCATATTTTATAACTATAGCCTTAAATTTTACCAATGTTAGATTGTATATGTATGAAATTAAAAAACGTATCGCGTATGACATTAAATAATATAATTTTATACGAAAGAACAATATATCGATAAACTTTGAAATAATAGTTAGGGTTCATTGTATGCTATTTTTACACTCCCGGGATCTCCCTCGTCTATACCCGCACGGATTTGCTCTTGGGACGGACCCTCCAAAAAGAGCCCAAGCCTCAAAAGGTCTCGCAATGGGTGAAGCACCACCTCCCACTTAAGTGTGACCAATGCAGTTGTCCAAAATCTGATGTGGGATGACAAAGGCGCTACATCACCCTCCCCCACTGGGAAAGTCCGCTCCCTCGCGAACGAGTGCGTTGCAGATACATCGGACTTAGCTGGCTCTGATACCATATGATGTGCACCAAGTGGGCCATGGGTAACCCAGTGCAATATTGCCCGCTTTAGACCGGGGTCTCCCCGTCCATACCCGTGATAAAAATGATTTGATTTGAATAAACGAGTTATACTGTACATAATTTGAGCTTTTTTCGATATAAATTATGATTTGCAAGTATTAAAATTAAAAAATTATCAACAAATAGATGATAACTTATTAGTTTATTCATAGCGCCCTTAGCTATCGGTTTATCAATCGGGTCTTTAAATATTTCATATTATATTTTGTGTTACAATTAGAACTATGTTACTTAGGAGGAAAGTAATCCTAAGGATGAACAACCATTTTAAGATGAATAATTACATGGAGAAATAAACAAACTTGGTGAATTTTCATTTTATTTAATAAAATAATGTGTACATGCAAACACTCATGCCCTAGAAAACACACAACACCAAGGAAAACCCAAACACCATGACCTAACCAAGCTCCCCTAAACCACATTCTGTTAAGGAAATACCAGAAACCACTATTCTTAAAACCAGGAATATAACTAAGAAAACATCTAATCTCCCCACCAAGGAAAGGAAACACAAAATTATGGATGAGATCCAGCCGACAAAACCAAACCCATTCATAAATTTTTTTGGGATTTTATCAGACAACTGCAGTAACCCTAGGGAGAGCTCTGCAACGCAGTGAGTTCTTCATCTCCATTGAAAGTTTCAAGGCTTCAGACAAGTCTACGGCTGAATCAGAAGCTACCCATTTGAAGCTTTGGAGTAACTGAGCTAGCCATAGCTCTACAGTTGCTATACCCGTGGCTTTGCCAGGGCAAACCCTTCGTCCCGAGCCGAAAGGAGCCAACCTTAGGTCTGAACCCATTATTGGGATATCGTTTTCTAAGAATCTCTCTGGCTTGAACTCCAGTGGGTCTGCCCAAATTTGGTCGTCGTGAGTGATGGACCACATGTTGACCATGGCGGTCGTGCCAGCCGGGATGAAGTGGCCGCCTATATGAGCGTCGTGGATGGCTAGCCTGGCCCATGAAAGAAGCGGTCCCGGTGGGTGCATTCTCAAGGTTTCTTTTACTATTGCTTGGAGATAATGAAGATATGGGACGTCGGAGTCGGAAACTGACCTGCCGCCTCCGACGACGATGTCAATTTCCGACTGTACCTTTGCTTGAATTTCTGGGTGGAGCACCATTCTAGCTAGGATCCACTCCAGAAGAATCGCCACTGTATCAGTCCCTCTGAAAATCATTTCCTGTAAATAGAAGCATAATCTTTATGATAATCCAACAACTAGAATGTTAAAAATGTTGAATATGTAACAGAAAAGTCAGTCTTTTCTCTTCTGTTCTTTCGATTTAATTATCAAGCCATGGAGAATCACGTACAAGAGAAACTTACCCACAAGAGAGCAATCATATCAGAATCAGCGAGACTATTCTCTTTCTCTAAATCAAGCAAAACATCAACAAAATCAGCAGAGCTTTCATCTTCTCCAGAATTTCCTCCATTTTCGACCCTCTTCATTCTATGTTCTTCGATGATTCTTCCCACGAAAACGTTCACTTTGGAAGCCAATTTCGAGCACCTTTTTCTCACTCCTTGAACATCTAGCCAACCCATCAGAGGAAAATGATCACTCCAATTGAAAATTCCAAGCAAATCATATCCTTCCTTTACTAACTCCTCAAGTTCAAACCCATCTCTCTCACATTCTTTACCAAACTTGTAGCTTTTTCCAAAGACACTTAGCATGACATTATTCAAGGATCCGAAATGAAGTATTTTTCGGACATCGACTTGGCCATTTTTCTCCATCAAGACGCTGATTTCTCTAGCCATTTCGATGCCAATTTTCTGTCTAAAAGACCCGAACGAAGCGATTCTTCTGGGGCTAAACAGATGGGTTGATGATATTCTCCTTAAATTCCTCCAATAATCACCAAAAGGGGCAAACCCCATTGCTCTGTGAAACAAAAGCCCGTAAGCCGACTCTTTAATGGGGCGATCTGCGAAAGCTGAGCTGTTAAGAAGCTCTTTGGCTGTTTCAGGGTGACTCGCGATGACAAACCGAGTGAACCCAACTGAAAACGCCATTAATTTTTTGGCCTTGAAGGTTTCACTAAGCTTAGAAAGAACTCTATGAGTGAGAGAGCCAGTGAAAACCAAGGCCAGGCCTAGAAGAGGCAAGCCAGAAGGTCCAGGAATGGCGGTTTTCGCTTGAGCTTTAGCTCGAGAGCTGGCCAGAGCCCAAGCAAGACCACCTGGTGCGAGCCAGAAGGAGAAAACAGCTACGAAAAATAACAAGCATAACGACAACTCTAAACTGAATACCGAAGAAGATATCACAGTTCGAGGAAGAAACAGAAACTCTCGTTCGAACGACATCAATTTTACCCTAAAACACCAGAGAGAGAGAGAGAGAGGTGATTGTGGAAGACGAAGTGGCTTGGAATCGTAAGTCCATTTATAAAGAGGGAGGAGGTAGATGGTTCATACAAATTATTTTCTTTTTTCCTCACCAAATACTATTATTAATTATTTATTGATTAATAAAAATATATCTTATAATATAAAATTAATTTAAATTTTCAAAAATAAATAATAAATTTCCATATTTGTTCTTCATCCATCATCCCTACGGAATGTAGGGTTGTGACACTGATAACCCTAATTCATTAATAAATGTGTAACCTAACCTATCATACTATGATCTTCATTTTATCCCGATGCCTCTCAAGAAAAATTAGGAACGTGACATACATATTTGTTTAATGATATTGTTCTTTTTGCAGAACGCAATCTATGACTTACAGAAATACTCTATTTATGACTTGATCGTTCTATGTCCGATAATGAGCAAGTTAAAGCGTCACAATTTGAGTTCATCGTTCTATGTCCGATAATGAGCAGGTTAAAGCGTCACAATTTGAGTTCATAACCCATTTTTTTTGCTAGGGTTACATAAAATATTAATCAAGATACACTTAATTGTTTAAGAACTAAATTTATTCTCCAAATAATCAACTTAGCCTTTTCTTTAATTTGACTTTGTTCTAAAAACTACTCGATATAATTTACTTTCTCACTTATAAATTTTTTTAAATTCTGATTACGTCATTTGTTTTTTTTTTTATTAGCAAAATTGAATCGAGTCGAATAGAACGAACCAATGAGTTTATCAATTGAGAGTTCTCATTCGTCCAACGCAAGATCTGTTTACTGCTATTAGGGTTACATAAAATATTAATCAAAAATTTTTTCGTCTTGCTAGGAACCCTCATTTTTACGAAAAAAACGTCATTTGTTTTTTCTTTATTAGCAAAATTGAAGCGAGCAGAATAGAATGAACCAACGAGTTTATCAATTGAGGGTCCTTATACGTCCAACGCAAGATCTGTTTACTGCTATTAGGGTTACATGAAATATTAATCGAAAATTTCTTCGTCTTGCTAGAAACCCTCATTTTTACAGGAAAAAAAATCTACCTGATGTTGAAATGACAATTATAACCCTATCAACGAATTTTTTAAGTGAAAGTCCATCAACTCCCGTAACAAGTTTTTTAGACGAACATTAACATTAAACTTACATGAAATATTAGTTTCACTTAGCCTCATTCAAAACCCCTCATTTATATGAAAACCCTACCACCAACTAAATCTTATTTCTTTATTTGCCTAATTAGCAAATAAAAGTAACTAATTAAGCTTTAATTGGAAAAAAAATTCAATATTTAATTTGATCAAACTTTCAAAATTCAGAGATTAATTTGTACTTTATTATTAAATTTATCAAATTATCTTGGATGGGACAAACTCAAATGGTAAATAAATTTTAATTTCTATAAAATAATAAAATGTATTTCACCAAAATTTAAGTTATTCTAGTTGCTTTAACAAGGGAAAATTAACAAAACAACCACTGAACTATGAACTTAATGATAAGTCAACTACTAAACAATTTTCTCTAACAAATAAAACGTTTTAACTATAGGAAATGAACGACGCAAACATCACAGTTACGTTTTCTATGAAAAATGTTTTTGTTTCATTGTGGAACGTTATCTTTCCGCTGCAGAACGTTGTTTTTTCACTAATCAAATTAAAAAGATTACTTTTTGCCATGAAAAGACAAGGTTCCGTAGCAGAACGATAACGTTTCACCTGCGGAAAGATTACTTTTCGCTGAGAAAATATTACTTTCCTTTGCAAAAAGTGAGACCTTGGTGATGAGAATTGGACGACGACGACGAAGGACTAGAAAGAGGAAAGAGAATATGATAATGAGAACTGGACGGGTGAAATTGAGAGGAGGGGTGAGCCACTAGAAGATATTCAAAAAATTCAAAACGTGGGAATTGTTTTCGATGACGAAAAGATCATGTTGGAGCTTCCCAACATCGTCTTTGCGGTAAGATTGCTTCAATTATTACGACTTTAGCATAAAACTGAAGTATAATTAGAATTGCATAAAGTAATGATTCGGCATCGTCTTTGCGGTAATGTTTCTTTTAACAGGTTAACAGTGATTTTTACGTTGTTCATTTCTCATAGTTGATTGTCTTATTTGTTAGAAAAATTTGTTTTGTGGTTTACTTGTCATTAATTTTATAATTCAATGGTTGTTTTGTTAATTTCCTCTCTAATAATTATCCCATTTGCTTTAGTAGGTATCATTTTTTTTTAAATTTATGTATGGATATCCCAAAAAATAAAACTAAAAAACTACCCAAACTTTGTACAAAGTAACAAAAAATAAGGACAAATTACCATGTCATCGAAAGTTTATGATTTTAAAAGATATCATTTTTCCTTATAATCATATAAACTTTAACATGTAAAGATAACAAATTAATAAACAATTTGAAGTTACTTTGTCAATTACAATCATTTTTATATGATTTGGTTGTACGAGGACTTTTAACATTTTAAATTTAAAAAAAAAGAAATTTAAAATTTTGAATTAAGATAAAATTTTAAGGAAAATTAACAAAACAACTATTGTATTATGGAATCAATGACAAGTCAACTACTGTACAATTTTTGCTAACAACTTTGACACTGAACTATGATAAATGAAATGACCAAACATCGGCTTTAACTTTATGAGAACTCAAGAGCTAATACCCATGAAAAAAATGCAAGAACTTGTGATTTTAGAGGTTTCAGTGAAAAAAAGTTAATACTCATGGAGAATGAATTTCTAGAAAATATTGTATAAGTTGATTTTATTTTATTTTTAGTTTTGTAATTTAGAAGATTTTGTAAAAGAATATATAATGTTTTAGATTTCGAATGATTTAGAATTGTTTTACTATCTATGGTAGAATCACAATTTGTCTGTGTTTTCTGTGCTTTTCTATGAAGACAATGAATTTGTTCTTTATCTGCAGACTTTCCTTTGAGGAAAAACAACTTTCTTCTGCGGAACGACAACGTTGATGTTTTTCAGCGTCTATTTCTCATAGTTCAATGGTTAAGTTGTTAACGAAAATACTTTAGTAGTGGACTTATCATTGATCACAAAGTACAGTGGATGATTTGATAATTTCCCAAATTTTAATAAATTTTCTTCAATCATATAAAATAAAACAAAATGTTATTTTGAATTCTACAAGATTATGTAATTAAAAGTAAATATAAATAAAATTTAATTAGAATAAAATAATAAAAATTTAAGTTTCAAAACCATTAAATCAAAATAAAGGGTAAAATATTTCTCAAAATGTGTAATTAAGATTTAAGAAAATATGGAAATAATATTTCCATAAATTCTACTTAGCAAACAAATCACATGAAAGTAAAACCCCACTTTCTCCCCATGCCTCACCTTAAAAACAAGGAGAATACACAATCTACCTCTCTCATTCCAATTGCAACAAAGAACCAAATGTTACCGGAAGACCAATCACACGAAAAAAGTGAAGGCCTTGCTGTGGTTGAATTAAACGGACAAAATCTACCAAAACAAAAAGAAAGTTGCCTCCTTTCACAAACCACAACCATGTTGGAAAAAATGCGGATAATATGGAGAATTAAAAAAAACGTGGATAATACTGATCATGATAATTCTCAAGAAAGAATGCTCTTGACAAACTCCTTAGACAAAATTTACTTACACATTACAATTACACCACTAATCGGTATGAAAATAATAGCAGATGTGACCCCAAAAAATATCAAGAAGTAAGAGTAATATTAGAAAAATATAGACACCGATAATTTTATGTGGAAACTCAAATCAGGAAAAAATCATGGGGACTGAGTCCAGAAAGATCTCATTATAAAAAATAGGATTTATAATATTTTTCTAGACACCGAATATTCTATAAAATATTTACTAAGAGAAAAACAAAACTCTTAGACTTCCCGTGCACAAACGCACCTCACCTATTTTTCCCTCACTCTTTCTTTTCTCTCCCTCCAAAAACCCTCTTTATTTTTTCACCCCCTTCTTTCTCTTCCTCTTCTTCATTTTGGGGTGATTTGCTCCTTCGCAGGAGCTCCCTATTTATACGGAATGGAGAATGCAAAACAACAAAAGAGTTAGGCTCGAAGGAGGAGAAATTAAAAATTAAAATTCTACTCCTCATTTTTTCTAACACGTGCATATGCCTAACATTGTTAGGCAGATGTGGATCTCTCATCATAAAGAGGGATCCAACAAACTACACCCCGAAATCCAAAATCCTTCTATCTAACGTTATCAAGCAACATTGAAACCACTTCAAATCCCTACAGTTGGATCAAATAATTTTAAATTTATAAAATATAATATATGCAAATATTAGAAACGATCTAATCAAATTTAATTCGAAAATACATTTTTGAGAGATGGAACTCGTATTCTTAGTGTGAGTTAGAACCTTAATTAGCAATAAAAGTATACAAATAATATTTAATAATTATAGAAAAATAATTTGACTAAAAAAAGTATTTAATTTATATATTTTGCTCATGGCCCACTTCTCCATGGGCCCCATATGGACGCCTGTTCGTGCAACGACGTGTCGTTTTCACCTCAATCTCTCTTCTCTCTGTTTTACGTTTCCTTGTCTTCCTGGGAAAAATCACCTGAGATCAAAGGATTTTTAGGTAAAAAGAAGCGGATAAATTAAGGGAATGAAAGAAGTTTATATGGTGATCTCATTTTCTGGTTGCCTCCACCGTCAGTTTCTCTCTTCCTTCTAACCCACAATGAAATATTGAGCTTTTTGTAGTGTTTCACTGCATGGTTGTGACTCAACATCTACTTCAAATCCGAACACCCATTATTCTTTTCTCAGTGCTTTCGCTTTCCCACCATTGTTTTTTTACCCTCTCTTCTGTTTTGCTACTGTTTTTTTCTCTTTCTTCTGATTGAGTTGGCGCAAAATGATGTTGTGGGAGAGGGTCCAGCTACCCGTTAGACAATGGCAGGATGGAGCTCTGCGGAAAGTTGGTGAGATATCCGGGCCTGGAAAGAGGTGGGGTCATACTTGCAACGCCATTAAAGAAGGACGATATCTCTATGTCTTTGGAGGTTATGGAAACGATAACTGTCAGACCAACCAAGTACACGTCTTCGACACTGGTGTGATATTGTCGTTTGATTCTTGGTTTTCCTTTTATGTTCTTTTATTAAACGCTGTAATCTTTATGATAATATGTTATATTGGGTTTGCATTGGAAAAAAAGATCGATCTTTGGCTAATTTTTTGATTATCTTGTGTTACAATGTCAGTGGGCTTGCTTATTGGGGACTTGTATCTGGGGATTGCTTGAAGTTTTTTTTTTTATCAATTTTGTTTTATTTGATTGTATGTTTTTTTTTCTCTGATGCTTCCTTTGTATCATTGATTTATCACATTAATGCGTTGGTTAATGTTGTCATTAGTTTTGTTCTTAAGATATTTCCTTGTTCAACAGAATAACAATACCTTAAATGTACACATATTCTGTCTTAGCTTTTAAAATCTTTTAACACATTAATAATAATATGCTTCTGTTATGGAAATTTTCACGATGATACCTTTCCAGCTTGGAAAAACAAACAACCATGAACTTCAAAGGAGCAGGCAAGGAATAACAGGAGGAAGATCTGTGCGAGGGAAGTTATGCATGCGTATCGTAGCTGTTAGAGTCGTTAGTTTAAACTTATTCGATAATTTAATGTATCTACGTCATTTAATTTACACTTACTTGTTTTGTCATCATCTTATATTCTCATCTGCATGGTTTTTGTGGGTTTGTAGTTAGAGAGAGGGGAGTTTAGTGAACGCCCGATCGTGAGGAGTTACCTATTCCACTATATGCATTATCTTTGATAGATGTAAAAAACCAGTGACCAATGTATTTTCTCGATGTTTTTGATTGTCTGCAAGGAGGTTATTTTGAGAGGGTTTCTGTTCTGATTCGAGATTACTGATTTGCAGCCAGACAAACATGGAGTGAGCCGGTGATAAAGGGCATCCCACCGACTCCAAGAGATAGTCACACTTGTACAACCGTTGGTGATAATCTTTTTATTTTCGGGGGCACAGATGGGACACACACTCTAAAAGATTTGCATGTATTGGATACTTGTGAGCTATTTTTATTCTCTTTCTTTATTCAGAAAACAGATAATTTTTATGGATAATTGTTGAGTATTATACGCCTATTTATCGACATTATGCTTGTTTTTACAACCATGCAAGTCTTCCAAGTCTGTCGGAATTATCAATCCTTATAATTGTTTGACATATTTGTTGAATATATTTTATCGGTAATTTGTGTAGCTTTGAATATATGGCTGCATCCAAGCTTAAGAGGTGAGGGGCCAGAGGCACGAGAGGGTCATAGTGCTGCCCTTGTTGGAAAACGACTATTTGTTTTTGGGGGATGCGGCAAATCTTCAAATAATGTTGAAGTATACTATAATGATCTTTATATTTTGGATACTGGTAAAACTTTTTTCTTATGATTAAATATCAATCCTATTGTATATTTGATCTTTTTTCTTTACATTTTGTTTTTTTTTGCCAAATTGTTGTAGATATGGATCGTAATTTTAATAATATTTTCTCCACTTCCAGAGAAGTTTGTATGGGAACGTGCTAAAACATCGGGCATTCCACCTTCTCCCCGTGACAGCCATACATGTTCATCTTGGAAAAATAAATTCATTGTGATTGGTGGAGAAGATGCTCGTGATTATTATTTGTCGGATGTTCACATTCTCGACGCAGGTGTCGTTGTATTTTCACGTCCATGAATTATTTAATATTTTGCTTAGAAGTTGCCAAAAAAATTTGCGACCCTCCTTTACGTGTTATCTGATTTTCTTTCGATATATGCTTTGCATTAGACACCCTAAATTGGATGGAGCTAAGCACTTCTGGTCAAATGTTGTTGCCCCGAGCCGGTCACACGTCTGTTGCCTTTGAAAAACACGTGTTTGTGTTTGGCGGTTTTTCTGACGCTCAAAATTTATACGACGACCTGTACATGCTTGATCTTGGTATGTTTTTTTTAATCGCAAATAAAAAAAAACAAGAAGAAATAATTCCTGTACTTCTAAGATCTGGTTCTTTTACCTAAAATGTGATAAGAGGTGGGTTTAATGGCTTTCTTTACTGGCTACTATCGGCAAAGGAAACTATTAATGTTTTGTCGTATGGTTTAGCTACGAGCTTGGTATCTATAGATATGGCTTGATGATCGTGCTCATAATTAGCTGTCCATCCTGAATTGCAATGATGTTTTCATCATGATGAGTAAATGATTATCATTAATATTCATACCTTATTGATTGCCATTGCAGATACTCGAATTTGGACCAAGGTCCTAACCTCCGGTGATGGACCCTCAGCCAGATTTTCTGTGGCCGGGGCCTGTTTGAATCCCCAAAACTGTTGTGTTCTTGCATTTATCGGTGGTTGCGATAAAAGCCTCGAAGCACTGGACGACATGTATTTCTTAAACACAGGTTTTATTTTAATATTTTTTAAACTAGCAAAAAAAAAAGAAGCAAAACTTCTGATTTTGTTGAACTTTACCTTGCATTTGAATACATTATTCTCTAATCTTTTCTAATTCTCGATACTAGGACTTGCCGGGGAAAAAGTATGGAAAGTAGATAAGTTGTCTCTGAGGAAGCAATTGAAGTTAAAATGTCAAGAAGAGAATCAAAATTTTCATCTCGATAAAACTCTAACGGAATTTGGGGTTAGGCCAGATATATACCAGCCAATGCAGGGTCATGGCTATGGTCATCAGAGTAAGGAAATAGCTTTTAGAGATAGACAAACTTCAGATCTAATGTTGTGAAAAATAGATAAATCCCAAGGGATTTTCCAAGACACTTCATTCATAAATTCAAAGTGATAATCAATTCATAAGATATAAGTCAATTGGAAGAAGTGAAAGTTGTAAGAACTTGTTTGTAAGAGATGATCACATGCCTAGTGAAGTTGAAATAATGAATTTTATGCTTCTATTTGGCTAGAATTTTTTTAGAACTCAAGAAGGATGGGCTTTCTTTTTCCTATTTTGATGTTCTATAATATCAGGTGGCCGTGATTTTGTGCCGAATCAATTGAACCATCCTCATGGAATGAAGATGTTTCGAGCAAACGTCACTGAAAACATCGTAAATGGAGGATACGCCATTGAAACTATCATCGACGGAAAGCGTCTCCGTGGAATATTGTTTGCCAACAAGCCTAAGTATCTTGACGTTGCCCATCATTCTAGTAGGTGCGAAAATGGTGAATAATAAATTTAATCTTGGTAATTTTTTATGTCCAGTTCTTTGTTGTATTTGCTTCATCTTTTTGTTTGCGCGACTATTGAAGCAGAAAACGGACTTTCAGAGAAACTGGAAGTGTTTTGTTGAATGGGGATCACAATTCAAAATCCAAGAGTTCTCGGGTCATCAAGTTGGATCCCATAAACGAGAGACTAATGGTTGGTGTACAAGAAAAAGCGTCCACTTCAGATGAACCTTGCATGAACATTGCTCGTGATCTAGCACCTTCTCATCCCCACAAGGTTAGATCATCCTATTCTTTTGTTGAACATCTCCCATAAGCCTTTTTTTTTGTTCTAAAGGCTTAGATGGACAAACTTTTAGTGGACTGTTATGCCTTTTTTGTTTTCCTAAAGTTTCAAGTTCATCCTTTATTTCTACACATGTCAAGATTTTATTGGTCTTCATAATTTATACATTTATGTAAATTTTTACCCTTGACTTTCATTTTCTCGAGCAGGTAACTCCAAATACGGATTTAACAATGCATCCTCCTTCAGAGCCAGATTGTAATCAAACGCTTGATGGAATGGAAATAAACACTCAAGACAAGATTGGAGATTGCCAAAACAACTTGCAGGACTCGAAAGGCAATAATTCAAAGGAGTATTTTGTGGTAGTAGATAACGATACCATTGCTTCGATCCCGAACCGAGGTATTTATTTGAGAATCTGACAGTTAATAAAATTACTAGTTATTTAATGGCAAGGTTTTAATTTTCGTCCTAAATCAATGAAATTGTTTGTGCTATGACCATTGTTTGTGCATCTAAAAATGAAAGGGTCTAGTTAGGAAACACTGTTTGATTGATGGGCGACTTCTGGTTCGCATGCTTCAATTTGGATTTACTTTTTCTCTCGTTAAGACATCTCCAAAGTGATTTTTCCTATCGGACTCTGGAGATCGGTATTGATTGGGCAGCCTTTGAAAATTTTGGCTTGAGAATCCAAGCTTTAACTTAGTTGACATCTTAATATATGAGTTTTGTAGAGCGATAAATTCACCGATAAAAGAGAGAAAAGGAGTAGCGCCTAATATGAGGCGGTTTCAAGTTAAACGTGACCGCCATAGAGTTTTATGAGATAAAATGTGAAGTTTTGATAAGAAAATGAGCTTGTTCAAAGCATTTTAGAAATACCCTCTTTTTATCCCATCAGTTTCTTATTCGAGAGAAAGCTTACTCTGGTGAAGCCATTTGTGGTCATTCGTTGAAGGTATCCTCTATATTTTCAGGTGACATAATGGGTGTTCCATTCAGCAATGTAGCCGATGACAAAACAGAGGCTGCAGAAGAACAGGAATCTGCAACATGACCCCAAAAAGTTGCTTGAGGAACAAGTTGTAACAAAATGCAACAAAAAAAGACAGCCGACCCTTTGCAAATGTCGTCGTTTTGAACAAGATTTTAGATGCGTCAAGCAGGTGGTCAACTGAAAAACTCATAACCTATAGTCGTCTAATTTTTTTTTGGATTTTTGAATATGATCGATCGATCGATCTTAGAATCTCGGCTAACTTTAGCTGAAGTTAGTAGATTAAAGAAACTCTTGGCTACTTCCTGCTTCTTAATAGATTTCTTTTGAAATGGCTAGAAAAATTACATCTTTTTTTGCATTATGATGAACTCTTTTCATGAGAAATTGTTGTTCTGCGGCATTGGTTCTTATTTTTGTTCATATTCTGAATTTCTGATTGGGTTTGAAATTGAAAATCAAATCCATAAAAACAGATTCTTAGTTATGGTAATATAGTATCAATTCTGGTTTAGGAAATGTGATTTTAGTGTTTCAATAATAGAGCTTCTATCTTGAGATTTAACTGACAGCAGCTTAACAGATAAGCTCTGGGTATGATCATAAATTGTTTTTCACATTTGAATGTTGTTAAGGTTGTTGTAGGTTTACTTTAGTCTTGTCTGAGTTTGAGTGATAGTTGGATGTGTTGCAACAAAAGATTACAGAATCAGGTCGACCCGCAAACTAGTCTGATAGTCAACCCAAGGGTCGATGCTTGAGGCTTACGAACCTGACCTCAGACCACTCAAATTTGGATAGGCCCACCCTGACACGACCAATCTCAGAGCACCCGAATTTGGGTGAGCCCAGTCCAACCCGACCTTAGTCCACCCGAAATTGGGTGGATCAGGGTCGGCCTCATCAGAGGCCGACCCAGAAGAAAGAGGGAGAGAAGTTCAAGTATATTCGACAAACTCGTGTAGAACAAGGGTGGGAGACTCCAATATGGAAGCAAGTTCTTGAAATCCAGATCTACCATGTAAGGAAACATTGAAACTTTGGTCTTAATTTTATCCTTAGATGATATTATCATCAATCAACTTCACATAAACAGTGTCAGGAACAAGCAATTTGTCTAAAAGAAGGAAGAATATTTGTTATGTGTACAATTCTTGTCTTTACTTAGAAACAGTCTTTTCATATCAATGCTTTATCTCTACTCTGCTCCGCCTCTTTTGTGAAGCAATCATCTCCAAAAATGGCGTTGAGTAGCTCAGACAAGATCACATGCAGATGGAGACAACATCAGAAATCAGTCTCTTTTCAGAAATGCAGATGGATGCAGATGGGGGACCCGAAGCTATCATGGACCCACTTCCTCACTTTTTCTCTGACTCTTCCGCTCGCTCTATTTTCATTTCTTGCGCAGTTGTTCATACAGTTTCGATTGGGTTTTCATTTCCAGTTTCTAATCGCAAATTGGGTTTTCTTTTTTCTTCGCGTATGCTGGGTTTCTTTTACGTTTTTCTCGATTGCTACAAAAATGTCGAAGCAGATGAAGATTTTATGGGAAATTTGTGAACAAAAGCGAGTTCTTGTTCTTGAATCTTCGGTAATGTTTAGGAAATCTTTTAGTTGCACCAGCTAATTTCTGCCTTCACCTCGAGAATGGTTTCAATAATGCCTCCGTAAGTGTCTAAATCCTCAAGAATTTTGAGATACTAAGCAATGGAAGCTAAAATGGAGTAACTCTCTGGGCTGAGAAAAAAGAAATTTTTGTTGGGTGGAGGGTGGATATGGCTGCCAAGCTTCAACATTCTTTAGCTGAGGATAACTCTGATTTGCAGAAGCAAATAGGGCGCATGACTGGCATTTTCCATCTGTTCGATCGTCATCATACACTGGCGCTGGGTAATCATCTAACTTGAATCATTTCCTTAAAATTTCAGTTCTTATAAACATGTGTTCTGGAATCTAGTGTATGTGTAGAGAGAGAGAGAGAGCGAGAGAGAGAGAGAGGAATTCATTCCTCGTTCTTGACGGGTAATTCCTACTTAGACATTGGAAACTTGAGCAGAGAGGAATGTGTTAATCTGCAGATCATCTCATAGTATTTATATATAATCATGAATCACTCAAAGAATCAGTGTTTCTGGGTTCTGATTTCTGGATTGTAAACTCATCCTTATGCATGCAGCCATTGACAAGGAATGAGAGTGTAAATGGAGGCAAAGGCTGGTTAGAGAATCATCTGGAGCGTCATTTTCCTCCTCTTGTTCCTCCTCCTCTTCCATGGAGTTTAACAAGGAATCTCAACCAGAAGCCTCTTCTTTTGACAGAATCATATTGTCTAGGACTCCATTGCCATGATTCCTGTCTTCGCTTAGAACGACAGCCACTTGATCTTGGCGATGTTGTAAAGGAATCTATGTATAGGAAGATAAACCAGTCAATGGAGATGAAGATAAACCAGTCAGTAATTCTGTTAAGCATAGGGATGGATCGTCCAAAGTTGTGATTCAGAGACCATCATGGGAAGCAAAAGATCAAACTTGGAATTCAGGCTCGAGGGATGTTCCTCGTTTTTTGTATGTTGGGAAAGAGCGCAATCGATTATTGTTTGAAGTAGTCAAGTCTGCTTTGTAACGAAAAGAGCTGCTGAGGCTAACCAGAGACGGTAGAGAAGGCTCAGTCAATTCTGGCCGTCGGAAAAGAGCCCCAAGTGTAGTGGCAAAGTTGATGGGATCAGAAGTGCTGCCGGCTAGTGGTGACAAACCATCGAATATGTTGAGTCTGATCAGGACAGTTAAAGCAGCCGACCCGCCCAGCGAAAGAATCTTCAACTGCGACGAATGGCAGAGCAAATATCGTTATCATATTTTCTGTTAACTAACATTATGTTTTCGATGCAGAAAGTGAGTCTTTGAAATAGGGCTAAAAAAACGTGACGTCTTTTTCGATCAAATTGTGCATTCTTCTAAGTAATTTGACATCTTTAGGGAAGAATAATTCATATGAAGAAAGAAAATACTTCAATTGATCACTGAGAATTGTTCATTTGCTTCGATCTATCAAACTGTAGTCTTTCTCTCAAATTATTGTTTTAAGTTCAGATTAGATGACAGTAGAATGTTGAAATTGTTGAGAGGAAAAAGATTTGTCTTCGTCGGTGATTCTCATAACAGAAATATGTGGGAATTTCTAGTTTGTATTATGAAAAGCTAGACAAAGATCAAAACAAAGTGTTCAAAGTGCATGAGAGAAGACATTTTTTAGGGAAAACATTTTTTTATTTTCAAAGTGAACTTGCTGTTAACCACGATATTTTAGTAGTTTATTTTCTATAGTTGAATATTTTATTTGTTAATAAAAATTATTTAGTGTTTGACTTATCATAACTCCATAGTTAAGTGGTTGTTATGTTAATTCTCCTTTATTTTATAAAAAAATTTGAAAAATAGTATTTAATAACAAAAGCAAAAAAAAAAATCATGTCAACATATAACAAATTAGAGTAGTTAGTTATTGCTTGGCAGATCGTCAAGTGCCTCCGTAGCATAGTGGTAGTGCGTTCGCTTCGTAAGCGAAAGGTCGCGAGTTCGATCCTCGCCGGGGGCTTATCTTTTTATATATTTTGAGCTCTGTCTGTCTTGCGGGGCCCGCCCATTAGGTTTAGTTTAAAATCCCCGAGCCAACCCGACCCGTTAATTGTCATCTTTGGCGAGGATCCTTCTCCTTCCTCCTCCTATGCTTCTCTGGCTGATGCTGTCCATTAAAAAGATTTCAGACTGCAACATGAACTCCAAAACTTTTGAGATTTCTAGTAATTTATTGGTTATCGGTCACTGGGTTACTACCTATTCATTCCCTCTTCAAGTGCAGAATTGCATACTCATCTCATTTTTCAGTACCCATCTGGGGTTAAAGCGTAGTTACTATCTGGGTTTTGTGCAAGTATGATGGAGTTATTCAGCAGGCACATGTAAGAGAGAGAGAGAGAGAGAGTAGGGCTGCCAACGCTGAGCTACCCTACTTCTCTTTCGCAATAATTGTCCATAGTTTCAAGCTTTTCTTTCTTTTCTGTTACTGTCTGCAACTTCTTTTTTTTCATTTCTCTTTGACTTTTTTTTTTTAAAAAAAGAAGAAAACTGTGTGTATTTCAATAATCTGATGCACAATTATTTCTCTGCACCCACTTTATTAAGAACATTTTTACAAGATTATAATTATATAGTAAGATTAATTAACAAACATTGTTCATCTCTATGAATGCTTCAGCCAATCTGTCTTGCTTTGAATTCTTTCCTGTTTCTGGATTTAGATGTTCATCTATACCTGCGTATATCATCAATAAAATAACAGCAAGAAAAATGTAAATCTTATAATCTAGCCAGATTTTTAAAAAAATGATTCTGTACTGTATGTATAAATACACAATACTTAAATGAGTTCTTCCCTGTGCTCTTCTTGACTGTGTTTATGTAGATTTTGACTGATCACTCATAATCTCAAAAATTCAAACATAATCTCAGGGAAAGGAACTTACCCCATTTATCGATTTGCAATTGTCGTCTCTGCGTTATAATTTTATCTGGTGTTCTGATCGACAATATGTAACAAGAACTCAATTACTTAGGATCATTCTTTTCTGGGCTGTTCCTGTTTTCTGAATTTTCAGGCTTTGGACTAAGATTTGGAGGAAAAAACTTGCCAGGTGAGCTGAAAAGATGAGTAGAATTTAACATTTGGATATTGCTGTAAAGCCTGGTAGTGTCACTACTCTCCAATGGAGTGGAGATATGAGAAGGAAAAGGGGTAAACAAAGCAGCTGGTGTTACAGAAGGTTGGCAGAAGAAAATTTGAGAAGACGATGCTGATAATAATGGAGGAATTTGTAGAGAATTATGGGCTGTTTGGGTAATCTCCGATTGGGGTTGAAAAACTCCATGATTTCCAAACTGAGATAGAGATAAACAAGAGGGTTGATCCGAATAGTAACGGTTATCGTAAGCGAGACTCGGCAAAGACGAAACATTTGCCGATTGGAATAGCTTTTGCCCGGAAATTTGGTTGTTATAATCCCAAATGGCTTGATGAACTTGTTCTTCTTCGTCTTCGTGTGTTTTAATCGACTTTTCTTTCACCAAATTCTCTCCTTTTTGGATTTGCTTACTTTTCGACATAATTTCTGCATCAGAATTCAAGTAGATGATAATGTTTCGTTTCATGCATAAATGTCACGTAAGTGTCACGTTAAGAGGTAAAATACGAACCTGAATGATCTTGAGAAGTCAAGATTTCTCGACCTAATTGACCGAATCCAGGAGGTAGTTGGAGCGGAGGGAGCTTATCGATATCGAGCTTCGTGACGGCAAGCAACCAATCGATTACCTTGCTTGGTTGATTTACTCCAAGTCTATCTTGAAGATCATATAGTTGAATTGCAGTTGGGACTGAAAGCCTAATCCTCCTATCTCTCAATCCTCGGATTGTACAAACTTTACTATGTCTGTCTTTCCCTCCAAACATTCGAGAAACACGCACGATCCTCGGATTTCTCGATCCCGACCATGATCTTGAACTCGATGCCAACGACTTGGGTAATTTCCACTCGTTTGCGGTGGTCTCTCCCTCTGCCTTTGCTTTTAAGCTTTTTTCCTTTGAATTCATGATTAATTTTCTTCACTTTCTTGCTTCTCTTTTCCTTTGAATTGAAGAACCCAGGAGAATACTTTTTATTTTCTCTCCTCTTCGAGGTGTGTTAATCAACTGAAAAAAGAGAAAATGAAGCCCTTTAGTTTGATCTTTCTGGCCTGCAAATAGCTGGGTTTACCTGCCCATAATATTTATATTTTTTTTAATAAGAACCCTAATTTTATGTTCAAAAGCTCTGCAGATTACAGAAAAAGAAGGTTAAACCCAGTAAATATCATGAATTTCAGTGGATAATGAGATATAATAAATGAAATAGAGAAAGCCAGAAGCTCCGCGCTAGATTTTTTGCTTAGAAGGAAGAAAACATAAAAGCAGATGAACACAGATGAAGAAGATCAAAATGATCATAATTTATGGAGAATTGTTTACAATTATTCCAAAAGAAAATAATTCTGCAGTCATAGGAGTCACCTGTTCATGAAACTTACTTCTATTTGAAACTAATAAAATTCGCTGACATGGGTCGACCTCCATAGCCAAGACTGAGGAAGAAGAAGAGCAAAAACCCTACAAAAGTTCTGCAGTAACTGCCACAAAACAAGTTTGAAAAATCAAGAACAAATCGAGAATTTTCTGTCCAATTTCTCTCCAAAAGGAATAAACTCTAAAGACTGACAATTTTAGTTAAGAAAGAGGTGCTGGACTTTAGCAAGAACACGTTGAAATATGGAGAGAAAAATGAACAGCTATTGGGATTCTCCAGTTCATGCGACACTTTTTTTTTGGGACAAATTACTCAAAAAATATGTTTAAAAATTACATTTTTATTTCAAATTATTAGGTTCAAGTTGTTAGAAAGCAGTGGCTTCATAATCAACCCTAGTTTGCGTTTTCTTCCCTATAAGTTTACCTTATAATTATTCATCATTAGCTCCATAGATATATATAGACACATTGTTGAACTTATTTGGGGACCATTCAATTTATAGATCTTGAATTTCTTTTTTTTTTTTTTTTTCAAATATAGAATTTTTTAACTTTATTCCAGAAGCTACAGTGCTTTTATTTTTTGGTATCAAAATTTGAGCTAACGTGAGGTAGAGGTTGCCAGGTACATATTATTCGAGAAACTTTGTGCGCATCAATCTATGTCGAACAATATCAACACGTCATACATGTCACGACCCAAAAGGAACTTAAGACATAATGAGAAATGACCTGACCTGACCCATGAACAGACCAAATCGTACGACCCTTAATTTTAAATAATCCAAATAGTAGCAGAATACTTAAATAATGTAAAATCAGGGCCCAAAATATCTAGACTAACACTTAGATTCAACAATGACATAAGATAATATGATAATAAAGGTCTAAAATAAAATAAATTGTGCAGTAATAAAATATACCAAGATACAAAATACTAACTCCAAATAGAGAGTACTCTTGAAACAAAATAATACTAAGACTCAAACACGAGAGTTTCTCAAGAGTAAATGAAATAACAACAAAAATAACATCGAGTTAAATCTTGCGTCCACTGGTGAGGATCTCCATGACTAAAATTTGAAAGGGGAGAGTTGTTTGGGGTGAGTCGACAAAACTCAGTAAAGATAAAATTTTACATTCAGCGTATACGTGAGTTTTACACTTTTCTTTTACGTGTATGGTTTCATAGATTGCTCTGTTATTGATACGGGAGAATAAATATTCTTCATACTTTGGAAGGTCACGGTGTTAAAAAATCACGATGTTATCTCAAATACATCTTTTGCTATGTGAAGATGGTTGTTTGCGCGCTGTGTGAAAATGAGTAATAGGGCGGTGATGACACACTTCTTAGGTTTTGAATTCCTAAACATGATCATGGTGTATTTGTTGATTTTATGGGTGGTGTCGTTGCCTAGTTTTCAAATCGTTGGCCACACATATGACTTTGTCAGGTCTCTGGATTGCCGTCACTTTTATTCCTTTTGTTTCATGAGGTGTTACCTAGTATTTGGATCTCCGTTTTTCTATGATGGTGTGTCGGAGGGGTCCATTGAATGACCCTCCTTTTCACTGGGAAGATGTTTCTTCAAAAGTAAAAGAGATGTAAGTGTATTTTAATATAGTTGTATTTGTATACATTAAGATTTGATAATTACCTCATCAATAACTCATGAAGTCTATTTTAATTAAATTGGTAAAGAAGTTTTTGAATGATTTAAAATCCATGCTCAACATGATACTGAAATTTGACTTGAGCATGTTTTAGAAAGAAAAGTAAAACCAATTTTATATGCATTACATTAAGTATAACTTACTTACTGAATTAGTCACTCACTCAAACGACCCCTCCCTTCTAGGTAAGGACAATAGTAGTTAGGAGTTGTAAAAGCTATGAGGTCAGGTGAACCACTCCACTATAAACTGGTCAGAGTGACCCACCCCTCCATTTAAAATCGTTGAAATTTTTGGATAACTTCTCCTTTACTTAAGTTGAGTGTCTCCCTCTCATTTCGGCTCAACTATCCTTCCTCGCCCTTAAATGGATAGTGACCTCCCCTACTCTGTATTCACATTTACAGAAGATGAGTGTTTTGGTGAGTGAACACTGAAGTCGAGTGTGAAAATTTTTTGTGGTTTTGTTGGTGAGCAAATTCAGATTTTTGTCAATCGATTGGATTATTGGAGTTAGAGACTTAGACGTTGAGACATCTCTATAAGGTAATCCTTAATTCCAATTAAATTAGTTGTGAATGTTGGAACTGTCGTTGGGTTTAGAAATCAGTGGCTTCATAATCAACCCTAGTTTGCGTTTTCTTCCATATAAGTTTACCTTATAATTATTCATCATTAGCTCAGTAGATATATATAGACACATTGTTGAACTTCTTTGGGGACCGTTCAATTTATAGATCTTGAATTTCTTTTTTTTTTTTAATAAAGAATTTTTGAAATTTATTCCAGAAGCTAGGTATCAAAATTTGAGCTAACGTGAGGTAGAGGTTGCCAAGTACATATTATTCGAGAAACTTTGTGCGCATCAATCTATGTCGAACAATATCAACACATCATACATGTCACGCCCCAAAAGGGATTCAAGACAGAATTGAAAATGACTCAATCCGACCCACAGATGGACTAAATCACACGACCTTTAACTTTAAATAATTCAAATAGTAGTAGAAGACTTAAATAATGTAAAGTTAGGGCCTAAAATATCTGGACTAACACTTAGATCCAACAATGACATCATGTAATGTGATAATAAAGGTCCAAAATAAAATAAACTGTGCAGTAGTAAAATATACAAAGATACAAAATACTAACTCCAAACAAAGAAAACTCTTGAAGTAAAATAATACTTTGACTCAAACACGAGAGTTTCTCAAGAGTAAAAGAAATAACAACGAAAATAACACCGAACTCAATCTTGCATCCACTGCTGAGGATCTCCATGAGTAAAATTTGAAAAGGGAGAGTTGTTTGGGGTGAGTTGACAAAACTCAGTAGAGATAAAATTTTACACTTTTCTTTTACGTGTATGGTATTTCATGGATTGCTCTGTTATTGATACAGGAGAATAAATCTTCTTCATACTTTGGAAGGTCACAGTGTTAAAAAATCGTGATGCTATCCCAAATACATCTTTTGCTATGTGAAGATGGTTGTTTGTGTGCTGTGTGAAAATGAGTAATAGGGCGGTGATGACGCACTCCTTAGGTTTCGAATCCCTAAACATGATCATGGTGTATTTGTTGTTGATTTTACAGGTGGTGTCACTGTCTAGTTTTCAGATCGTCGGCCACTCATATGACGTTGTTAGGTCTCTGGATCGCTGTCACTTTTATTCCTTTTGTTTCATGAGGTGTTGCCTAGTATTTGGATCTCCGTTTTTCTATGATGGTGTGCCGGAGGGGTCCATTGAATGACCCTCCTTTTCACTGGGAAGATGTTTCTTCAAAAGTAAAAGAGATGTAAGTGTATATTAATATAGTTGTATATGTATACAATGAGATTTGATAATTACCTTATCAATGACTCATGAAGTCTATTTTAATTAAATCGTTAAAGAGGTTTTTGAATGATTAAAAATTCATGCACGATACGATAATTGTAACGACCCCATTTTTATTAAGTTTAAAATCGCATAAAATTTAAAACTTATCTTTTTATAAAAATAGTGGAAGATTCTTCTTTCATAAACCAATTAAAAGACGATAATTGAACTATTTTTCTTAAACATTCTTATAAAACATGAACCCAATTAAAAGACATTAATAAAATTATTTTCTTAAAATCTTTTATGAAATGTAACAAAATATAATAAAAACAAAGCATTAAAGAAATACGATTATTTTCTTTTAATATTTTACAAACCTCTTACAAAATTATTTATAAATCATCTTTCTTTAAATCCTTTTAGCCTAACTAGTCACAAGATCCATATGTGTAAATCCTTCATCAATAGCTCCTTAACCTGTTCTCCTGTGCATATACCTACATCGTAAGACTTAACTAATGAGCTTAAGACTCAGTAAGAGATATAAAAGAAAACTGTAAACATGCTATGCATCTTTTAAAACCACGTGTCATTATCCATTTTTGTTTTCTTTTATCTTATACGTGTTAGTCTCTTTTCTTTTGTTTCTGTGTCGGACTTTACCTACCAATTCACAAAAACCGTTTAATTATATTTCTTTTGTTTCTATGACGGACATTACTTACCGGTCCACAAAACCGTTATCTTTTGTTTCTGTGTCGGACATTACTTAACGGTCAACAAAAACCGTTTAATTATATTTCTTTTGTTTCTGTGCCGGACATTACTTACTGGTTCACAAAAACTGTTTAATTATGTTTATTTTGTTTCTGTGTCGGGCATTACTTACCGGTCCACAAAAATCGTTTAATTACGTTTCTTTTGATTATGTGGCCGGCATTACTTAACGGTCCACAAAAACTATTTAATTACGTTTATTTTGTTCATGTGCTGACATTACTTACTGGTCCACAAAAACTGTTTAATTACGTTTTTTTTGTTTTTGTGTCGGGCATTACTTACCGATCCACAAAAATCGTTTAATTACGTTTCTTTTGTTTCTGTGCCAGACATTACTTACCAGTCCACAAAAATCGTTATCTTTACATGCTTGGGTTGTCCGGCATCACTTATCGGTCCAACCCCTTTACTTTACTTTACTTGGTCATTTACTTTACATTTATTAGTATTTCATTTCATTTCCACATTTTCTTTTAAATCCATGCATGAAAATCATTTTTGTAATCTTTTGAAAACTATAATGCGTGTCATACTTGTGAATGCATACATTGTCTATCCTATCAGTCCTATAATCTCTAAGCATGTTCATCTATTAAAAGAACCTAATTCTAATAAACATCCAGCAAGCAGTAGTATAATTTATGGAACATGCTTAATATCTGGTAAAGCAGTAAACAACTTAAATATTCTATGAAAGTAGTAAACAGTTAGCATACAACCCTAATTCTTGCGATATAGGGTCCAAAGACTAAAACACATACATATCACTTACCTGCGATCCGTAACGCGTTTAGCATTTTATTCTTCTCCCTTTAATACATTCAAAATAATTAATATTTCTTTATTAATATATTTATCAATTACAAATCTCCACTTTGATACCACCATTACCCATTAATTGTTTAATACTTCAATTACCACTTAATTATTTCACATTTTTTGTCTAATTATTTTCTTCGACCGAATAACCAATACTTATCCATTTTTCTAATAACAGTTTTCAGAATTTTATAACACTTAGGTGGAGCCCCAACATTCAAACCTTAACAACCAATATCCTTATTCCTCATTCGTTTTCAAAATAGGGTTTCTTAGTGTAAATTCAATTTAGTTAACTTAGCCAAATAACATGACAGAACACCTCCTCCATCAATATCCCACAAAGGAAATAATCAATCCACAACACACACGTCAATTCAACAGGGTAATATCTCGTTATCCATTAACCCCCATTTAACAGAACATACCCTCATCAATATTTAGTAATTAAATTTGCAGAATAATATTTAACTGAACTCTCTCAGCCAAATCAACAGAATATAACTTCAACAATACTCTTTTTCTTCAAATCACATATTCTATAGACAATATAAAACCTCCAACCAACAGAGTATGTCATCCGATTCATAAATAAAAGTCTTAGTCAAGGATACAACTTCACAATTCCACCATTTTTCTTCACTTCAACCATTATTTTTGCAGTCAACAGGTATTCGTTTACTTTTTAATAATCATTATCAACTTAATCCATACAAATTGGGAAGCAGTAAACATAGAGGACATTCAAAACTAACAGAGCTGATGCACCACGGGATGCAACAACAAGGCAAATGTCAATTGGCTAATACCAAAAAAACAGACTACTTAATTTAAAACAATGATAACTCCTATTGTATGTAGCCAATGACCTTCATTTTTGGAGGAATGTAAAGAATTACCAAGAGGAACGTCATCGCCAAATATCATGCTTAAATTTGCAATATACAGAGAGTTATGTTGTTGACAAGACCCTGCCCCGAAATCAATCCAATTAAACAGTTTCGGCCAACTGAGATTAAAGATGACCTAACTATCAATCCTGATGTCCAATGATAACAAAATTTGGAGGGTGCAAGCAAGTAACAGAGAGGAAGATGCACACCAAAAATTACGGTCTAATTCACAAGGAAGGGAAAGTTATCCTATCAGACCCTCACTGCTCGGAAAATAAAAATGGGATCCAAGAAGTATTAGAAGTGATAGTCCAGTTCAAAAATCTCCCTCAAAGTCGTCGTGAAACGAAAGTTAAGCAAATAATAAGAATCAGCTCCAAAACAGTTTTTCACCAAACAGAATCGGCGCCTTTCAAAGAAATGGGCATAAAATCTTGAATTTAAATCCAAATGACTTGAAAATGGTGCTCAGCTCTTCCTATTAGACAGGGCTTCAACTCCTTAAAATTACAGAGTCAATCTCAAAAAGAATAGAGCGTAACAAAAGGAAACCTATGAGTGGTCCATGGAAACCCTATGCCCGGTAGCTGTGACTTCAGCGGATCTCTTGGCAAAAACCTCTCCACTTCGCTTTCTCTCCACTTTTCTGGAACTCCTCCTTGGGTTAGTAGCTTGAACAAGCTACTGGGACTTCACAGTATAAAATCTAACCCCAAAAAGTAGACAAACGTGGGGAAAGAAGTTCTTGGAAATCAGGGCGCGGAAATCCTTGGCTAAAAATCCGGTGGGGTGTTTTTGGAGGGAGCTCCGAAAACAAATAAGCTTCAGCTTCAAAATGGGTTCTAAAACTCCCGATTAGGCCATCCTTAGAGAGCCTAAATATCCCTCTGAAGAAACCCTAACATAAGATTACAACAATGTCTTTGAAATCAAATTACAAAAGTAACCTTAAAATAATAAAAACAGAAAATACGTACTTGGCTGGATTTTAGGTCTCTGTAATTTGAACGTTTGGTATAGTAAACGACCTCCAAATGTATAAAAAAACATGTTCTGCATACCTTGAAATGTTGGTTATAATCTTTATGAAGAAACTATTTTGATATAAAATCTTCTAGAATGTCTAAAATACCTATGAGTGTTTGAAGGTCAGATTCTAGGCGGATTTTGAGATAGCTTCAAAATTCTCCTAAACTTGTACTTGAATCTCCACTTATAATTGATCTTGAATAAATCCATCATATTTTTGGATGCATGATGAATGTAATTCATTATCTTTCCTCTTGGAGCAACAACAAAATAAACACAAAAAATGGAGTTATAAAATTCCCGGGTTTGATTGAGAATAGAGGGAATCCATGGTGCATCAAGAGCAAACATAGCATTCAAAACCAATAGAGAAGCACATAACCCAATTATTCTTCAACAAAATCTATCACAAACAATATAACCAAATACACAAACTCAATACCCAACAACAATACATTATCCTTGTTAACATCCTTCTTTTATCAAAACTATAACAAAACATAACCAAATTCCAGCCCAACAACAGAGCACAACCAGAAGAAGACAGGGAGCACATCCAATTACAGAGAGCATAAACACACCATCCATCATTTAACTCCAACATATTCACATTTAAAATACCCGAAAAGTCCAGCATAAAAGTGAAGGAAATCACCCACCAGAGAACACCCGAGAACAAGGAGTTCATCCCTTTAATTCTCCCTTACACAACTTCTCACCCTCTAACAATTTTCTCATTCCTTGGAAAAGACACACTCGGCCTCCCCACACAAAAGCACAATTCCTCACTCTACATCACATATTCACTGCCATTGATTTATAGGCAGGAGAAGACTTCACAAGGACGCAAGGTTGATGGGAAAATTACCCACTTCAAGGAAGGTGGTCAATTGCTCAATCACCACATGGAAAGCATGTTAGAGAAGTTGCAAAATTCTTCACGGGCAAGAAAAAATGAACCGGGTTCACCTCCACAGAATCGGTCAACACAGGTAGTAGGGCATCTAACAAAGCCCGTCCGCAGTCTGACCAAAATCTCCCGCTCTTCGCCAATTCGTTCCTGCATTTCATTACTCCCATATCTTCCAACAATTTCGTTCAATAATTAGAATGCAAATACAGAGCAATATAACAGACTTACCTTGGCAATGAATTCGTAGCACTGTAAGAGAAATCGCAGCGTACGGTTCGTTCAACTCCTGGGGCTCGGGCGCATCTCCGATGCCAACCCTGCGGTTCCGTTCGCACCACGCTCGCCGGCAGAGCCCGCACATCGCCCACCCTACGCGAAGCCCAGCACCAGCGAACCATCAGCAGAAACGCAAATCCCCCTCTCCCGTCGCCTCTCTCATTCTCGGTCCCTCTCGTCTCCCTCTCTCTATTTCCCCATCTGTTTTTCTTTAAAACCAAACCAACCATCCCTTAACCGAACTAGCGAACCAGCCAGCATCCTTCCCCCATTTAATTACATTTTAATTTTCTCTAATTCTATTTAATTTTTTTAAATTTAAATCCTCTTTTTACCCAATTAAATTTCTCTTCAATAATTTAACTAAATCATTCATTTAATTAAATTATTATCAACCTAATTTTGATTCTCGATTTATTCTGAATATTTCTTGACGATGATTATCAGTCCAATTTCATATTCTCGATTCGATTTTCTAAATTAATTTTTCATTAAATAAATTCTTGATTATTATCCAAATATTCCCCAATTAAATTTCTCATCAAATAAATCTCTATTTATCCAATTATGCCCAATTAATTTTTCAATTATTTTTACTTAATTCCGTTACGAAAAATCAGAGTTTTTCAATAATGACATTTGACTTGAGCATGTTTTAGAAAGAAAGGTAAAACTTGTTTTATATACATTGCATTTAGTATAACCTGCTTACTGAATTAATCACTCACTCAAACAACCTCTCCCTTCTAGGTTAGGACAAGAGTAGTTAGAAGTTGTAAAAGCTATGAGGTCGGGTGAACCCCTACCCTATAAACCAGTCAGAGTAACCCACCTCCATTTAAAATCGTTGAAAATTTTGGATAACTTCTCCTTCACTTAAGCTGAGTGTCTCCCTCTCATTTCGGCTCAATTGTCCTTCCTTGCTCTTAAATGGACAACAACCTCACCTACTCTGTATTCACATCTTCAGAAGACGAGTGTTTCAGTGAGTGAACACTGAGGCCGAGTGTTGAAATTTTTGGTGGTGTCGCTGGTGAACAAATTCAGATTTTTGTCAATCTATTGGATTACTAGAGTTAGAGACTTAGACGTTGAGACATCTCTGTAAGGTAATCCTTAATTCCAGTTAAATTAGTTGTGAATGTTGGAACTATCGTTGGGTTTTGAGAGTTAAATTTCGTTTGGATATTTGAGTTGAATCGGTCGTTTGAATGTTAAATTCTTAGCAGAAAAGTTGATTAATTGTTAGCAAGGAATTTGAATTTTTGGGTGGAAAGAGTAACTCTCAGCACTTCGGTGAGGAAAAAATCGAAACTAAAATACCGTTTGCTGTGTAATTGAGATTGGTTCTATGGATTTTTAAAGTTTAGAATAATGAATGAAAAAGTTGTAATTTTGTGCGAAAACAAGTTTGATTTATTCTTTGAAATGTTTTGGTTGATTAAAGTTAGAGTTTCACAGGGAAATTTGGATAAGAATGGAAATCCTTGATTTCTGGTTCGTCCAGAAATGGCCAGAAAATGCCGCAAGAACCTAGGCTTCCACAACAGGAGCCAAGGTTTCTGGAATAGCAAAGATTAAATGTGTAAATTTCATAATTTTTGGATTTTATATTTTTTTATGAGTAAATTTTTTGTTTTGACTAAGTCACATTGTTTTGTGACCAGATTCTTGACATGTGCCGTGAGTCTTCAATTGCGTGTGAAAGGGTTCAATCAATGGTCAATCATGTGTTTTGTGTTCCTCTGTGGCCTGAAGCTGCAGGATTTTGTGTTATGTAAGTTCTCATTTCCTTAAATAGAGTTCCAAGTTACGTCAGTTTTGTCAAATTGAGATTTAAAAATTTTATTTAATATTTATAAGATATTAATTTAAATTATAATTATTAAATAAATAATTTTATTTATTTTATTTTTCTTTTTAAAAGGAAATTGATTTCCTTTGCTGGGGAAGCCACGACCGAAAGAGGGAGAAGAGAAGGGGGAAGAATTGGTGAGTCATCCTCGTCATTTCTCCTCCCGGTTCATGTTAGTGTCGTCCCAATCTCTGTCTTTCGTGAAAACGTTTCGTGGGTAAGTTTGTTTTTAGCTTCATTTTTCTGTTTGAAAATTTTGATTTTGTTGCCTTCTGATTTGAGGTTGAAAACTCAAATTCGAGGAAAATTTCTGGTTTATATTGGTAGAATTGGAGTTTATGCAGAATTATTTATCGTTGGCGGGGAAAAATGGGAAGAAAATGGCGTGTTTTTTGTTGGAAAACAGTGCCCAAACACTGTTCTAATCAACCACTGCGTGAGTCCGGTCGACCGCGAATGGTCTAGTGCATGTGCGTAAAGCACTAGTCTACCAGAAGTTGTGTTGGGCATCCGCAGTGGTCGACCACACCTGTTGGGTCGACCACAGATGCAAGTCTAGTCGATTGTGGCAGTGACGATCAACCACAGTTCTATTTATGGTTGACCGCAAATTGCGCAAATTGTGCATGAATGGTCCCAAGTCGACCACATGAGGTCCTTGGTTGACTCCACAGTGGAAATGGTCATGTTTTTGAGTTGTTTGTGCATTGGTTGGGTTCCTCGACTTGGTATAAGACTCTTTCACTATTTTCTTTATCATTATTAAAGGAAATTCTTGTCCTTTGACATAGATTTGGGCTCGATTCAGTTTATGAATGTAACGACCCAATTTTTCTTACCTTAAAAATGACGTGAAATTTAAAACTTTTCTTTTTTCCTTTTATCTTTTTACATTTACGTACTTTCTTTTTGTTTCTGTTTTCGTTCTTGTTTTTGTATTCGTTTCGATATCCGTGATCGTAAGCGTTTTCGTATCTGTTCCCATGTCTGTTTCTGTATCCGTTTCCATTTATGGAAATTTGTTTCCGTTTTCGTTTTCATTTCCATTTTTGTTCCCATTTTTGTATCGGTATCTGTGCTCATACCATTTTCGTATCTATTTTCGTTTCTGTTCCCATATCCATATCCATTTTTTTTAATTCTTTTCTTTACTTTTATTTTCTTTTGTTCTTGTGCTGGGCTTGACCTACTGAACCACATGAACCTTTATCTTTTCTTTATCTTTTGTTCATGTGCCGAGTTTGACCTACTGGACCACAAGAACCTTTATCTTTTCTTTCATTGGGTTATGTGCCGGGCTTGACCTACTGGACCACCACCCCTTTTCTTTTATCTTTCTTAATCGTTCATTTGTACTTTCTTTTCGTTTTCAAAACTGTGCATTAAAATCATTTTTGTATTCTTTTGAAAATCGTGATGCATGATGCTCGTGAATGCATACAATTTCTAACATATCTTTAAGGGAATCAAAATAAACATACAATTCATACAGTTCACTGAACGTGCTATAAAAATTGTAAACATGCTTTTAAAGCAATAAACATGCTGCAAAAACTGTAGACATGCTTTTAAATACTGTAGATGTACTATAAAAACAATAGACATGCTTTTAAAAGCTGTAGACAGACTCAATAATAAACTAATCTAATAAAGCGGTAAACAATGAAACATGCATATCCTATTCTTGCGATGTAGGGCTTGAAGACCAAAGTACACAAGTATCACTTACCTCGATTGCTTAAAGCGCTCAACGCTTATTCATTATTCTCTTCTTCATTCTTTAATACCTTCACAATTTAATAATGTTCAATCATTAATCTAGTCAATTAATTAACTTATTAATCTCATCGACTTTTCCTATTGTTAATCCTTATACATTACTTATTAGAGTTTCCTAAACAAAATCGCTTCATTAATTATAACTCAATCTAATAATTTAATCCCGATTGATAGCGTTTAGCAGCTCAGTTTAACACATGGCAAAGACCAACGTAATTTCACCCATATAATATAGACCCATAATAACTAACACCCAATAAAAATATCCAACAGGGCATGAAATTACATTTATCAACCAATCAACGTACAACGACTTAAATCCAATTTTTAGAATATAATAATCCAACTAATGACTCAAACCCGAATCAACAGAGAATATGACCACAATATACATTATCCTTAACTTTATTATTCGCACAAGGATTAAGCAAGAGACAATTAATCTTTTCAATGCACCCATCAACATAATATAAGAACCCAAATCCAAGGAGAGTATGATAATATTCCCAAGGGAAAATGACAAATCAACCATTGTGGTTTGCGGTCAATGACAAGTGAACCACTGTGGTATGTTTTCTAACAAGTTAACCACCCACGTATGGTAAAATGACAAATCCATCATCGCTGTCCGTTAAAAGCTGATGGGCCTACCAATATTTGGCCTGTACAATGCCGCAGGGTGCAGTCAATGTTGGCCTGGACGCCGTAGCATCCAGATTATTTTTGCCTGGACGCCGGCGTCCAGGCCATCAGAATCGGATATTTGTGTTAAAAGCGGGTTCGGTTCTCGGGTATTTGTGAGAAGAACCAAAAAATACTTAAAAACCATCGAGAGTCTCAGGAGGCAAGACTCAAGATCTGAAGGAACCCTAGAAGCTTTGGTCTTCGGAACCAGGAACCGAGATCTGGAGAGACGAAGTCGAGGCTCGACACTGCGACTAGGACTGCGAAGCTGTGAGAAGTTTGTGCGATTGCGATTTGTGAAGCTTGTGAAGGCGACGGAGACTGCGTTTGGACCAAGACCAATGGTGACTGCGTTGTGAAGGCGACGACGACTGCGAAGCTGTTGCGACTACTTTCAATTGCGTTTTACGAAGCTGGGACAACGATTTTCAACTACGAGGACGACGAAGGCGATTGCAAAATCTGGAACAGAGGTCCGAGATAAACATTGCTCCCTTGATTTCGATTTATGATATTTGAAATCTATTTTTTGATCTGTGATGAATCTGTTTTTGATATTTGAAATTTGTTGTTGATTTGTGATGAATTTGTTTTTTGATATTTAAAATCTGTTTTTTTTTTGTGATGAATCTATTAGGGTTGCCGATTGTTTAGGGATGCTAGTGTGATGAATCTAGTTTTTCATGTTTTAGTGATGAATCTATTAGATGTTTGCCCAATATTTTTCAACTAGCAGGGTGGGGAACCGAGAACTGATGGTTCCAGACCTGGAACCGAGGTCGGTTCTGGGTCCGATTCCAGTTCTCATCGGTTTCGGGTTGAATTTGTAATGACATATGGTACAATGCTTTTGTTTTTGCTCTCAAAATGTGAAATCTGCATAGTGGGTTGCATCAACAAACAACATTTTGATTAGGAATCTCTTTGCATTCAATTTTTTGTCGTCATTTCCTTCTTATTTTGTTTGTTACTTGTGGTTTGTTAGTTGTTTTTAGTTTTATTATGGATGACTAGACAATCGGTGAAGGAGAAATGGTTAAGAAAAAGGGTTAAGTCTAAAAAAATTATTGTTGGATGTTGTTCAATTGTCGTTTTACTCTTTTAGAATCTAAATTGTTGATTCTGTTTTATTAATGTTTTTTGCTGGTTTGTTGATTTTTGTTGTTTTATTATTTTCAATTTTTGTTTCATTGTAGTTTTTATTATCCAAGAGACGCTCTGAGGAAATACTGTTATGCTAAGTTAGGCATGTTGTGTGGTTATTATACTGCAGGTTGGCGAATTACTCTCAACGATCAGAATGCTATCCCGGACTAAGAAATTGATCTCGAAGCATGGTGATGCACTTCCAAGTGCAAGGTTATCAATTCAACAAAAATAAGCTCAATCGGTTAACTCAAAACAGAGCAGTAACTTCAAACAATTGTATCTCAAAATTCATACATCCAAATGCCACCAAAATTTCAAGGATTTGAAAAGTACTAGAGAGGGTAATGCAGTTCAAAAATCTCGTTCAAACTCGTTGTATAACTCGAGTTATGAACAGAACAAAGTTCAGCCCTAAATATGTACTCGCAGAAACAGAAACGGCGACCGATAAAGAAACGTTCATAAAATGCCGAATTTAAATATAAATGTCACGAAATTTGCGCTCAATCCTTCCTGACATGCAGGGGTTCAAATCCTTAAAATTACAGAATCAAACTCGAAAGGAATAGAACAGAACAGAAACGAAAATCACAAGTGGTCCGCAGATTTTCCACAGCCGAGAAATGCGACTTCAACAGACTCCTTGAAAGAAGCCACTCCAACTCGTTTTCTCTCCACTTTTCTACTTCTCCTCTTTGGGCTAGCAACTAGGGAAAGTTGCTGGGAGAAAGCATTATAAAATCCAACCTCAAAAAGTAGACAAACCTGAGGAGGGAAGTTCTTCGGAAACTAACCGCGGGATGCCTTAGCAAGAGTGCTCTTTTTGGTGTTTTGGAGAGAGTTCCAAAAACCAGCAAGCTTCAGCTTCTAATTCATCAAAAACTGAGGATTAGGGTTGCCTAAGGGAGTTTAAGAAACCCCATAAAGAAACCCTAATGCAAAATTGCAAAAATACCCTTAAAAATACAAAAATTGGGCATGGATGCTTCGCTAACATGCTAGCTGAGCACCCTTAATAAAACCAAGTCCATGACCTAAAATTAAACAAAAACAAATAACCAAACATCGAGTAGTCCCATAAACATAAATTAAACTAGCTAAAAAAAGACATAATTAAGTCATAATTCCCCAATAAGAATCCAACTTAGCTTGGTGTTCTTGTTCCCCAACTTGGCCGTGGCTAGTGGGAGTGGTTTGAAAGTTGCTTTCAATACTCCAAGTGATGAGATGTCTTGGAGATTCCTTATCTTCATGCATAGGAGTTTCTTCCATGTCTTCGAGTAATGTATTACCTACAAAATAACAATTTGTTAGATAAGCTATGAGCTTTTTTGCTCGGGCTCGAGTGATAGGACCCTGAGGTACATCACATGGGAAGGCAACAGTTGAGGCAGTTGAACCCATTTAAACCGCGGCGTTGGAAGCCGAGGCAGTGGAAGATGTTCAACATGTGGTGGCGGTGGAAGAAACCGCCGAGCTTGAAGAAGGAGAAGTCGGATGCTCATTGGTCTGGTTCCAACCCGTTAAAGCGGGTTCAAGGTCCAAACTATATTGGAACGCGAATTGCAAAAGACGGTATTTAGAAGATATACAAAACCGTAAAATTATTGTGTCAAAAATAGTAGATTTGGACTCATTCGCAAGAATGGAAATTGATTGTATGCTTGAAGCGGCTGAATTAGCCGGGTTGTGCCGGATGAGGGGCAGTTACTGCGAGTCAGTTATACAATTGTTTTATGCAAATTTGAGAATGTCCACCTAACCATTAGAGGTGCAGACGTATGTTTTTTGGAAGAGAGTTGAGGTTCACTTCCAACGATGTAAACATTATACTTGGATGTGTACTGGAGGAGCCAAGCGATGAATATTATCATATGGCTCAGGAGCCACCATTCATCAAACAAGGATGTGGGTTAGCGGTGATTAGATTGTTGCACCGGGATCCCGAGGTTGTTGAGTACAGCAAGCCAAAGGGCAAGGAGTTGAATGCCTTAGCCCGATTGATCCACCTGATCATGACATACACAATTTTGCCTCGGAATGGGCATCGAGACCTTGTTACCAGCATGGATCTCTATATGCTAGAGAAGGTGTTCACGGGAAAAAGGTGGACATCGGGTATATCATCGTGAGACACATGCAAGAGGTGCTCAACAACTCGGCGAAGTCCCTGCCGTACAACTGGCTCATCCAAAGTATCGTTGAGTAGTTTGGGGTCCCCATCTCGCAGAATGAGCAGAGAATTGAAGAGTCGGTCAATGACATTTACAACAATTCATTATTGGACCGAATGGGTATCACCCAAACCGAAGGGGAATGGTTCCGCAAGTCTAAGAAGCAAGCAGCACATCCACCCCGCTGAGAGCCTAGGCATTCAGTCCCTTTGCATGAACAGCTGCCTCCTCCTCAGTCATCTCACTTTAGTTCGATGTCTGATGAGACGTTCGCTTGGATGAGCAGGATGGAGGAGCTCCATCATATGTCCATGACCCAAATGCACAAAATGGAGGAGCAGCTGCAAATGCAACAAGTCCAAATACAAGAAGCGGCTAAGCTCACAGAAGATAGGTGGGGCATAGCACAACAATGGCATATGCAAGCAGCTGAGTGGCATCGTGAGATAGTAGCAGCCCTTCAGACAGGTCAAAGGCGATCAACCCATTCAGCAACCGCGTCATCCTCCTCTGACGCACTAGATGCGACATTCTGATTGTAAGTTCATTCCGTTGAACGTGAATTCCACTTTTTACTTTATTTGTCTTTCATGTAATGAAGTGTTTTTAATTGGCAGACACCCTATCGGAAGCCGCCAACGTACTCCTCCAGCCGTGCCTCTCGAGCCGCCGCCCCTTAAAACTGTGCACGTGGTACGTCTTTCATTTCGGTATATATGTGTGTTCATTCATGTTTACGCTGACCATTTTTTGACATTTTTGTTGCAGGATCACGTTTTGATGAGTAAGTTCAAGGATTATGTCTAGGGAAATATTCGAAAGAACATAGAGACATGCGCAATTCTTGGGGGAAAGTTGACCGACAATGATTACTTCGTCAGTGAGATCATCTTCTCGGCTCAGCACGGAACGTCAGATACGGTGAGAGGCCTTCGTTGTGTGTTAGTGTATAAGCTTTTATCTTAGTACTCATCCAAACTTATATGCAGTGCTATGCGGCGGAAGGCGCAGACGCAGAAGTTTTCCTTTATCAACAGCAACACTGTCTACTCCTCGTAGGATGGATTCACGTAAGTAATCATATCGCTTCTCCAGGTTGTTGTTAATGTTTACTGAGATCATATAATGCGTTGTTTACATTGTAGTCACACCCGAAAGATGATTGTTTTATGTCGTCCGTTGACCTGCACACGCAATACGCTTACTAGAAATTGCTGCCAGAATCAATCTCCATTATCGTAGCTCCCACTGACAAACAGCGGTCAGGAGTTTCCCTTGTGTACATTCTTAATATTGCTTTCCATGTAATTGACCGCCAATTGTTCCCTTTCCATTACAGGTCGTTCGACGTCTTCCGGTGTACCCCTGCGGGGATGGAGGTGATAGGACAGTGCACAATTAAGGAACAATTCCACGAGCACGAACCTCCAACCTTTCAGTATGAGGGTCCGTTGTTCGCTCGAGCAGATAGAGTATTTCTTGACCTGCACTTATCGTTTCTGATCAAGGATTTGCGCCCGACACAGACCAGGAAGAAGAAGGCGTAGTTTAGTTCAATGATTTACGTTGTAGTTTGTGTTTAATTGAATTTGTGTACATTTACGTTGTAATGTATGTGTAGTTGCCAGTGATATGTTGTTTGGATGTTATGTGTAGTTTACATTTAGTGGATGAATGATATGTTTAGAGGATACTGGAACTGCTTGCGATTATTTTTTGTGCAGGATGTACGAGAATAGCTTTGGGGGAGTAAAGAAACAAAGCATATTATGTTAAAAGTTTTTAAAAATTAGCAAGTTGGTCAAATGATAAGTTGTAACGCCCCTTTAATTGAAAAGAGAAGGAGTGAAGTGGCTGCATATCATTTGACACCTAGGGGACATATATTACCTATAGCATCCTCACTATCTTTTTGCATATATTCTCCTACATCTTTACATCATTAAGATAGGGTTGTTATGTAATGACCTAGATTTCTTAATCGTTTTAAAAATACATTAACTTACTAACACAAAGCCTTTAATTTGCAAAACTTCTTTTTATATCAGAAAAACACAACTTTACATCAGTGTCATTTGACTATAATCTACATTTGTTGCAAGAAAAAACAATTGTATCACGGCAGGTTAAGGTCCACATTTGTGTACGTTTGTGTGGGAGGACCTTCCGCATCAGATTCCTGCAGATCACATTGAAAAGGAAATGAGCATATTTCAAATAACAATTGAAGGCATAACGTGATAATGCGCTGACCTGCGTCTCATGAACTCTATTAGGAACTGACTCAGATATTCGGGAAGGAATTGTCTCAGGGACTAGGGAAGGAATTGTCTCGGGAGCTATCTCGGGGACTCTAAACCCCATAAATGTGTCATCCGACCTTCCTCTGCCGCCTCTACCTCTGCCTCTGCCTCTCCCTCTGTTTCCTCTACCAGCCCCTGCACTAGACTCGCCTCCCCCTTCGCACGTGCAGGCATTGTGCCCCACACCCCAACACCGGCTACAAGTGACATTCAAATGTCTTCTGGTTAGCACTGTCTGGCTTGGGCCTGTCCACATCCCGTATTCTACGTACGCGCAGCCTTCCTGGAATCCTTTTAAATGGCGGTGGGGTAATTGGATCAAGATTCGTCTCAGGAGGCCACTCGATTGGTCCATTAAGGGGGCAGAGAAAGTGGGAGTACATCACCATGTATGTTTCCCGGTGATAGCACCAATGCACAAAATCCTTAGGAGATCTCCTCATGAAGTAAATGCATGGGATTGCATGGACACACGGGATACCGGTCAACTCCCACCGGTAACATGTACAAGTACACCTGTCCAAATCGAAAGAGTACATGTCGGTACCGTTGTTGACCTCAAACTGGGCAGCTCTTACAAACTGGGGACTCCAATTTCGACTGGCAAGTTGGACTTTGGCGAGCCGTTTGCTGATCATTGGAGACAACAGATCGGTAGAGCGAGCTATTTTTTCATTTTTTTTCATGATCCTACCCATGATGCCCTTTCGAATGATCTCGAACATACTTAGAATTGGTTTGTCTGGGGCGGGTAGGATGCAGACATTGAAGGACTCGCTGAGGTTGTTGAGGCTTATGTCGTACTTTGGGATAGAAAAGAAGGCATGTTTGGCCTAGCATGTCACCTCTATTCCATGTAAATAGTCATGGGCCGCCGGGTCAAGGACACATAACTTTACCATCTTTTTCTCAAATTGCCTCACTGTTGTGGCTCTTGATGCAGCCCGAATTGTATCCTTCAACAACCTGCCTTTAAATTGTTTTTGAAAATTGGCATACAGGTGTCGGATGCAAAACCGCTGGTCTGCTTGCCATGCCACCTTTCTCACAGCTAGCACTAGTCCCTACAAAGATTCATAATATGAGACAGACATTGGTAAAAAATGCATAACATAAACATATAATGCAAAAGCAGTGAACAACACTTTTTGTTGATCAGAAATAATTGTCCATCCATTGCCAGATGGGGTGTTTAGATCATCCAACAACAATTCTAGAAACCACCTCCATGAAGCCCTATTTTCTGCTTCAATGACTGCTACAGCAATCGGATACATTCCATCATTCCCGTCGATGGTGACAGCAATAAGCAGTTGCCCTAGAGTCACTCCCTTCAAGTGGCAGCCATCTAAACAAATAACAGGTCTACCACAATTCAGCACTGCCCTTTTGCATGCATCTAAGCACATGTACATCCTTTTAAATACACTCACATCAAGGTCAACATGTAGTGAACTTCTGGGATTCGACCTCCGAATCTCCTCAGCATAGGACCATATGAGCTTGTATTGCTCATTGCCATTCCCTTCGTTAATTTTCTTGGCCGCATTTCTTGCCCTTCTAGCAAGGCTGGATGTGATGTTGACGTTGAAGTCCTTCTTGACATTCTCAATTATGGAAGATATGTCCCAGTCGGCCTGACTTTTAAATCTGTCTAAGTAATGCGTTACCACCCATTTGGCTGTGGCATGGCGGCTTTCCATCTTTCTAGAGCATGTGTGAACGTCGTTGTAGATCTTTATTTGAAATGTCATTTCATTTTTCATTCTTGAGGCGTGCAGCCGCCACATGCACCCTTCTTGGCAGGCAGCTCTCAATCGATGCGCATCACTGTGGGTGAATTTTATCCCATACCCATTCTTCATTGCATAATCAACAATTTCTTCTCTAATTTTATTCAATGAACTATACTTTTTGCCAAGGCCCATATGAACGAATGTGCACTGTGCTTCTGGTTGGCGTCTCAGCCTACTCTCTACCATGTCCATCTCTTCATCACTAGTGGATTGGCATGCTGATCAGAGTTCCTCATCGTCCTCTTCGTTTAGATTCGCTGAGACAGAATGAAAATAATCACAACTTCATTTCCAAGGCCACGTACCTTGTTCTCATTGGCCAATAATGTCTCTGAAGGGCCCACTTGAGCTTCATGGTTAATAACAGATTCTTCGACACTCCAAGACGCCATTTTCTTTCAACAAATTCTTCAACTTTGCCAAAATTCCTTTCTCTACTCGCTTCAGCTCTCGGACTTCTCTAGGGTTAGCTAATCTATGACAAAATGCATGCGAATATTGCAGACCGCTGGGAGTTCGCAGTTATGAATTCTACTGAAATAACAGAGGGACGCCGCGGCATCCAGGCCAAAAATTGCCTGGACGCCGCGGCGTCCAGGCCAACATTAACTGCACGCCGCGGCGTACAGGCCAAAAATTGCGAGGCCCATCAGCTTTTTAACGGACAGTGATGGTGGATTTGTCATTTTACCATACGTGGATTGTTAACTTGTTAGAAAACATACCACAGTGTTTGACTTGTCATTGATCGCAAACCACGATGGTTGATTTGTCATTTTTCGTATTCCCAATCAATGCCATACTAAAATGCTATAATCCAAATACATTTAATAATAGTTTCCATCAACTATAACTTAACAACCAACATAACATGTTTATTATTCTTTTTATCCAAATAGAATGACAGCAGTAAAATTATCCAAACGTACGGAGCTAACAATTCGTAATTTAATCACAATCAACAGCAGATAGCACATTTACAACTTCATACTAAACACAAGAAGATTATAAACAACTCTTCAATCTAATCCAATTTAACAGCTTATTCCAATTCTTAACCAGTAATTCATTCCGCAGTGACAAAACCATAGTATAGACTTTACTTCAACAAAACAACATTCATTACCAAAGAAATGGAGAACATACGTATTCCACATCCTTCAATAACAATATCCTAAGATTTAGAAGAACCAACCAACCAAATGTGGAGCATTCACCAAACCTAACCAAACAAAGAACAATCCATGTATATCAACCAAGCCCAACAGATTATTACTCCCAACAAAATCATCTCACAGATAACAAAAAGGGACATATAGAACAATAAAATCAATACAATCATTAAAAGGATGAAGAATACCAGACTCCAGAGTATACCTGAGAGAAATTATCCCACCATCCTCTCCAACCTTCACTCGGCTTCCAGAGAAAACACCTGCACACTCCTTCTCCTTTGTCCTCAATTTCCTTCTGATTTCTCACGCAGCGGCCCTCTCTCCTTCGCTGTATTTATACACAGACAACAAGGATTAAAATGTTTAACAACCTATCCCACGTTTCAAACGATGGGATGAAGATTTATCAGCCATATTTTTGTCGCACTGATTCTCCCTCTCATTCTCTTATGAAGTTGCACACTGCTATCTTCCCCCCAGGCAGGAACCAGTAGACTGGTTTGGACTAAACCGCAGCCAGACCAAACAGCAAGTCCATTGCAAACCAAAGCCCCCTGTCCTAGCCATTCCTTCTTCGATTTCACCTCTGCAATTACCATAATCACATGCAATAGAATTCAACAGGGTGTGAATTCGACCGCTTACCTCAATTTGGCACTGGAATTCGCAGCATGCGGAAGCTTGTCATTGACCTATCCCAAGACACCAAGCCCTAACCCGCAACCCATGTCGCTCGCCAGAAACCGACCACCTTCAGTCACACACCCGAGCTCGCACCAGAGCCCTCATACTGTCCCTTACCTCTGTCTCCCTCGCTCTCGTCGCTACGAGCTCCCTCGTCTCTCGCAATCTCTCCCTTGATCGCTTCCTCTCTCTCTTTCCTTTTCTATTATGTTCTTTCTTTTCTCTTCAGCAAGTCGGGCCAACCAATTCCCCCTTTCCCTTTTCATTTGATTCCAAAACAAACCGGCCAGCAGACAGCAGCATGAACCGATTCACTTGCTGAACCGGTTCACTTGTCAAACCGGTTCACTCCTCCTATCTCCATTTAATTTCTCATTTATTCTAATCCTTCACTTAATTCTCATTTAATTATCCTTTTTATATTTTAATTTCAATTAATCCCACTTTCTTTTCTCATTTTTATTTTATCCCTTTTAATTCTAACTCAATTTAATTTCTCCTTTAAATTTTAATTCCATTTATCCTATATTCAACTAACTCTTTTATTTTAATTTTCATTATATTAATCTTCACTTAATCCCCATTTCCGAACCGAGTCACTCATTTATTTCTAGATCAAGCTGAACCGACCAATCTTATTTCTCCCTTTTTTTATTTACCCACTAACTTAATTCTAATTATTATCCCAATAATTCTCCTAAATTATAATATAATGATTACTTCTTTGGTAATACCCCGATAAATATTCAATTATTCGAATACCCCTAATTACTTTTCAATTATCCTTATTAAACCCCGTTATGAAAAGTCAGGGTATTACAATGAATTTTAAGCCGATCCTCAATAAAACCATACTCAATTGACTTTAGATGAGTCTCCTTGGTTGTTGAGTCTTGGATGGTTATAGGCATGTCTTATCGACTTCTGTGAGATTTCTATTGATCGTCGACGTGTCTCATTGACACTGAATGGTCTCGGTTGACCATCGTTGAATCTGGTCGATGTTGCGAGGTCCCAGTTGACCATTGTTTTGCCTCGTTAATTGTTGCATGGTCTCAGTTGACTACTGTTGTGCTTATCGACCTTGGTTGGGTTTGAATTGCTCCAACTATCTCTTCTCGACTATTGAGTTGTTCAGGTCGATCGTTTCATGTTCCGTCGATCGTCACCATGTCTTGTCGACCAATGAATCTTTCTAGTTGTCTGTTGAAGTTTCAGGTCAACTATTGTTATGTTTTAGTCAACCACACTGTTTTTTTCTCAAAGCTAGGTTTAGCGAACTTCGTTCGGCTTCACCAGCCATATCTGATTTTCGGTCTGGTTTCATGTTTTGTCTAAGACACTTTGTAATACCCCGACTTTTCACAACGAGATTTAATAAGGATAATTAGAAAGCAATTTGGGGTAATCGGATTAATTAGATATTTATCAGGGTATTACCAAGAACGTAATCATTATTTTATAATTTATGAGAATTATGGGGATAATAATCAGGGTTAAGTTAGTGAGATAAATAAAAACAGAGAAATAAGATTGGTTGATTCGGCTTGGTCTAGAAATAAATAAGTGGTCTGGTTTGAAAATGAGGATTAAGTGACGAAGTAATGTAATGAGAATTAAAATAAATAAAAGTAAATTAAATAAAAGGGGATTAGTTAGAAATTAAAAGGAAATGAATTGGGGGAAAGGGTTGAACCGATTCAGCAAATGAATCAGTTCGGGCTGGATCGGTTCAGGCTAGATGTGGCCTATTTCAGAAATTAGAAGAAGGGGGAGAAATGTTTGATGGCCATATTTGCGAGGCAGAACCGAGAAAAGAGAGAGAGAGAGAGAGAGAGAGAGAGAGAGAGAGAGAACGATTGGGAAATCGCGGGAGGTGAACGCAAGGCAAGCTGTACAGGGCGGTGTCCGACGGTCGATTTTTGGCGTGCGGCTGCTGCGGCGAACGGTTGCGGCGTCTAGGACTCGGGTTGTTGCTGCTCGCGGGATGGATCGACAAAGTTTCGAGTCAAGGTAAGTCGCGATCGTTGGTGCCTTGTTGATCTTGGATAATCAAAGGTGGTGATTGGCAGGGTTGGAACAACGATGATGGGGTGACTGCAACCAAAGCATTGGGTTGGGAGAAGCTGGGGACTTCGGTTTGTGATGGGATCAGCGGGAGGTTGGCTGCTGGTTTGGTCTACACCACGCGTTGGATCAAACCGGTTCATCCTCTGGTTCAAGGACGACAGAGTGTGATTCAGTTGCAAGGATTTGAACGACAAAGATTTGATTGAAGAATCTACATCATCGCTTGAATGGAGGGATAATTTGTTAAGCTTTCAAACGTAGTCCTTTGGGTATAAATTTGGGAGATCGAGAGAGGAAGATCAGCTAGCCCGTGTTTGCTAAAGACGAAGGAGGGATAAATCCGAGAAGAAGTAAAATAGAAGAGGAAGAAAGGAAAGCTCCGGATTTCTTTGTGTTTCTCGGTTATTCTTCTAGTATTCATCAGATGCTAGAGAGAATGGAATGTTAGTGAGTACCCTCGGTCAAATCAATTTGTTACGGTTTTGGTGGCCATTGTTGAAGTTCATGCTCGGTTGATTTGTTTCCATATTTTGTTAGTGTGGTTCTGTTCTTCAATTTGTTTCTACCTGACTCTACTTTTTAATTTGGTTCTGCCGAGAGATGTGTTATGGGAGATAATGCTCTGTTGATGAGTTTGACTTTCTATTCTGGCTTTCAATTCTGTTACAGATTGGGTAATTACTGTTAAGGAGAATAATCTATTGTGATAGACTCTGTTAAAGTCCTTGATATGTCGGTTGATTTATATCTTGCACTAGATTATTGTTTGATGGATACAGAGGTTTATATATTGTTTAGTGGATGTTGGTTATGTACTTCAGGTTGGTTATGCCTAATAGTCCTCATGAAGAAATGTTGCTCTATCACTGAGGTTTCAGTTTTGTGTTTTGATTACTTGTTGTTGGACATTAATGGATCAATCGTACTCGGTGGCTAGACTTTATTTCCTACCTTTATACTGCCTTGGTAGGCTTTATGGTAAACTTATGCTCTGTACATTTGGATACGTTGTTTGTGATGGAATTGGTTAATTAATCTGCTATATTGGATTAATCTATTAAGTTGGGTTATTGTGATTGAGTGGTTTTATTTAGGAATCCTATTAAGTAATGTATAAGAATTAAAAGTAGGAAAAAATGTTTAGATTAATAGGTTGATTAAGTGATTAGATTAATAATTAAGTGTTATTAATTGTGAAGGTACTAAAGAAGAAAGGAAAAGGATAACGAATAAGCGTTGAGCACTTTAAGCAATCAAGGTAAGTGATATGTGTGTGCTTTGGTCCTTAGGGCCCTACATCGCAAGAATAGGATATGCACGTTTCGTTGTTTACAGTTTTTAAAAGCACATTTTGTTATTTACAACATTATTAGTAGATTATTGAACATGTCTATAGTATTCAATAGCACGTTTCGATATTTACATTTATTAATAGCATGTTTCGTTGTTTACAGTTTTTAAATAGCATATTTCGTTGCTTACTTTTTTTATAACATGTCTATGATGGATGTTTAATTAGCTTCCTTATTTAGACGTTAGAAGTTGTATGCATTCATGAGAATTACGCATTACGGTTTTCAAAGAATACGAAAATGGTTTTTATGCACGGTTTTGAAAAGGAAAGACGGAAAACAAAAAGAAGTACGAACGAACAGAAAACAAAAAGAAAATACAAATGAACGATTAAGAAAGATAAAGAAGAAGATTCTTGAGGACCGGTAGGCCAAGCCCGGCGCATGAACAAAAAAAAAAGATAAGTAAATACAAGAAAATAAAAAATAAGTAAAGAAAAGAACATAAAAAGAGAAACAGATACAGATACAGAAATGAAAATGAAAATGGAAACGGATACAAAAATGGTATGAGCACAGATACCAAAACGAAAATGGGAACAGAAACGGAAACGAGTTTCCATAAATGGAAACAGATACAGATACAGATATAGATATGGATACAGAATCAAGGATAGGAATGGATATGAAAACGAGTACGATCAAGGATACCAAAACGGATACAGAAATAGAAACAGAAACAGAAAGAAAGTACGTAAATGTGAAAAGATAAAAGATAAAAAGAAAGAGAACGAAAAGAGAAACTGCATACGGTTTCAAATGGCACAACATGTGCATGTAGCATTTTAGGTATTATCACTTACTAAGCGTTAGACTCATAGTTTATGACTTGCGATGTAGGTACAAATACGAGAGAAAATGACGAACAGATTAAGTAGCAGTCGATGAAGGATTTGCACAGGCAAGACTTGTGGCTTGCTAGGTTAATGGTATTAAAGAGAAAATAATTTTGTAAATGTAAATTAAATAATTTATTTATTGTTCTTCAAATGCTTCCACTATGAAACAATTTAAAGTCTTCCGTTGTAAAATGAGAAAAATGATTTTATAATAAAAGTATTCCGCAGTTTATAACTATTTTAAGTAACGAGATAAAGTAAAAAGATTTTAACAGTTCGGTTTTTAGAAAAGAACTATGATATTGATTTAAAATATTTTTCGCTATTATTTTATAAAAGGAAAAGAAAAATTTTTAAATTTCACGTATTTTTAAAAGGTTAAAAAAACTGGGTCGTTACACTCTTGATGTATTCCTAGATTTGATTTTTGGTTTGAAACTAGGGATTGTCCCTAAAGTCTATCTTGGATTCCTAGTCTTGATTTAGGACTCATCTGTGTATTCCTCGTGCGATTATTAGAATTTTGACATTGGCCCTATTATAGGTTCTAGAGATGTCACTGGTTTCGACCTTCACTTCTTATAGTGCGTGGAGCTGGCTAGTCGATAAGGTTATCATGGTCGTTATCAAGGTAGGAATTTTTATACTTTATGCATTGCATGACATCATAGTTTTGTAACTAATATTTTGTGGGATACCACACGAGAAAACCCGACAGAGACTGTTTCGACAACATATCTGTTTTTACATATATATGTTTTCTCACATTTACTTTATCGTACATGGTATACTATTTGATATTTTGTAGCTATTTTGGGAGAATGAATCCTTATGACACTTTAGGCGATCTTGGCACTAAAGCATCACGAGACTATCATGTGCAATCTTATGTTGCATGAAGATTGGTTGTTTGTAGGCACACAAAGGGTGAGAGGGCACTGATGACATGTCCTCTGGTTTTAAGCCCCGGAAGTCAAAAGGGTGATAAGACGGTGATGATGCACTCTTACGTTTCAAGCCCCAAAACCTTGCCATGGTTTAATCACATGGATTGGAGATTGTTAATCATTGGATTTGCTCACCTAGCACCTTTCCAATTGACGGGTGGCGTGATGGCTCATAACTCCACTTTCTGGCAACTTTTGTCAAGTTGGATACAGTAGGTGGCTATTTGAGGGGCAACCCAACACCAAAAACCTTATTCGTTATTGATATCACAAATGGGTACACCGCCTGGTCTACAGACGCAGGTACCTTCTTCTTCTGTCTCATGAGGTGTTGCTATTAGCGGATGACCACCTATTCTATGATGAGTGCCGGATGGGTCCTTGTCTGACCATCCCTTTTTACTGATGGCATTTTAATGCACCACAAGACCCGATTATTAGAGCCTTGGCCAAGAAGCTTATAAATCTCTTCACAAATTCTTATTTTGCAGGTGGAGTTACATTAAAGGGTATGGATGATGAACCTAACCATGAAGACAAAGAAAGGCCAAAGCACCTAATCACTTGGAAAGTCCATACAAACCCCTCGGGTACAACCTCACCCGATGGCAAAGCTTGCATTCCCAATATCGGGCCTTATGAAGACAACAATTGAAGATATGTCATGCCAACGTGATTCAATACTTTCTTATTCATTGGATGATGGTATGATTGCATGTGTTACCTTTTTAGATTGGTTAATGTTGATTTGGATGATGTTGTTAATGGGTGTTCTCGGCTAAGTGTTAACCCTTTTTAGATTGGTTAATGTTGATTTGGATGATGTTGTTAATGGGTGTTCTCGGCTAAGTGTTAACCGAGAACATTATATTATGTTTGTTTTATTTTAAGGATATTTTTGTAATTATCACATTAGGGCAAACCTTGTGAGGTTTTTATACCCTCATTAAGGGTTGTCTAAAGTTTAGTTGATAATTTTGAGCTACAACTGTAATACCCCAAATTTTTGGTTATATTCAACTTAAGGAGTTAATGTTAATATTGGAAAATAATTAGAGTTATGTTGGAGGATTATAGTATTTAATTAGTATTTGGTGGATTATGGTTTAGAAGATTGTAAATTAGTGAAGAAAGTGTTAAATTTAGGAGGGGGAGGGGGGTGTCAATCGTCAAGAAGGTTGCGGTTGATCACATATAGGCAAAAACATTCTAGAGTCTAGCAAAGTTGGAATCAATCAATCACGAGCATGAGGGGGATCAACTGCGAAAAATGGCAGTGGCAAGCGAAATGCTAAGCAGTCGATCGTCAAACATTTGAGAAAATAGCCTATATTGGAGATTTGCGGTCGATCGTCTTCATAGAGTGGATCGACCAGGAATGCAGACCGTCGCAGAAAATAGCAGAATATTGTATTATGATTGGATGAAATAGCAGTGGGAGCCCCGTGGATGCTTGTCCATTCCTCCACCTGCTACTCCACCTCCAGGTGGTGGTTGGAGGTTGTGTGTTTTGCGTAAGATATAAGGAGTTGCAGAAGGAAAAGTTGGAAAAAAATGAGAAGGTTGCTAGGAGTTTAGAGAGAGATAGAAAGGGAATCGAGATTGAGAAAGAATGGAAGTCTTTTGGAGAGGGAAAGCAGAAGGTCTAAGAGAGAGAAGAGGCATTTGGAGAAGAAAGAACTGGAATTCTTAAGTCTTCTCTGCTCTTCTCGGGTGTTCTTCAGGTGAATCCTAAGTGTTGAAACTATCCATGGAAGTTGTAGCTTTCATCTTCTCCAAGGGTTAAGGTAAGAAGTTGCATTTGTTTTCCCTATTTGAGGGATACATCACAAGAAATAGGGGTGGTCTTAGGAGATGCTTGCATTGTTTGATAGATGATAGGCTTTGTATGTTTATTATTCTTCAGAGCCTGATGATCATGGTCTGATATTGTTGCTCTTCCTTGTTGTTATTGATAGATTGTTTCATATTGCTGCTTGCCTTGGTTGGCGTTCTGTTAAGCATAAAGGTTATTTAGGAGAGGATTGTTTCTTTGATGTTAATGCGTAATAGATTTTAAGGAAAGGAATATGTATTGTTGTGTTGCTATTAATATCATGTTTTGGAGATCTATTTTTCTTAATTGTTGTTTGAATTGATTGATAGTATGCTTGTTGTTATTGTTAAGTTGTAAATCATGTCACTATTGAGGATAAACTGTTATTTGAGGATGTATTGATCTGTTGTAGTTGATGTTTCTATTTAGCATAAGGGTTAAGGATTTTATATGATTAACGAAGTGTTAGAAATGTGTAAAAATGTGTGCATTCATACATGTTCATGCATCATGATTTTAAAAAAAATGAAACAGTTTTTATGGCATAAGTTCTACATAAGAAAGATAAGAACAAAAAGAAATACGTAAAGAAAATGAGAAAGGTTTGAGTTGGGTTTAAAGTTCTCCGTTCAATCATGAGATGTTAGCTGAAAGAAAACGGTATAAATTCATCATGATGGAATAAGTTCAATATCATGATACCAAGTTCACCGTTGCGGTATAAATTCATCAATCTGGTTCAAGTTCACTAGTATGGAATAAGTTCACCGATATAGAATAAGTTCATTAAAATAATAGAAGTTCATCACAGTTTTTGTAATACCCCAAAAATAAGTTTATTAAATGTAATAAGTTGGAATAATTAGTGATCATTATTGAAAATTAATTAGAGAATAAATAGAATTATGTGGGGGTATGTATAGTGATTAAATTGTTGTTAATGGATCATTGGCTTGAAGAATGTTGGATCAGGGAAGAGAAAAATGGATTAAGGGAGATGTTAGAGAAGAAAATATACCAATGGCGTTAAGAAGAAGGATTCGGCTGACTAGGAAGGAATCGGTCAACTAAATGGTCAACCAATAAATATTACAGAATGCTCTCAGGTTTTGTGATCGAGTAAGCGGTCGTGAATGCTATCAAAGAGAGCAACTGAAATATATTACAAACTGCATCTTAGTTTTGTGGTCGAAAAAATGGTCAAGTAGCTAAGATTTGGTCAACCAAAGAATAGGACAGAGGCGATTCTTTAGAGGCGGTCGATAGAGTGGTCGAGTGTCATCGACCGGTTCCATGTGAAAATGTTAGAATCGTTATTGCGGTCGACGATGGCTTGGATTACTAGATTGGCTACTCGACCGGTCTCAGGCGGAAATGTTTTTTCAGCAACGTTTTTTTATAAAGTGGTTGCACCATTTCTTGAGTGGCAATGCCACTTCACTCTACTCTCCCACTATGGGAGTTAGTTTATGGGCACCACTATTGAGTTGTTGCTCCATTTTTCCCACTCTTATGAATATTAAATGGGAAAATACATATTTTAAATAAGGAAGTATGCTATGTTGTTTTTGCTGTTGTGAGTTGAATGCCACTATTGAGAGAGAAAGAGAGGAAGAAAAGCTTGTGTGAGAGAAAGAGAAAGAAAGAGACCTTGGTTGTTGAATTTTTGGGGTAAAGTGTTTCTTTTGGTACTGCTCATGTGAGTGAAGATGAAATTTTACAAGGGGGAATTGTGATTTGAGGTAAGGAATGGAATGATGTTTGGACAGTGGAGGCCTACATCACAGGAATGTGTGGTTTGTTTGGAAATTGCTTTGCCCTTGCTATGAAATATTTTCTCTTGTTGTGAAATATTCTCTGCTTTTGTAAATGAATCTTTGCTACTGTCAATTATAGTTGGATTAATATTTGGATTTGGTTTGGCTCTGCTTTGCTAGTGATTGTTCCCTGTGTTTTGTGAGTTGCTCCCTGTTAATAAGTACCTAATTTAATTAATAGTCATTCTTTAATAAACTAAACCTTTGATTTGCTTGTTATAAGTTATTGATAAAAATGTTGCAGGTTCAATATGAATTGCTTTTGCTTAAGCCATGAATTGTTACTTCACTATTGTAATGTTATGCCTATCCTGTATACTCTGTTAATTACTGTAGACTGAATATTATATGACATACATACATCATGATTAAGATTTATGAAAATGTTGACATATGCATGGCATGTTAATGAAATGACTAGAATAAACATAAATAGGCATATGAGAGTTTGAGAGAGTAGGTGATGGTCCTTAGTGATGACACCTCTGATAGATGCAACTCATCCCACGTAGAGATGGAGTGACGGTTAAGCCACAAAGACCACATGATGTGTCCTTTCTTCTATGCTAGAAATCCTCAACGCTTGGACTGAGGAAATTGGTGACGATCATAGGTGGTGACACCCCTGATGGATGCAACTTCTTCCAGGTAGGGAAGGAGTAACGATTAAGCCACATGGACAAGATGATGTATCCTTACTCATATAAACGAAATGTAAACGACAATACAAAAAAGACAGAGATGATAGGTTCTTCTCTGAGACAGACTGCATAAGCACACATTGACCATTGCATTTCATTTTATTCTTCGCTGAACGTTAGGCTTATTGTTTTATCCTGTGATGTAGGTGACTATAATAATATTAGCGATATACCAATGGAGGAAGAGGCATTGCATGATGAGCACTTGGGTTATCGATCGGGTTCGACTTGAAGGTTATGGTTCACTGATAGTACTACTTGTTAGTTTTGAATAATTAACTATGGTTTTTTTAAATGATTTGTTAAACAATGGACTTTTTTCAAAAGTACTAAATGATGTTTCAAGACCGTTATTAATTTCCGCTTTGACTACTCTTATAATATTTCCTTCATATGTTTTTAAATAAATAATAAATAAAAATAAAAATAAAAAATTTATGGCTAAGAAAAAATAAGGTTTTAAATACAAGGTGTTATAGTTTTTATAAGCAAGTAAAGTTCATCATGATCGAAGTTTATCACCATTTTTATAAGTAAATGAGAGTTAAGAGAAGAAAGGAAAATGATTTATAACACATATATCATGTTCATTATGCATTTTACTTCTTACTAAGTATTAGACTTATAGTTTAAGTCTTGTGATGTAAGTACACGTGGTATCAAGGCTATGAGTAGTTGTTGGAGCATTTGTGCATTGTAGATTTGGCGGCTGTCTAGACTAAAGAATTAAAGGGAAATTGTTTGTAAAAAGGTTTCTTAAAGTATTTAAATTGTAAAAGAAAATAATTTTATCTATCACATTTTCAAATTATTTGTTTTATTAAGAAATCTTCCTCTTTATTTTACAAAAAGAAAAAGTTTTTCAAATTACATGTTTTAAATTGTATGAAAAACTAGGATGTTACAACAACAAACTTGTGTGTTGGAGTTTCTCTCCTTTGCATTTCGGCCTCGATTTTCTAGGGTTACCCAAGAGAGTGAGCCAACCATTAATCCACCAAGTTCCTTGGCTTGTCTTAATGTGGGTTTCTTAAGCTAGTCCTTTCATCATCTCCTTCCAAAGGTGAACATCCAACCAAAGAGGAGGATTAGAAGACTTGCTACAAACCAAGTTGGTGAGGTTTTTTGAAGGAATCCATTGAAGTCAAGGGGTGCTGCCATAACATCTCTTCGGACCATCTTGTAAGTGTTTGTTTGTGGTTACTTTTCCCAAAAAAATTGGGCTCTGATTTTTGAAGGGTCTTATGTACGCAAGTAAAGGAAAGTGTGGTCAAAATTTCGTATCACTTGGCTTGGAGACGTGTAAGTTTGGACTCTTTCAATTTTGAACTGCAAACTGTCTTATTGGTGCCCTTTCAGGGGAGTGAATTTACAAACGCAACTTTTTCTTTGTCTGGATACATGAATTTTAGATGGTTGTTTAATCACCTTTCAAGGGTTGTGTTGTTCAATTTTTGCGTTAATTGGTTCAGAGACACAAAAGTTGTGAGTCATCCTTTTTTTCTGTTCAAAACTGTTTTATTGGTGCCATTCCAGGAATGGCATTTTACGTTCATATATCTTCCACTCCCTTTTGAATTTTGGCATGATTTTTTGAATTATGGTATTTCTAATTATGGTCCAAATTTGGTACTGATTGGAGTTCAATAGAGCAAGATACGTAATTGGCAAGTTGGTGTTCTGTTTTCAAATTTCAATAATCGCCCTCTCCGATTGCTTGTTCAAAAGTTGCACCCCTTGGTGCATCACATTTTCATAATGAAAAATGGTGTTAGCATATTTTCGTGATAAAGCTGTCTATGTATACAATATGTTTTGACAAAAGTCTCATCGACAACTTTGGGTCTGTTTAATAAAATGGTAAAGAGTTTTATGATTTAAAATCTACATATGGTAAATAAGAAACATGTCATTGGTTTCTAAAGGATGAGAAAAACTATTTTTGCATGCATTTCATTTAGTATAGATTCCCCTACCAAGTTTGTTACTCGTCCCTTAGACTGTATTTTTCCCAAGTTCGGTGTATAAGATCTACACAGGATATTTGCGGGGTGTTGCTTGTGCTTTTCGCTTTTTGTGTTTCGGGTTCCCCTTGGGTGGGTGGAGGTCTGTCGATCCAAATCCTTTCGTCTCTATACATTTGAGATTTGTTGTTTGGTGTTGTTTGATTTGATTCTTGCACAATACGATATTTTGTTTATTCTTATACTATATTTGACTCTTGCTAATCACTCTGTAGACCCCAACCCATGTGATTTAAGTTTTGAACTTTATTTTGTGTTAAGACGACTTCATCTAGCCTTGGGCTGGGCAATCGGGTTCTCTCCTAGGATCAAGTCACCTAACCCAACAATTTTCTTAGGTCCACCTCTGAGTCGTGACAAAATGTGTCTTGGTGCCTCGCGGAAGAGATCGCTTCATGTGTCTAGAGGAAGACACGTGTCCAAGGAGATATGTCTACTAGAGCATTTGTTGCTACAAAAGTGTTTGCTTCGGCAGGAGTGAGCAAATGTGCCAGCATGACTCAACGGAGGACACATGTCCGTGAATATTCACTTGCGGAAGTGTTTGCTTTCGTGGGAGCTAGTGAGCGTGTCTTTGGGAGACATGTGTCAGCTGCTGGAAGTCTCCGCTCGTGTCCGCAGAAACATGTGAGCAACACGTGAGCGAAGTAGGAGAGTTCTGTTGGAGCTAAGACTTTCACTATGAACAGTAAAATAGATATAATGCGCCCCTGGCTTCGTAAAGAATAGTGCTAGTGAGATATTCATGTGACATGTGGTGCAGATGTCCGGACTTGGATCCGCGGACATCCAAAACAGTTTTTAAAATTCTTAATATTTTGGGAATTGTTTCGAAAGTTTCCCAAGTTAGTTTCCATCCAGCTTATGGGTTCCAACACATTTTACAAAGGATTTTTTAGAGAGGAATTAATTGATAATCCATATATTTTGATAGGTCCGTCAGATTTTCGTGGAATTCAAATCGATTACCTTCCCATTCGATTGAGCTTTCCTTAACTATTGGTAGGCCATTGAGGTAAGGGTTTTATTTTATGTCCAACAATGCATCATTTTCCAAACGATTATTTTTGAGACGTGATCTCATATAAAATGATGAGTTCATTATGTTCGCCTATTTTTACAATATTATATATACGTTTTTTTATGGATAAGTTTTATTTCGAGCATGTTTATCATTTATTAATTACATTGGTTGAGTGTACTAAGTTTGATTGACCCATGAAGGGGTCATGTTTTCTGTATGCACATTCGACAGTAGAAGGATGTGTTTATTGTGTTAACTAGAGTAATGAGACAGCTAACTGTGTCGTATCCCTGAGTGCAAAACTTTAATCCTAATCAGGACTTGTTATTATTATTTCGTGGCTTTAGCGATTGTTGAATATCGTCTTTGTTCTATATGTCTATGACATTGTGTGCCTGGGGCCGTGAGTGACTCTATTTGTACGGAGATTTTGTGGAGTTTATTTTACGTACATACCACACTATAGTGAACATTTCCACATTTGCCTAACTAGTCGATCTTCCTCAGTTTTAATTAAATTTTTTATTCTTGGCATGATCCCTTATTTAAATTATAATATCGTAATTGTTGAATATAAAATGTTACTCCTATCGAGTTTAGTCGACTCACCCCAACGACACATTCTTAAGATGTAAATTTGGAAGATCATCGATTTTCGTTACAAGATTAAGTCAGCACTTCCTTTAGTATTTCAAAATTCTTACTTCGAGAGTTTTTGTGAGGTTGGATATATTAAAAATATGTAATAATAATTCTATAAAATTCTTATATTTGTTGCACTTTCATTTTGGACTTATATTATCAATTTATTTACACATCACTATTGGGTTTTTGGTATAGCTCAATTGGCAAGACCCTAGTATATTGTAACTCACTAAAGACTTATGATGCCTAAATAAATATTTAAAAGTAAAGAGGGATGGGCAACATGGTTTGAATTCGGGCTGGGTCACTACCCATTCTGCCTCGGGTCCCCTCCGAGATGTGACAGGAGTACTAGTGTCGTGGCAGTTCCTCTTGTAAAATCCGGCATTTTTATTTTAAAATAATAAAAATATAAATATAATAAATAATTTTTTTTAAAAATATTTTTATAGGGATTGTTGCCAAAAGCAAGGGAGACCCCCTTATTTCTGAGAGTGGAGGAGGGGTCAATCCTCTACTCCCCTCCTTTGCTTTCAGAAAAAACTCTCCTCCTTGTTTTCCTCTCCGGCAAGTCGTGTGTGCGTGAAGAGGACCGGTGAGTTACCGTTCTATTTTCATCTGAGGTAAGCTTTTCTAGATTTTTCTATTTCCTTCACGATAATTGGTGCTAATGGACGAATCTTATTTCTTTAAGGGGTTGAAGTTTAGATATCGGTGTTGGGAAACCGGTGCTGGCAAGACAAATTGGAGTAAGTTTCTCAGGTAAAAATTGAAAATTTTTTGTGAAACTTTCGATAAATTATTGGATTGTTGTTTCGATTGGATTATGAGGAGAAATTGAAAGTTTAATTGTTCTAAAAACTTCAGTGTTGAGAAGGGAGGTTGGGGTTGGTCATTGGTCATCTTGCTGACCAACGATTTTGGAAAATTGCTGGGGGCTACGACTTGAAGGATTCCAAGCTGTGGCCCATGCTAAATGGGTTGCGGCCCATGCACTGGTTGGGCCAAGGCCCAAATTCCTATTGTGGTTCGAATTTAAATTTTGACCCCAAATTTTGACTTGATCATTCTTGGGTCATTTCAGAGGCCGTATTGGACCGTGTTGGGCCTCCGACCTTGTCATCCTTAGATCATCCTCGTTTAGCCTAAAAATTTAAATAATTAATTTTAAATTTTGAATCCTGATTTTTAGTAAAATTATTATGGTTAGGTTCAAAAACTTAGGAAGATATCAAACTTGTTGTTGTTGGGCTTCAGTGGACCATTTTCGGTTGAACTTTAGTATTGGTTGGCCTAAATTTGAGGTATGAGTTATTTTATGTTTACCATACATTATATTTTCTTGTATTAAATTATGTGTCCCTATTTGGTATGTTGAATTATTATAAAACGTATGACATTTCATTAAACATTTAATTTATTGTTGTGTACAATTATATTTACATTTACATTTATGCACTGTTATTGTTAACCAGAGTGATGGGACAATTGTATATACCGTGTTCCTGGACAGAAAACTCTAAACTTGATTAAGGTCTATTTGTTAAATTTTGTTCTTACTCTATTGCTTTTTTTTTCTTCATACTTCGAGTTGATTTAAAATAACTTTTTCGCATGCACACATCTTCCTATAATTTTATATGTCAGATATAAATCTAATCTCTACTGAGTTTAGTTAACTTACCTCATATTTGACTCCATTTCAGAAAATAATAAAAGTGATCCCTAGTTGCCACCACATGAGTAGATTTTGGAGATTTTTCCGTACAAATTATTTTGTTGCTTTTCTAGAGAGTCTTAGAATATTTTTAGAAAGATTCGTACCTTAGTCTTATTTCACATTATTTTCTCATAATTTAGACCTTTTTATTTCACGCTATTTGAATGTTACTTTTGGACTTTATATTTTTGGGTCTGGATTGTAAAATGAATCTTTAAGTCGTTCGTTGTAAAGTTTTGAATTGAATATGAGGGTTGGACGATTCAGTCTATAATTTAACTTTATATTATAGTGTCAAATACCGTCCCAACTCATCTCAAAGTCCATAGTATGTGTTTTTCTTTAAATTTTTACACTAAACTTTATTTGCTACATACACTAAACTATATTAGGACATAATATGATCTTATTACTACGTAATACATGAATTACACGGTCATTTGTCTTTTTGGGACATTACACATAATAGCTCTTTTTCAAGAGTTATCAATTATACTACTTGGTGGAGGTCAGAATGTTACACGAAGACAAAGACAAAGACGACTAAAGATAAAGTAATTGTGAGGTCTCAACCTATATAAAAGGATTTGCACAATCTCACTCATTCGAAAAAGTAGAGGTAAATAATTTATAAATGGAGTTTTCATTCTAATTTAGTACTATATGTTTTGAGGTAAAACTCAAGAATAAAATTATGTGAGTTGCAATCCAAAGAGGATAATATTGTGACTAACAGAATCGAGACTCTGTAGTTTTTGCTAGTATAAAAGAGAGCATGTTGATCATAATACATACACACTCACTCTTTGATTGCGTCGAAGATGTAGTAAAGAGGACGTAATTGTTGGAGATTGAATCATTATAAATCTTCTATGTCGGAGGCAATCTTAACTATTCGTTTAATTATTCTTTGGATTTGTTTTGTTCCAAAAATTATAGCTTAATTCCTAACACAAATTAGAAGGAAAAAATTGATACTAGCCCATCATGCATCAGAGAACATGGGTGCAATACTAGTGACAAGTCTTCTATGTTTCTTCTTTTTTCACATCAAAGAAATATTTGATAGCCATTAAAGAAAATCATCATAATCCAAAGAGAAACAAAGTGATTATGGTTTTTAATTCTACTTTCTCTCATAAAAGAGGGTTAAACAAATAACAATAATAACAATAACAACAACAATAATAAGACTAATAATAATAATGTTCTTTCAATGGGAGAAGTCACAGTCATGTGGCAATTCCAAAGTTGTGGTGTGAGCTATACAGAACATTGATGGATTTTATTAGATCCATAGGTATCAAGCATCAGCCTCCATAGATGAGGGACCATAGTATTTAGGTTCTTTAAAGCATCCATTCTTCATTACAAAGATGGACCACCTTCTGCGGAGAAACAATGGAGGCAGTGAGATTTCTTTAACCTAATTTCTTTAAAGGGTTATTTTTTGTTTCATTTTTTCTTTTTTGTGGATTTTCAGTTTGGTCTAGAAATATTTGTCGGACTTCGATGTTGTCTATGTGCCGATTCTCGGAGAAATATGTTTTGGAATGATGAATTTCGTCTTCAAAAACTGATTATTTTGATTTGTTTGACACAGATGATAGTTAAAAAGAACTAAAATATTAAAACAGAAAGCTGGATCAAAATAATTGACTGTGTAGCTGCAGTTGCAGCACTTGAAAGCCTTACCTGTCCTACTGGATTCGAAGAACAAAACCCTAAACCAAATTGAAAAAACAGCTTTTTGATATCTAATTTTTAATCAAATATAGGCTGTTTTTTTCCATTTTACATCTGCCCAGAAGAGAAATCTTTGTCTATTAATGCAGTTCATCAAGACCCAGAACTTTGATGATATTTATTGTTTGAAAACTTCTTTGAGAGGTATGCATAGAGAGAGAGAGAGAGAGGGCATTGGTCCACTAAATTTGATCTCAGCTGACGGACTTCTCGTTCGTAGGAGAAAAAGCAACGATTTTAGGGTTGTTTACCTTGTTATGACACTGTTTTAGGGCTTCGATCTTTATATGCTTCTTTTCTTTGTTTGTAAAAATAGTTTTTTATGGTATTAAAAATAAGAAAAATAAAAATTCTTTTTTGAAAACTGTTTTTTTGAATAAAAGCAAAATTGACTACCACATTTTGCAAGCTGACTATGGTGGTAACCGGTTCGGGTCAAACTTTATGAACCAAAGAGAACTAGAACCGAAGATGCATATTTGGTTCGATTAAGTTTTAATCTTTGAATAATCAATTTTAGAACCACACTAAATAAAACAAAAGTTCTCAATTTCATAACACATCGATTTTCTTCAAAAAACTAATGAAAACTGAATCTAACAGAATCAGTACTTCCAATTACGGTGGAATGAAACTAAACCGAACAAGACCGGTTCCACTCCTAGCGAAGCTCTCTTGTTTAACGGCTCATTTAAGCTTTGTTGTTGAAGCTCAATTAAGGTTGAGCTTGTGAGCCCAAATTTTGGGTCGGGCTAAGTTTTTGTACTCAATTCTCATGATTTGTACCATTAATCAATGGATACATACCGGGCATGGTTAGGCCAGTTCGGATCATGGGTCTAATTACAACTTGCCTTTTATTAAACGGCTAGTTTTGTTATCTCGGACCTCCGTCCGGCCACCGTCCCAATAAATAGGATCCTCCTCCTCTCTCTGAACCATTTCTAGATTGTCTTTATCCACCCAAACAAAAGACATGCTCCTTAGTTGTTGGGCTCTCTAGTTTCAGCCTCAGTTCCTCAGTGGGCTGCAACCCCTAAACATACCAAAACAAATTTGAAGAATAATACATAAAAACTGTGGGAAATGGGTGTTCGAAGTAACAAAGAATAATACGTGTGAGTGAGGGGCTATAATCAAAAATGGGGATTGAGTATGATGTTGGGTGGGCACGGTCCATTTTCTGGGTCGAATTGAACCGAACTATGAGCTCACGGTTCCTATGGTTTGGAACCATAACTAGAGCCATAGATATGAAGAATTAAAACCGAATTATACTGTGAGATATATAGTTTTAATCATATTCAATATTGACTCAGTTGTAAAATAAAAATAAAAATAAAAATTAATTGCATTAAAATATATAAATTTAGAGTTGAGTATAAGCAAATTTTGTCAAATTTTGATTGATTTTGGGTTGAATCACTTATTAATTTTGAGTAACGTTACATTTAATCTTTATATTTATCTTCTAATTCTTATCTCCTAGTGCAGTTGATGTGATAAATATAAATAGTTAAAATAAGTCATTAATTAATGACACGTTAAGAGGTAAGAATTCAAAGGTAAAAATAGAAGGTAAACATAGGATTACCCATTAATTTTTGGTTTAGGTCGGGTTTAAGCCACATTTTGTTATCCACAATTCATTTTAATTCTAACTATTTTCTGTATTAAAAATCGTGATTTGAATCATAGAAGACGTTTCTTCATATTAAGAACCAATCATCATTCGGATAAGGACAAAAATCGAACCAAAACAATGAACAAATTCATAGTTCTAGTTCGAATTAGAGTTCCAGTTTGGTTATGTCCATCTCTAGTACAATGAATTATTTGCTTTTGTTACTCACTTGGAAATACCATGTCTAAAATAAATTGATATTTGGGTGAAAATACTATGTTGCCCCCTTTAGTTCTCAATTTTGAACTTTTGTTTGTTACTAGTAATAAGTTCCCTTGAATAGACTAATTAAGTAAATTCACTTGGAAAAAGTCATTCTAGCAACTTAAAAAGATTACTCAATGTTTCGAGTATTCTATGCATGAAAAGTTATAATCGCTCATTTTCATCCTAGCATTAAAAACAACATTCAAGACACCACTCAATATGATCATATTTTACTTTTATATAACATATTATTAATAAATTCAAATATTTAAACGAACAGACATAACTTTACCTTTTAACAATGGAAGATTAACAAAACAAATCCAATAGTTTCAAGTTAGCAACAAGGCAAACCTTGAAGAATTTTTATGGATAACTAAAACCTTGAATTATGGAAAATGAACGCCGCTGATCTTCCCGTCATCTTTTTCGTAAAAAAAAATAGAGGCAAACGCTACAACCACGTTAAGGTCAAGGCCCGTCCAACAATGATGTCCAAAGATTAACAACGGACGTCCTTCAACCACGAGGGACGTCCAAGGTTGATCCAAATTTGCTCGAAAGCAGTAAGAATGTCCGTTTTGAATGAACGTTCTCCCCCTTGGTTACAACCATAATTCATTGAACTTGATTTGTCCATTGCGTTCTTTTTGCATTGTCTGCAACTTGTTTGACCTTGTTTCAGTCGACTCTTTTGCTTCTCAGTCTCTTCATGAGTTGATGAGATTACTTTGCCAAGAGTATTATGGTGGGACATCATGACTGGAAGGCGTTGGCAGACGAAACTTCATGACTGTTAAATGAAGGGACGAATGTCCCTCAATGATGATGGCTACCAAGATGGACCAAAGACACTAGCAGATGAAGCTTCATAGGCGTTAGATGAAGGAACAAACGTCCCTCAATGAGCATGGATGGCCAAAATGGACCAAAGGCGATGGCGGACATTATGTTGAAAGGGGTCACATGCAAGACACATGCTATTTTAAATGGGAGTAGAGTTGCAGACAAAAGTTGTTGATCGTTGGATGAACAGATCGAACGTCCTTCAAAGCTGGGGGGACATTCGTCGCTAGACATGGACGTTCATGATGGATTATTGAAAGACGACATCGTCCCTAGCTTAAAACGGACATCCCTCAACTAACAATGGACGTTCATTGCTTAAAATGGACGTCCCTCAACTTATGACAGACATCCTTAAGCCCACAACGCATGTCTCTAAGCCACAATGGACGTCCCCAGCTTAAAATGGACATCTCTTAGCTTACGATGGATGTTGAGGATGGATTATTAAAAGACGACGTCGTCCCCAACTTAAAACGGACGTCCAACAGCTAATTATAGACTTCTCTTGCTTAATATGAATGTCCCTCATCTAACAACAAACATCTCTAAGCCCACAACGAACGTCCCTCAGCTTATGACAGACGCCCTTAAGCTTAAACTGTAAACTGTTAGAGAAATTGTGGCTGACAGTTATGGCTTAAACTTGAACTGTAAATTGTAAGAGAAATTGTGGCTGACAATTATGGCTTCAACTTAAACTGTAAATTGTTACACAAGGGATAATTTCAGTTCAATGAATTATGGTTGTAACCAAGAGGAAGAACGACCATTCAAAACAGATATTCTTACTACTTTCGAGAAAATTTGGATCAGCTTTGAACGTCCCTTGTGTAAGAGCCTTGAAATTTTAATGATAAATTCCACGTGTAAATTCTTCGC
>CM039473.1:35719355-35781055 GCA_022433065.1 Begonia loranthoides
TCGCCTGACCCGGCGGTTCTGTTAGGCCCGTCTTCGGGTCGTGACAGGTTGAAGGTCGTCTGTTGTTGATCGTTGAACGTTGCCTTTGGACAAGTCTTGACTTTAACGTGGCTGCGGCATTTGCCTCTGCATTTTTTGACAAAAAACATGACGAGAAGGTCAACGTCATTCATTTTTCACAGTTCAAGGTTTTTATTGTCCGTAAAAATTCTTCAAGGTTTGTCTTGTTGTTGACCCAAAACAATATGGTTTGGTTTCTTAATTTCCCTTTAAAAATTCAAAGTAAATGCAAATTGAATCCCCGTCAATGTTCAGATAGATTAAACCAAGTCGATACATCGAGTGGCACAAACCAATATTCTAATTCTAATAATTCAGTTTTTAGAATATTAGCCTAAAGTAAAATAAATTAACATAAGTTAATATGGGTGGAAATCTGTTCGGTCTAGTTTTCAACATAAAAAAATGGAATTTTGAACTGAGCTAAAAACAACCCAAATTCGTGGTTTGATTGTCAGTTCTAATGAAAGAAAACCGACTAAAACTTAACCGAACCGAAGTTACAATAAACACCAGACTATCTTCCAAGGAACGACATTGTTTCGTATCTTTTGTGGAAAGTGTCAAACGTGTGCACTCTACAATGCTTCCGCAATGGAAACGTACATTCTGCAACGGAAAATATCTTTTTCTGTAGTGAAAAATACAATTTCTGCAAGGAAAACATGGCTTCCATAGCGAAAAATAGAGATACCTTTTTCACAGCGGAAACGTGCATTCCTCATAGAAAAATATCATTTCCACAGCGGAAATGTGTCTTTGGCCACAGAAAGTAAGTCTTACTGCAGTACGGTGTACTGTTATCCGCTCCCTCCCGGTGGTCTACGGACACTAACACAGCCGCAGAAGCAAATTTAACCTCCAAATTATAATTAAATTACCTAGTTTCCAGCCACATCTGAATTTACTAACCCTAAAATTAAGTGTGAGACTGCAAGTGACACTGTGACAGAGTGAGTGTGTACTGCGACGATCGCCCGGTGGGAAGAGTGACATTGGGAAGGACACACACTTTGAACTTCGACTCGACTAACTGCTGAGTTAGGATGAAAAATAATACTAGCACAAATGAAAGCATGAAAAGAAGCAAAGCATGTGAAACATAGAATTACTTCGCTAAAACATAACCAAGAGACCCAAATAACCCTCTAGCGACTTGCAATTACTGTGGAAAAACATATGTCTATCATCCAGTAAGGAATGAAACTTCAACTTTGAACAAACATGTAAGTACTTGTAAGATATTGTTGACTAGTTTAGACAAGACACAAAAGACGTTAATGTTTAGTATAAAAGAGATAGAATGAGAAATTTTAGTTGGTTCTTTAATTGTGAAATCATTTAATGCAAAAAGATGTCGAGACAAACTTGCGAGAATGAATTACCTTTTAGTGTTGTTGAAGGAAAATATTTTGTAGATTTGTTAAATGTGTTAGAGCCAAAACTTAGTGTTAGTGGTCGCCAAATTGTTGTAAATGATATTTTCAAGTTTTACATAAAGAAAAAAAAGAAGTTAAAAGTTCTTTTTTTCCAATTGTCTGGAATAGTGTTTTTAACCACTAATACATGGACTTTTAGGTAGAATATACATTATATAGTGGTAACTGCTCATTTCATTGATGCAAGGTGTGTAGAATCGAAACTATTCTAAAAGGGGAGGTGAATTAGGATTACTAAATTTTTCTCAAATAATTAAATAACTCAATTTTTATGCTTATAGGATTCTTGTAATTTCTCTAAGTGAACTTTCCTAAGCCAATTAGGGGGTGACCCACCCCATTTAACTCTGTTGAATTTGAGGGTGACTTCTCCCTCATTTCAGCCAACTGCCCTCCCTCCTCTTCAATGCTCTCATTCCCCCTTCCAATTTTAAAAACTCAAACACTTCTATTCTCTCTGTACTTCCATTCTGCAAAAGAAACAAGAGTCTTTCAGCGAGGAAGTTCAAAGGCCGAGAGAAGGGAATTGAGGTTGGCTTTCAGTGAGCATTTTGGGTTATTTAAATTAACCAATTGGATTACTGAAGTTGGAAGCTTGGATTTTCTGACATTTCTGTGAGGTAAAACTCAAATTTCCAATTTAGATTTGGCTTTAAATTGTGAATTCTGGTTGGTGGTAAAATTAGTTCTCTTTTGAAAAAAAAAAATTGATTAAAGATGTTTATTTTCGCATGAAAATGGATTGGGTTATACTTTGGAATATTTGGTTGTTTAAAGTTAGATTCTTGCCGAAGAGTTGGAAATATTATTTGGAAGAAAATTTGAAATTTTCATGAACTTGTTGAGTCTGGAATCGTAGAAGAACATCAACAGAAACAAAGGTTTATGTGAAAAAAAACACAAAAGTAAAGGTTTCATCATGGAAAGCACGAGTTTGCAATAGAAGCATAGTATCCGCAGCAAAAAAATAAGTATCCGTTCTGGAAGCGTACGTGTCTGTAAAGATGAAGGTTTCTGTGAAAAAAACACAAGAACGAAGATTCCATTGCAGAATGCTTGTGTATGCTTCCATGACAAAAGTTTAGATTTCTGAAAAAATGCGGAAACGAACGAATCTGCGGGTATATGCGGGGGACACGTGTCCATGGGAACAAGCCAAGAGGAATGATGTTCGGGAGGGAACGTTCGAACCAAAATCCACTATTTAAAAAGGTGAAGAACAGATGTCTGAACTAGACTTTAAAATTTTGGATATTTTTAGGATTGTTTCATGAGTTTCAAAAGTTGATTTCGGTTATGGATTACAAATTTTTAAAAGATTTTGATAAGTGAATTAATTTGTATACATATATTTTGATAGGTCCGGATTAACGAGAGATTTGGACTGATTGGATTCCTATTCGATTTAGCGTTGCTTGGCTATTGGTAAGCCATTTGAAGTAGGAGTTTATTTTACGTTCAACATTACATTGTTTTTAAACAATTATTTTGAGACGTGTTCTCATATAAAATGATAATTCCGTTTATGACTGTCTTTTTTTATATTATATATACAATTTTCACTCAATATGTTTATTTTGAGTATGAACATCATTTATTGATCCTTTTGGTCGAATGAACCAAGTTTGATAAACCCGCGAAGGGGTCCTGTTTTCTGTTTGCATAGTCATCCATTGGAGGATGTATTTGTTTGTGACACTAGAGTAATGAGGTAGCTTATTGAGTCGTGTCCCTGGGAACAAAACTCTAAACTTGATCAGAGTGTTATTTTGTTGTTTTGCGATCATTAAGTATCGTCTTTATTTTATATGTCTATGGCATAGTGTACCTAGTGTTTGTGAGTGACTCCATTTTACTGAGATTCTGTGGGGTTTATTTCATGTATATACTACACTATAGTCAAACATTTGTTATATTTGCCTTACTAGTCAATTTTACTCAATTTTAAAAGTTTTATTCATTTCATGTTCACTAATTGTTAATAAAATTATAATTGTTGAATACAAAATTTTATCATTATTGAGTTTAGTCGACTCACACCAACGATATTCCCTTTGGGTGTAAATTTGGAAGATCCTTAGTTGCCGTCACAAGATTAAGTCGACGTTTGTCTTTATATTTCAGTACTTTATTTCGAGAGTTTGGTGAGGTTGAGATTTATTCATTAAAAATTTTGTATTAATTTCCTTTAAATTTGACACTTCGGATATATATTATTGTTTTATCTCGATGACATTATTGGACCTTTGATTTAGCCCAATTGGTTGGACCCTAGCGAAATTGTATTTCATTTAAGTCTTCCGCTACCTAAATAAATGTAAAAAGCTAAAGAGTCAGGTGATTCAATTCATTTTCGGGTCCGGTCGCTCTCCGTTTTGTCTCGAGTCCTTTCTAGAACGTGACCAGTTTAAAACATATGTTGAAAGTGCAAAGATAAGTAAAAGTAACGTGTGTTTTAATGTTCCAATTCGATGGAACTCAACATGCTTAATGTTAGACAATGCTGAAAAGTTTGAAATTTTTTTTATGAAATTGAGGAAATATGACAATTAATTCATATACGAATTTCTTCAGGATGATAATGTAAATGTTCCTCCCTCTAATGAAGATTGACGTGCCATCTGTGAATTTATAGCATCGTTAAAGATATTTTATGATGTGACGTTGAAAGTTTCGTCGACTTTGCATATTATCAATGTATTTTTCTCTTAAGTATGTAAACTTCTTAGAGTTATCAAGAAATTTGCTGCGAATGATAACTCATCACTAAGAGCCATGACATTTGGCATGCAAGATAAGTATGAAAAATATTGGGAAAATTTCAGTAAAATTAATCACTTCATGAATATTGTTGTTGTGTTTGATCCACGACATAAACTGAAGTTCGTGAAACACTAACTAATGAAATTACATGGATTAGAGATGACCAATGAATTAATAATGGAATTAGAATATACAATTTGAAAGTTATATTTTGAGTACAAAATTGATTCACCAACAAATTACGTAGAACAAACTTTTACTCCTAGACTTGTGGTTGATGTTACTAATGAAAATTTAGATGATAATGAGTTTGAGTCGACATTTCATGCAGAATGGAATAATGAAGATGAGTTTACCAATAGAAATGAAGTTGAAATAATTTGTCGGGAAAACTTGAGAGTTTTTCAAACAATATGGACATATTGAGTTCATGGATAATATACTCTTCAAAATCAAAATATCCAACTTTGAGTAAAATAGTAAGAGATGTGCTTGTTATTCTTATTTCTATAGTTGCCTCAGAGTCAACATTCATTTGTGGTGATTGAGTGTTAGATTCTTTTTTGAGTTCTTTGACTCCAAAAACTGTGGAAAGTCTCATTTGACTTCAGAGCTAGATTCATGAGATAGACTGACAAATATTTATGAAGCATTAGAAGATGCAACACAATTTGAAAAATGTAAACTTATTTATCTTTGGTTCTATTTAATATTAGTTGCTTTATATATCATTCTAATTGGATGATATTATGATGAAATCAAATAAATATGCATAATTTGATGACTATTTTCTCCAAGTCAACTAAACAAGGTAATTATTTCATTTGTAAATTATGTTGATTTTTGAAATTTGATAAATAAAACATATATTTCTTGTTTGTAAATTCAAAACACATGTTATTAGATAGTTTTTTAGTCAACTATTCATATTTAAGAACAAATGGATGAGAAAACCGAGTCGAATCAGTTAAAAAATGAGCCAAAACCGATTCAAACCGAACCCAAACCAAGAAAAACTAAAAAAAAAAAAAAGAAGATTAAAACTGAAAACCGAATCGAGAAAAATCAAAAGATGAGGTTTAGTTTCTCATCTAGTTTTTTTTCTTAGTGAGTTCAATTTCAGTTTTAACTTTCAAAAACTAAACCAAGTTGGTTTGGTTCTAATTCGGTCCAAAAACGATCTGAATCAAACCAATTTCACCTTTTAAGTTAAGGAACTAATTTTATGAAAATAATTAGGGGTGGGCAAATCGGTTCTCTGTTCTGGTTCCGGACCTCTTGGAACTGACCATTCGGTTCTCGTTCCCAAAGTAAGGAACCAGAACCGGAACTGGAACCGCAAGGAACTGGACCCAGAACCGGAATCGAGCTCGATTCCGGTTCGGTTCCGATTCCTATGTCTGAAGGTGATTCTCGCTGCGTTGTTTCGTTGAAAGCCAGAGCGGTTTTGGGATGGAGTGAGTCGAGTCGAGGAAGACGAAGAAGAAACGATGCCATTGACAAGTATAGATACAGAAACTGTGTTATTCTCTATGGATAGTTCTAACTAGAAGGTTTCTCTCTAATCTTTTAAACACATGCCCTTTCTATGCAGTATCAACTATACATTCTAGAATCACTAAAACGAATGAGCAGTTCTGATTAGAAAACCAAACTAAAGAAGCTCATCAAGGCTTATTCAAGGGATTTTAGAAACAGCTTTTCCCAGAATTCACTGTTCAAAACTCTTATTCCTGACAAACAAAATAAATCAACCTAAGTGAAGAATCAAAAACTTTAAAAGCAACCATTCACAAGAATATATGAATAGGAACCGATCAATTTCATTGAAGTCAGCAAGTTAACACCCTGTAAACAGAGCCCCAAAAAATTGGGAACTAAAAAGAGGAGGCTTTTTGGGCAAAAACCCTCGAAGCAGTCAGCAGACTCAACAATTGAAACAAGAAAATACAGCACCTCGTGGCTTTGATTCAAAGCTCACCTTCCTCTTCCTATCAACGAGAAGGGGAGAGAAATGAAGGGCAAGAACAGTTGATTGGGCCTTTGATCGAGAGAATGAAGAAAATAAACTGGGAGTGCGCCAATTTGAGGGAAGAACACGAAGATGGAAGATTTGGACAGAGAAGGCAGAAATAGTCGATGAGCTACACAAAATATAGGTCAGAAGCTACACAAAATCCTCTCTGTTCTAAACAAAGAAGGCAGAAACAAGAATATCAAGAACCAAGAAGGCAAGAAACTGGGACTGCGCCGATTTAAGGGAAGAACACGAAGATGGAAGATCTGACATAGGGTCCAATTACCATCTTTACACTTATCGGTTCCTGGCGGTTCTATACACTAAGAACCGAGACCCGCACCGAAGCAAGAGTCAAGAACCGAAACCGAACCAAATACAATTTTTTGGAACCAAAAACCAGAACTGAACCAGAACTGACTCTCGATTCTAGGTCAGTTCTCGGTTCTGGTCGGTCCTTGCCCACCCCTAAAAATAATACCTAATTAGCTTCAACAATGGATTAGGCCAAGCCTGCCTCACCTAGACCACTCCAATGACAATTTTGAATTTCAATCAAGGTCCGATCTAGTGGATGTCCTCAATTTCATAGGTCCGCCCATATGATAAAGCCTACAAGTCAATCCTCCACTCAGAAGTCTGATAGGCTTTCAATGGTCTTCCGACAAATGCTCGGTAGTCTGCGGCAGTTTGATGACTTCCCAGCAGTTTCGGCACTTTGCAACGATTTTTGGATGGCTCTTCAGTAAGAGACAACAGATTAACTATTATCTAAGGTTTGCTAATCATCATTTGCAATCATCTATAATTTGATTTAATAGTAATTATAAAGTTTGGAATTTCTATTTTAATAATTATGAAGGAGGAGAAAACCAAAAGTCCCAATAATCAAACTACCTTTTTTATTTCTCCACCCATCAAAATCAGAATCTTTACCCTGTTTTCATTCTCCTGAGTTCCTCTCCTCTCTCTCTCTCTTACGCAGATCTCTCCTCCTCTCTTTCTCTCTCCACTTTCTCGCGCTTAAGGAGTCGAGCTCAAACCACCTTCAAGCAGGTTTTTTGGGTCGGTTTTATGTGGTTTTAGTTTCACAGTGTCTTTCTAATCTCTGTGTTGAACACAGATGTGGTTTGATCTGTCGATTGGAATTATGTTGGGTCAGATTATTCGTGTTCGCTTTTGTCATTTCTGGTTTGTCTTAGGGTTTATATGATGGGTTTTTCTTGTATTGTTTGTTTTGTCTAGGCTTTATCGTTACTCATTTGCAATCTGATTAATTTTGTTGGCTGTTAGGTACTAATTGGTTCTTGGGCTGCCCCAATTTTTGAAATTCTATGTTTTCTATATTTTGGGTTTCATTTGGTTCGTTTTTGAGTTCTGATTGTTAGTATATAGCCATTATAAAGCTCTTACGTATTTTGTCCTTGCTATTGTACGGATGTAAAATGTTAGAATTAGGAATATTCTCTTCTACTAAATGTATATACACACTAGATTTCACCTCTGTAGTGCACTTACTCAATTTACATAATACAAAAATTATTCTCTCATCAGAGCCCATGACTTCCTCCAGCAGCACGGTTCCCTCTTCTCCTTCAGTTTCTTCTTATCCTCCCTCCCTCTTTGTCAATCAAACTTAACCATCAAACTTGACTCAAAAAATTACCTCGGTCTGGAATGGCTCATCTACTCAATGTTGTGATTGCAAATGGCATCGATAATATACTGAACGGCTTCTATCCATCTCCTCCACAATTTCTGGATTCTCTATCTCTTCAGCTAAACCTAGATTTTAGCTTATGACAATGCTATAATCAGCTCATTATGAGCTAGATTTTCTCCTCTCTTTCTGAAGACATTCTCCCCCAAATCATTTGTAACAATGTTGTTGCTGAGATTTGGGCCGTTCTCAGCAAAATGTTTGCCTAATCCTCCTTGGCAAGAATTGCAGATTTAAGAAGTCAGCTTCACAATATCTCCAATGGTGGTCTCTCTACAAATACTTATATCCATAAAATAACCACTATTTGCAATATACTTTCACAATCAGATAATCGGTATCTTACCGTGATCATCTCATTTATTTTCTCAACGGGTTGGGCAGCAATTACAATCCCTTCGTTTCCGCCATCATTGGTTGCACTGATCAGCCACCTTTGGAAGATATTCACAGTTTGTTACTCAGTTATGATTTTTGTCTAGAAAAGTAGCACTTCGTCGGACAACTTCCTCCACGGAGCTCCCTTCAAGCCAATGTCGTCTTTGCCAGGCCATTCTGTCCTCATCAGCCGACCACAAATCCCTTTCCCAGACCTAATTTCCCACCTCCACATCCAAGCATATCATGGCTTCCTTGGGCCTCATTCTGGTCCACCTCAACATTGGCATTAGCCCAGACCCGAAAACGGCTTCAAGCCCCATTGCCTGATCTACAACAAATTGTCTCACACTGAATTTGTGTGTTATCACAGAAGTAACAACTCCTACATGCTAGGGTCTTCATCCTTTTGTTCTTTAGCTCCTATATATCTTTAGCTTGAACTTCATTTCTCCTGTCCATTGAATTTTTACTAATCTTATGCATAGGCCTCACTTTCTTGGACTACCTTAAATTGATGCAACTCTCTTCAACCGTGAGTAATTCTTTATGCATGTGTGACCAAAAGGAAAATTCCCACCAATTCTCACATAACTTCTTTTATCCAAAGTAGCGTATTAGGTTCCCACCTTGAACTACAATCATCGTGGATTTTAGGAGTCTGCTCGTTGCTACACGAGGATTGCCATCTTTCAAAAAAACGTATTCTATTGGATCATACCCATCCCTGAGCTCCTAAATGTATAAATCATTCTAAGAGCCGATACCTTTATCATCAACATGCATCCCTTTCATTCAACAAAATCCAAAAAGCTTAGCATTCAACTCGGACAAGAGGGAGTACCTTGGTTTTAGTGCACCGGTTAATAATGTCATCTTCTTTTTCTTTGCGTTTTATGAATTGAAGACAGGCTTCAAAAACATCCTTCCACCTTGGTATCTTTTTATAGAGTTTTTCTTCACCTTCAAGGTTTGCAAACACTAGAGTCTCCCGTTTTATGCATATCTTCACGGGCACTTGGTATTTGTAGTCGAAAAATGCAACAATGTCTTGTTTAGCCATTATGATATCATTCCCAATATTGAGCCACCCTAACTTGTAGGAATTAAGATCCACCATGGTCTCCAAATAAAATTTTTCAACTATTCCCATTGACAACATGTTGAAACAAGTCCCTCAACCAATGGTCATAGGGCTAATTTGATCCATGTTCAAGCATTGGCTATCACAAATTTGCTTTCTTGGAATTTCTTCTTGGATTTGGAGAGTTAGAGTCTTTTGAGGCACCATATGGAGAGATTCCTCTTTAGCATAAAACTCCTCCTCATGTTTCAACTTCCCTTCTTTAGTTGTTGTCAATAATTTTTCTTCACTCTCTATGTGTTCATCATCGAAAATTTCTTCTTGTAAACACTCTTTCTCAATTAATCGGAAACAATCTTCTTCTTGGAAAGTTATATACTCGAAATCCATTGTAAATATTGGGCCTTCTTGTGGAAAGATAATTTCTTCATCTTTCTTCTTTAGTTGCTGCCAATGAGTCATCTTGGTTTCCTTCATTAACCGAGCATCCTCTTGTGATAATATCCTTTTGATTTGAACATTGTGAAGCATAGTGTCCAAACTCAAGGCACTTTGAGCAATGGGTGTCTCTAGCTCTTGGTCGAGAGGTGTCAAATCTTTTTCTCATTATCATTTTCATCATACCTCAAGTAATAACTTCATCTTCACCATCATGCTGCCTTTGAGTTTTCAAAATTTTTCACCAAGATCTTACATAACCCACAAATTCTGAAGAGGCTAATCTAACTTTAGCTTTATCCGAATATTCGTAACAATCAAATACGTTCTCTACTTCTTCCAACCAATCCACAAACTCCATATCATTGATGAATCCTCTAAATGGAGGGATAGATAATTTCACATGCTTTCTCTTATCAACAAAATTTTGAGTATACCTTAAGCTATGGCAAACACGGCTATGAGAACTTTCACAAGAATTCTCCTCTTCAATTTCGTCACGATTTAATCATTCTCTTTCCCTTTCCCTTCTTGACACTAAGGTCTCTTAGTCTAGGGTTCCTTGGTCCTCTCACATGTCTACTAGAGGGCTACTCTTGACTTTGTTGTAATTTAAGTAATATTTCCTTAATCTCATCAAGTTGGTGTTGCAAACTAGAATCGGCCTTTTCTTGCTCTTTCTCAATTGACAGATTTGTGACCCGAATTGTGTCTTTGTTAAGAGCATTGTGAGCACCACTTCGTGTGTTCATTTTTCCAACAAGAGTAAACTTACAGAGTTGCACAATAAGCCACTTAGGCTCTGATACCAAATGATCAGCCCCAAAAAGCAAAAAGTTAACACAATGGCAAGACTAGCAATCGGCTAGTTTTAATCTGACCACTCCCAATGAAACGACGTCAACTCTCAATGCATACAGCCAATTGGTCTCAATTTTGGAGGGGATTTAGAGAACACAAAGAAATAGAGGCCCTCCGAAATTCACACACAAAATCGTTATACAAGCAGAGATATGCACGAAGCAAGGTGTTGCTCGGAACACCTCCAGAAAAAGTAGAATGCAGCTGATTCAATAAAGAGTTGCACAAAACAATTCAAACAATCTTCAATCAACAAACAATCCTTAATAATTCAAGAACATTCAAAGATCATTCAGAATCCAAAATAACAAAATGAGATACTGTAAAAATCCAGAGAACAAGTAGAAACTCCAAGTTGGTCTGCTTACCTTCAATCAACCGAAGAAAGCGACTCATTCGGACCTCATCAAGAGATCACTCCTCTTTGGTTTGTGCTCAATCTTCTAATCCTCCACGTTAAAGGACAAATCGAAAGGGAGCTGCTGGGAAAATTAGCACAAACCTTCCTCTCCAAGATCAAGCAAGAACGTTGAGAAGAAGGCCTTTGGTGGTGGATTCGCAGTGAAGCAAAAACCAAGACACCGAGGGGTTTTGGGAGGCAACTCCAAAAATGCAAAAGCAATTTTCGTTTAGGGTTTCTAATCTTCAGATTAGAAGATTAGAGCCTCATTAGGATGATTAAGTACCCTTCTAAAGATACTCTAATGCTCAAATTACAAAAATACCCTTTATGTCTAAGTCTGAGCATGAATGCTTGGCTAACATACTATTTGAGCATTCCAACAAAAACCAAATTGAACAACAACTAAATCCAACCAAAATCAATCCAGCAAATTGTGTCTTAATGAAATATAAACCTAATCAACATGTCAAGTGTAAAAATAGACAATTCACCGACTAGAAGGTGTCCATAACTTCAGAGTTGTGAACCTCTAAATTGCCGCTGTTTTTGTGGTCTAGTCGAGAGGGTGCTTCAAGGTTCCAAGTGTTCATATACCTAGGTGCTTCTTCATTCTCATGCCTAGATTCATCTCTAATTCCCTCAAGCTAGTTTCACATGAAAAATAAACACTTGTTAGATAAGCAATGAGCTTGTTGGCTTGAGCTCAGGTGGTAGGGTCTTGAGGTCCATCATCCTTCCCGGTTGATTGAGGATTTGACCTCAAATTCGAGACTTGACCACCTCTTCTTTTTGCCTTTCAAAAATCTTCCCACCCAGATCAAATGGGAAAATTTTGTTTACTCCATGGAACAATTCCTTCACATGAGCTTGCTCATCCACTCTAAAATATATATCTTTAGCTTGAACTTCATTTCTCTTGTCCATTGAATTTCTACTAATCTTATGCATAGGCCTGACTCTCTCGAACCACTTAAAATTGATGCAACTCTTTTCAGTCGTGAGTAATTCTTTATCCATGTGTAACCAAAAGGAAAATTCTCACCAAATCTCACATAACTTCTTTTCTCCAAAGTAGCGTGTTAGGTCCCCACCTTGAACTACAATCACCTTGGATTTTAGGAGTCCGCTCGTTGGTACACTAGAATTGCCATCTTTCAAAAAACGTCTTCCATTGGATCATACCCATCCCTGAGCTCCGTAATGTATAAATCATTCCAAGGGTCAGGACCTTTATCATCAACATGCATTCTCGTTGGTACACTATGTCTTAAGGTATTTTTGACCATATGTATTATTTTTTACTTTTCCTTCCTGGTCAGTATTTGAAGTCAGTCCGTGAATGTGAAGTCTTTGCACGCTTCTTTTTTGTAACACATTTTTTTGGGAAGTTTCTAGTTTGGGGCTTTCGCTTGTTTAATCCCCTGGGATGCTGAACATATTTTTTGCAGCTCACACCATTCGTATTATCGTTTAACTTATATACTGTCTACATTTTACTGACCCAAGAAGAAATGGTACTATCTTAGATAGTCCTTTTCTTTTTTCCTTGAGGTAGTTCTATGCTTCTCAAATTTCTTTATGCATATTATATATATGTGTACCATTGTTAAGTTTTGAATGTAGTGACGATTTTATCTTGCTGTTTTTAGTCAGATCCTACTATTAACGTGTGTTTAAACTTTGTTTACAGATGGCATCACAAGAAGCGAGTCCTGCCTCTGCTCCCACTGCCCAAGTCGTTGGGAATGCCTTTGTGGGGCAGTATTACCATATTCTTCACCATTCCCCTGAGCTGGTGCATAGGTTTTATCAAGATCTAAGTTTGCTCAGTCGACCAGATATGCATGGTGAGATGACAACTGTGTCAACTATGAAGGTACGTATTTTTTTTGCCTAATCTATAAAATTGCGATATAGTCTCCTCTATAAGATCAGTTATTTCGTACGGTGATTTATTATACTTCTTTCTACCCAATATAAGAAGCTTCATTCTTTTGTATGAATTTTTTATAATAACTACACTAGGTTTAAAAATGCTCCCATTTGTCCTATATTGAATAATTTCTCCATCATAACATTTAGATGTAGTATAATTTCAAAGCTACAATAGATTAAACTTGACAGTCATTAATTTACTTTTCATTTTTTTGCACTGATCATGTAGTCATGCTGACATAAATAGATCTTTGTCTAGATATGACAAATGGATCGGAGTAAAAGACAGAGAACCCATTTTCAATGCTTTTGTAATCTTGTAAGATAATATAATATTTGTCAATCTTTATATTGGTGAGGTAAAGCCATATGACGGGCTGAAAGCTTTTTGGAAAGGTGGTTTGATTTGAGCTTTTTCATGCTCACTGTGTTATAATTTTTTCGTTTAATGGAATTTCTTTTATTAGTGATTAAGAGAAATATGAGATTATAGTCATACTAACTGAAGAAAGTAATACTTTTCTTGGTGATTACGGTATAGCTGTTACTACAAACTCTAGTTAGTATACTAAGCACCACTACATAAAATTGTCAGTATAAGTTGCTTTTAGTTTTGGTTTTCAGATGGAATATTCTGCAACTAATATCCATAACCAACTAATTGTTAATTGACAAAATAAATAACTTGAGAAAAACATTAATTGAAACGATTATGAGCTTCTCATAGAAAAATTTCTGGTTGCTCTTACTCTGATTTTACCAATTATCCATTAATTTGTCATCAATTGACATCTAAATATCACATGATATGGCCTTTGTGTGAAAGGTTTTGTAAGGTTTAGAATTGTATGAATGACTAAAAACTTTATATGTATGAGAGAGAGATTAGTGGTGCAATTTGGATTTGTGTGGACTATGATGTTTGTTGCAATAATGGTTTGATAAGAAAGATACAAGACCATGAATTGAGAGAGAGAGAGTGACACAAGATATAACTATGGCCGAGCCCATAATATTCATGTTCTTTTTAATATTTTATTTTATTTATTATTTTCATATTTGATTTTATTTATTTTAACTTCTTAGATATACTATATCTTTTTTTAAGTTTTCTTAGAGATTTATTGGGAATTTTAAATACTAAACCAATCTTTATTTAAAGGTTTGAGGTGAATATTAAAGAGAAACTCTTGAGACTTTTAGACTTTTTTGAGAATTTATAAAAATTATCCCTACTTTGAGGGTTATTTTTTGTTGTTATTTTATTTTCTCATTTTGATTACGAAATAAAACTTCCGCTACACTAAATTGATATCAGTGCAAGGAATTCTCCTCGATCTGTTCATTGAAGATGGTTCTAGTGGAAAACGAATCACCAACAACGATTGATAGCTCAATAGGTTAAATCAACGATGTGACAGAATTGATCAATGATTTGACAAAATTGATCACAATTTCGTTGAGACTGAAAGTTGCATTCGCAATCTCGCACAAGTTGTTATTGCATTTGTAACTAAAGAGAGATATGAACGTGTGAAATCACGATTGAAGATTAGAGATTTTTACTTTGACAATGATGAAATTGAACATTTACGACGAAGGCAGTCACAAAGAATAGATTATTCATCTGATGAAGAAGATGATTTTATGTTGGCTGAATTTGTAATCTAAGGCTAAATATTCACGAATTCAAAGTGAAGATGAATTTATTGAGTTTTCGGCCGTCACTGAAAAATATATTGCGATTTGTGAAACCCTAACACGATGGACGACTACGAATTTTTGCATAAGAATTAGTCAACTGTTGTCCACAGTAAGAGTGACAAGCTATCATCTCCTACTTGTGACGACGAATGACAACAACCATTCTACAGCCTGAAAAGTAGCCATATAGCCACTAATAGACCTTGCACATCATCAATTCATGTGGTTCCATAATCGAATCATATGATTCAAATCCTAAAAGGTGATTATGTTCCTTTATACACCTTTCAATATGATGATCATTGTCTCCAACCAGAGATTTTAGTCTTTGATGACGTTAAATCTAAGACTGGTGATGAATTTTTAGCTAGATAGTTTGAGTGTTAGGCAAGATAGTTAATATTTTTTACAAACATGATGAGTTTTTCTTGTCTGAAAAGCAAATGGTTTTTCAAGGACAAAGCACTATAGATGACGAATGTGGTGAAACAGAATTAGAGTTATTTGAGCAATTTAAAAAATCAAAATTTATTATTGTGTTCATTGTTTGCAATCAATTTGAAGAAACTATTGAGATTTCCACCAAAGTTCAAAGAAGAGCTTTATGGTATGCACCAAACTTAATTTTTGAATCATCAAACACCAAGTTCATATTCGATCTAGGAGAAGTTTTTCGAAACTACAAAACTTGATGACAAGTTTTCTTCAAGGAGAGGAGATTGATGGAGGGGTCTAAGACCATAAACCTGTGATCTTTTAATATCGTAATGTTTTTAATATTTTATCTTATTTATTATTTTCGTATTTTATTTTATTCGTTTTGACTTTTTAGATAAACTTTATTCTTTTTAAAAGTTTTCTTACGTATTTATTTTATTTTTTCTAGAGATTTATTAAGGATTTTCAATCATAAATCAAACTCTATTTAAAATGTCATGGTGAATATTAGAGAGAGACTTTTAAACTTTTTTGACTATTAATAAAATTATCCTAACTTTGAGAGTTATTTATTTGCTGGTATTTTATTTACTTGTTTCAATTACGAAACAAAACTTCTGCTGCACCACAAGAGTGTGTGTGAGAGTTTGGTTTTGTCATTGTGTGGTTTATGATCTTTGTTGCAATAATAAATTTGATGAAAAAGATAGGAGAAGAAACATAGGAGAGGGATCATTTTTTTACAACATTTAAAAGAATAGTAATAATGATGCAACTGTAAAAGAAAAATATTGATTCGCATTGCAACATCGTGGAGACCATTTGAGAAGTGCCTATGAATATGATTAGATTGCTGTTAGAAACTGCTGAGTTTAGCTTTTTTCCTTAGTGGCAATATAAATTCTTTTGTGCAATGACTTATTGGTAAATGCTGAGAGTCAGCATATTTTTATTTTTTCCAACAGAGTCAATGGCCGAAAATTTAAAAGAGAGAGTTATTGACTTGGCTGTCGTTTAATAATCTTTTTGTTTCTTTTTTACACGTGTTTCTTCCTTCCTTCTCTCTCTATGTCCCTTTGGATTACTATTTGATAGCATTGGAATGGAGTTCAGTAACTCTTAAGATTAGACTTATAAATCATTATCTGAAGTAGCTCAAATGTTCATATAATTTCACACAACGTTAAATTAAATCAGTGCATGAACAGCTGAAATTGCTTATTCTTGAAAGTCTGCGTCAATTCTTGCAAGAAACAAAAGGGAAAATAATAGTAGTCTTGACTTGCTCTCCTAATGGAACACAGCCTAGAATCATATCAATGACATAAAACATAAAACAAAAATACTAAATTTAGTTTTTATTTTGCTCCATCAGCCTAAGGATGGTGCTGTCCACAGTTCGAAAAGCAGAAAAACTTCCATTTATTAATCATTAGTTTTGTCTCCCTCTGCTTCCTTTGATTTCCCTTTTACTTTTTTATAACATTGAAATGGAGTTGAGTGACTCTTAAGATTTAGACTCTGATGGATTATAATCTCTTGTGAGATGTTGCTCAAGCCCAAATGCTGAAAAGGAGAAATTTGTTTTGACTTTAATTTACCAATCATAAATTTTTCTGTCTGCCTCTAGTTACATTAGTGGTGTCATTGTACTTTAGAGTAAGGACCTCATGCTTTATGCATTGATTGTGCTTCTGAATTATTGTTTTTCCCCTTCATTCTTATGCTTGTCAAATCTTAATTCGTAGTTAATTCATCAACGCTGCTTGAAATATTATTCTACATCAAGTATTAAGTTTTCCATTCCTGAATTAAAATCTATTTCTCTGTATATTACTTTCTGGGCAGTGAAGTTATTTGCTGAATTCGGTTATCATCGTGGGTGTAAGAGTTTGTTTATTGATGATGTCGCAGGCAATAAATGACAAGATTCTGTCCATGAATTATGGAAACTATACAGTAGAAATTGTAAGTGCTGATGCGCAGGAATCATTTGAGAAAGGAGTGATTGTTTTGGTGACGGGATGTTTGACTGGGAAGGATGAGTTGAGGAGGAAATTCACGCAATCATTCTTCTTGGCTCGACAAGAAAAAGGCTACTATGTCTTAAATGATGTTTTCAGGTATGTGGAGGATATTGTACCCATTCAGAGCAATACTTCCGCTGGTGAAGATATCACAGAGAATCCTTTGACTCCTAACCTGAAACCAGAACCAGGTAACCATAATTTTTCCTTATGAAATGGTGTTTGGACAAGACTCTGACTATGGAATTACTTGTATCTTCAGTTCCGGAGCCTACAAATGTTCTGAATGATATTGTGGACCCCACTACTACATTTGAAGAGGAAGATCTTAATAACGGCCCGGAAGAATGTCATGCTTCAGATAATGAAGGATCAGTGATAGATGAAGTATATGTTGAACCTCAAATTCTTTCACATGAGCGTGAAATTACTGGGACTGAGGATTCAACTCCTTCAATTCACGGGGATGCTACAAAAAAATCATATGCGTTCATTGTAAGTTTGAGCATATTGGGTTTTAAGATATTTACAAGTTCAAACACACCATATCACACATTTACTAGACTTGCTGAATTTAATTTAGGTGAAGGCACCAAAAACTGTCACTGTTCCTGTCTATCTCGTGGCTAATCCTGTGAGAGCAGCACCAGCGAACACTGATTATCTCTCACATGGTTCAGCAAAACTAGCTTCAGTCCCAGACACTTCGGCTCCTATCAGTGACAGTGCTCTTGAAAGTAGTAATCACGAGGAAGGTATAAATGAGTTTTTATTATTATTATTATTTCTTTCCTTTAGACTCAACCTGAGTCTTTTTCAAGTGTGTCAACCATATTTTGTACTTATTTCAGTGTATGAACTTCCAAAATGATCAAGTTGTTGGTGATGGGGCAATTTCTTGGTTTATCTCACTTTTTCAATGTTGTGTTTACTATTAAAGTTTTAACTTTTGTCACTTGAAGCCGAAGGTCACTCTATATATGTGTGCAATTTGCCATTTGATGCAACTGCTGAACAACTTGAGGAATTGTTTAAGAAATTTGGTCCTATCAAGCGTGATGGTATTCAAGTCAGAAGTAACAAGGTAATTCTCCTTTATTGTGATCTCTCTCTCTCTCTCTCTCAGGGGTTGGCAAGATGTAGAAAGAATAATCTCTGGTTTATGCCAACAAATCCGTGCTTGGTCAAAATTCCCACAATGTCTTAACCCCCCATCTTGTATTGTATTTAATTCAAAGGCTGCTTGCTGATCATATGTTATTTGTTGTTGCAGCAGGGCTTTTGTTTTGGCTTTGTTGAATTTGAACACTTCACTTCTGTGCAAAGTGCGATTGAGGTACAGAATATTCCTTTTTTGCAACTATGGTTAGTCTTGTCTGAAACGAACCTCCTAAGTTTTATTTTGTGTAATATTAGGGGTGGGCAAAACCGAACCTACATGTGGGACCTGAACTGAACCTGTCACCACTGGTCAGTTCAGCTCGGTTATTTTTTAGGTAAAATCAAATGTTGGTTTTGCCATTTAAGATCGATATATTTCGATTCCAAAACTGAACCACACCAAACCGAAATGTGCCCACCCCCTAGTCTACATTACCTTTTCTTTTCGATGCATACCCACACATTCCTCAACCATCCCTTTATGGCAAAAGCAGGTAATGCATTTTACAATTGCCATCTTATTTTACACTATAATGTGATGCTTAGGCTTTGGTTGGGGGTTGGGGACTGGGCTAGGCATATTTTGGGCAATGCCTGGATCTATTAAAAGTCATTTCATGATCGTGTAAGTGGGGAGGCGTGGAATCTGATGAGAAGAAAAAACTTAGTGCCTTTTTGCTTGTTTTGGTATGTTTGGAAGAAGAGAAAGAAAATGATTTATTTAGAGGACGTGTTCAAATTATGCATAGCTTAACGAGGTGGGCAGTTTTTACAGTTCATTCCTCCTATTTGTTAATCAGTTTCTTTTATGTACGTTTTTAATGATAAAAGCCAATGATCGATGCTTACGGGGTTTCCATTTGTTTGTGGTCTACTAAAATTACTTCAAGATAACATGTATTAGTTACAAGCTTTGAATTTTATCTCATCAAGGAAGATGACAAGCTGTTACCGTTTTCCGTTCTCTGAACCTGAAAAGGAAAGAACGAACTACTATTCGGTTTTGTTGCATGCCTAATGAAGGTTTTTTGTTTTCCCAAATGATATGGCAGGCTTCTCCTGTAGTGATTGGGGATCACCGCGTAGTTGTCGAGGTAAAGAGAACCACCACCAGAGGTAAGTTAGCGCCATTGATGTTGCTAGAGGAATATGAACTGAAGTTGTAAAATACATTTCCCTCAAATTTGATTTAAGAAGTAAAACTGATGAAGAATTCCATTCCTTTGAAAAAGAATGTTGTTATGGTCTTATAAAACTGAGGAAGTAAGCTGTTTTTTTCAGTCAATAATGGCGGCAGAGGGAGGTATTCTTCGGGTAGAGGTGGTTTCCGAGGGGACAGTTATAGAAGCCGCGGAAACTACGTTGGCGGCAGGGGGGTTTATGGAAGAAACGAATACCGAAACCAGGGGGAGTTTTCTGGACGACCGAGGGGGCTGGCCCCACGAAACGAAGAGGGATATCAGAGGGGCAATCAGAATAGAGGAGGAAGAGGAGGGCGTCCGTTCAATCACGAGTAAGAAGGGTGGATAGAAATTCTTTTTTGACAGCGAAAATGAGTTATCGGTTTTCTTTTATATATTTTATGGGTGGTAAAGGGGAGGTCTTGAGATGTTGTAGTAGTAATTTGGTAGGAGTAGAGGGACTGGATTTTGATTATTGCTACTTTTTTGCTGTGGAAGATAAGGTGTTGTTCTAACTTTTTTGACTCTTAGGCTTTGTGCCCATAAAAGCTTAAAAGGACTCGAGAGATTTAGAGGTTCTTCCCCCTTTGCTCTCCTTAAGCTTTCTCTCTCTCTCTCTCTCTATCAAAATTTTTTGAACATGGGTGTTGATGAATGACTAAAACATGATCATTTTTTAACCAAAGATGTGTTCTTTTTATATAGCAAGGGTTTCTTTGGCTTGCTTAGAATGTATGTATTGAAAAGAGTTTTTTGTTTTTTTGTTTTTGGAATGGAACCCATGAGTAATTCAACAAGCTAAAGACAGACCCCTCGGTTCGAAATCACTCGGGTACCTTATCGATGATACGTCGAGCTTAAAAGATGAGAGATGTGTTGAGAACGGACACCAATTGAATTGGTTGAATCAAACATTGTAATACTATGAAAACACTTGTGGGTAATGATGATGGGAGAACACTTGTAGTGATGATAGGCGATAAGATTTAGCTCCGGCGACAAACGATTGGGCGAAGATGTTCAAATTACGAGCATCAGACAGACGTGTGTTGAAATAGTCCGATCAAACAATATTCTTTTACTAGGATTCAATGCAAGCATGGTAATACTTTGAAAAAGCACTCACATGATGAGGGTGGGTAGATCAACTCAACTTCAACAATTCAATTGCAAAATAAGAAAATTCAATTTCTAAAATACCCTTTCTATTCTGACGTGATTGAAACTTTATTGGAAGGTTAAATTAGTAATTCCACGTCTATGGTTACCCTTTTTATGCTCCTTCTCCAAACCCTGGTCTAAACCCTAAATTCCGTAAGAGGAAACACTCTTCTTCCTCCTCTCTTTCGCCGCGAGTAGAAATGGCGAACACTGTGATTTCTGTGGACAAGCTGAAAGAGTTTCTTAAATCTCAGGTGAATGATGAAGAGAAGTGGGCTCTCAACGTGGTAGGCTTCTGCTGTTTTCTTTTTTGCTTCATTTAATTTTTTTTTCTTCCTAGTCGAATTCGTTTCGATGTGATTGATCGCTTATTTTACTTTGATATGAGTTTCGATTTGTTGTGGTAGGGGACCTACTTGATAGTCGATCGATGGAATTTAGTCAGAATTGAAGTATTTTATCCATCTACTTCATCGCATTGGACCAACAATGTCTGTTGGTTCAGAGCGAGGTTAAGGTCCATCCATCTCAGAAACTAAAATGGATCGTCTTCTGAATGCAGGCAAAAAATTTGATTGAAATTTGATTAATGTTGTAAAAAAAAAAAAACGTTTGTTTCACTCTGATTAAAACGATGTAGAATTCTAGTTAGCAGATTAGCGTTTCTAGTGTGCACTAGATTGTGAATGTCTTCCACTGAAATTGAAAATTTGGTCGAAAGAGTCCATTTCTTTTTCTTGTAGAAACCATGTTTGCCTTAAATGCTCCGTTCGTCTCTTTGATCTACTAATTCCTTCCCATCCGTTGTGCAGAAATTGCTTCGTGCTGTTGGGCTGTTTGCTGGATCAATCTTTCTGATGCGGAATTATGGTGAGCTGATGGCTATTTAAAGACTACTAAAAATCTTCCATGGCTGCTGCCTACGCCAAGCTCTTCACCCTTTCAGCCTCTTAGTCCTTTCTAGAAAGCTAAGTGTTTTGTGATTCATTTTGCTGTTTAGATTGTTGGACATGAAGAAAATTTGTGCAAATTTTCCTTGTGGGTCTTATAAATATGCCTCTTTTGAGTATGCTTGAGTTGATTTTACTACATGTAGCTTAATTGTTTCTGCTTTATGACAACATTTGCAAACTCTTGATCAAAATCAAAGTTATTCTTCCAGAGTTTATCTGAATAAAATGAACTTGACCCATTTTTTCAATTTGTAATTGTCATCCTTGCGTTTATTGTTCCAATTTTATGGTGCAACAAAAAAATTAAAAAGAACTCAATTACCTGAATCATCGTTGGAATGTTGAAGGCTTGGATGGAACACTATTTCAAGGACGATCTTGGAAGATTGGTTTTCTTGTGAGCTTGTACATCTCAAATCTTTTGAGTCACAGTCATTGTATTTATTTACATTATTTGTTTTACTAGGTTTTGTTGTGTCATGTTCACCTTTTGTTTGTGAAACAAGAATAAGCATTGTTCTTAAAGAAGTATAAGGGAAACTTCTGCTGCATCATATGATTTTTGGGTTCTTTTTAAATGTTAGAACTTTTGAGATAGATTTCAAATAAAGTTTTACCATGAACATAGAGCAAAATTCTGTAAGAAGCTACACTGGTAGGCAATTAGTTCAACGAGTATTTGCAGATCAAGATAACTAGATGTTGCTATTCATTATAATTAGATCCTGGACTAAATACAAAAGATAGGGTCTTGATAAGGTAATGTTAGAAAATAAAACCTACTCACTAATATGATTCCATTTTGAAAGCAGAATCAAAATAACACTTATCTTGAAAGCCTCATCTTCGATATTTCTTCAAGCAAAAATCTGGATTCAGAAGCAAAATCAACAGCATCAACTGCTCTGGCAGTGACCCGTTGTCTCTTCTCATTGTTGTATTCATTCTGGGAAACGCTAATCCTCAGCAGATGAGGAATCCAAGTAGCCTCTTTCAGTTTCATCTCATACGAGTTCTCTTCACCCATCTGACGATATAGAGAAATACCCATTTAAAGAAAATGCTTACTCTAGCTTTTTTTGAAAATCTCGTTCTTTATATTATTAGCGTAGATTTTACCCATACCTGGGATTTCATTTTGTCAAGCTCATCAGCTGAGCACCCAATAATTTTTTCTGCCGCTTCATTGAAGAGAGAGAGATAGACTTCACCACCGGCATCAGAAACTCTAACTACCATGATATATCTGAGGACAAAAGACATTACTATTAGAATCTATTAGAGAATTTTCTAACGATGTGCGCAAAATTTTCAGATTCTCCACCTTAAACTGCATTCTTCGTCATTCTTCTGGCAATTTTCACACCAGAATCCAGAACCCATGGCCGCAGTCACCTTCTTGTTGCAAGTCTGGCAAGCTCTGTACCACATTGTCTGCTCAGGCTTGATGAGGCTGATGTATGCCCTTATGCTGAAGAATGCTGGCTGCTCAAGAAAAATTTTTACCACATTATTTAGGCTGCATTTAGGTCAGTTTCATAATTTATCTTATATGAGTTCTATCGACTAGCATACTACTTGTAGATTGTAGACATATTCTTTTCTTTTTTAAATGTGACATTACTTGCAAGGAAACTTTCTTTGGAATATTTTAGTAGAGAAAGTTGAAATTGGTACCTTATCATCCCCTAGTGATGGGTTTTGAATTATGTGAGACAGAGATATCCGGTCCGTGTACATCGACCTTACTCCATTTGTGGATGATGGGCTCAAACCAGAGCCAACAGACGCCATTGATGTTCCTTTGCCTTCAGAATCAAACCTGTAAGTTCACAGGAATTTTGATTTTCTTAATCCAAATAATTAGACCCCCAAAAATATCGCATTTCGGATAGAAGGTTACCAGGATTTCAACTTTTTTGCCTCAGGTATGTCTGGATTTACCAGCAATTTACTTCTGCTCACTGATGAAAGAGATACACCTGAAAGAGCATCCAGTTGGAATCTTTCCCAATAATCACAACCCAAAAAACTTTATTTAAATTAAATCTCTTATCTACCTTGAAAATCTCCAACTCTAAGAGATTTAATAGCAATTACTGGCGATTGGTCAGCTTTGTCAAGCAACTCCTGTCCCACAGTAGTTGCAAGCTCGTTCCATAGAGAGACCACAACAGTCTTTTTTCTGCAAGCAAGAAGTCCAATTCTCATCAAAACTTAAGTAATTTTATTTTCTTTTTCTATTTCTTTAAAATTTCCTGTATAACAATGCATACGTCTCATCAGCAATAGTTATTTCACGCTTTGGAGCAGTTTCATTATTGATCTTCCTTCGAATACTCATCGTGGAAGAAACATTCTGAACAACTCCAATGACATCTACAACCCACGAAGACAAAATTTCAAAACTAATAAGATTAATAATAATACTGATAATAAATATTGATTTGCAAATGCGTTTGAGATATGAATCTAACCTACGAGTTCTTTTCCATTCACGTAGGGACCCAACATGTCGATTGGGACAAAACTGAATTTTGTCTCGGGCACAAAAGTAGCTTCATTGGCGACCTCTTCCACCTCGGAATTCTCATTTAAAGTCATTTCATAATCATTTTTCACTGTACTGAATCTCTTGTTGGCAACCTTGAGATTTCCCTTTGAAATGTAATAAACCTTTCCAAGCTCAAACTTATCATAGAACTTTCTTGCAGCTTCATTAAACATCGTTGCCTGAATTTGGGTTTCCTGCAACAAAGGTGGAATAACTTCATTTTTTTTTTCTCAATTTACTGCAATGAACAGTTAGTCATCAAACATTTGAGCTGTCTGCTTACATTATCATCAGTTAACTCCACGTTGAAGACACATCCTTCTCCCCTGGCGTTCTTATAATTACGCATAACTTCCTTGTTCGTAACACGAACTTTAATTGTCCAATTGCCTTGGTAAGGATTCAACGAAAGAAGTGGATGAACTCTCCTCGTCATTGCCATTCGTGCAGTCGGGGGCATGCTGAAATTTATGGAAAACACTCTTAGAGATATACATATTTCAGCAACCAATCGCTCTATCAGCACCTTCATATTTCAAAATCTGCCAACTTTACAATACAAAAATTAATTTCGTCTATTATATCCATTCATTCAAGATACTAATCCTGAAAAAGCCTAGAGTTACAATCTAACCAAGCTGCAAAAATGGCAGTGTTATAGAACCCAAGCACTCATGGTGATAGGAGTAATTCCACAAAGAAGACGATGAATCTAATGTAAGTATGAAAACCACTTACTTTGATCTTTGTTCTTGTACAATTTCAGCGGCTGATTTTGTATACATTTCTGGCTTGGGCTTGAGAAGAATACCTGGTCTTTCCTCTTTCATTTCACTCTCGCGGACATTTTCTTGTTTCGGTGTCAGGAACATTCCAGAACCCTCACTTTTGACTATATTATTGATCTCCATTTCAAGGGAAGGAGAAACAACCTCGCATTTAGTCACAATCAAATACCTGAAAATCGAGAAAACGTACATAAACCAAAGTAGGAGGACTTCTAAAACCTCTAATCATGCTAAAACTGGAAAAATTTCTTACTTCTCGGACTTATTTGGGATGTCATTGAGGGAATAATCAAGAATACGAATAAGACCTAAGCTCTGAATCTTCCCTGAGATCACATCGGAAGTGAGATTTGACGGCAGAATAGCTTTCAACTTCATATTTCCATCGCTGGCTGTAAACCTTTTTAAAAAATAAAAATAAAGAGAGCCATAAAAATTCGAGAGAAACACTAACAATGGTTGCCAAAACACTATGAAACGCAAAATCAGCATTAAAAAAAAAAAACTCACATGTACCGATTGCCGGCCGCTTTGAGATCGATGACCTGAACCACTATATCTGCAACTACCGATAAGGATTCAGACGATGGATTAGCCAGAATCGTCAAAATCCCACCAGGTGTCGCTGTCTTTGCCATTCCTATTTCACTCACTCTCTCTGACTCTCTCCCAACTCCCTATGTCCACCCACCTAAGGCGCCCAGCGGATTCACGAAGAAGAAGAGAAGCGGAGTCTTTTGTATTCATGTTTTCTCGAGCGGGAGACTGAAGTTTCAGCTTTCAAGAGCGAAAATGGCGATTTTGTTCGCGCCAAAAGATGAATTGAAAAATTACGCTCCAAATGTAACGATTTTGATCGTTTACTGGCAAGAAAATTACAGTTAAGCCCCTGGTATTGCTAGGATTTACCATAAAAAAAATACAATCTTTTTATTTATTAATTTAAATTATTTTTTTTTAATAAATAAAGCGAATTTAAATTAACTTATGTCACACACCTTAGTTAAATCTTTTGATTCACATTTCATGTAAGTCATCACGTTCGTTTAAAATATTCAACCGTCACCTTCATCGAATACTCGGATTCATAATCGAGAAAAATCAAATTTTCGAGTTCTTAAATTCGGTTTGGTTCGAATGCGACATTTATGTGAACCTTGAACAAATCTTAATATAGAAAAATTGTATTCTCCTTTTCGGATCTCGGTTTTAAAAGCAGAAGACTGTTAGAACCGAACCGAACCAAATCGTGAACAACAAAACCCAGCCCAAACCAAATCTACACCATGATTTGCCCAATTTGATGCTCATTTGTTTTTTGAAAAACAAGTTCATGATAAATAATATGTATCCAATACATAACTATCATATAAATTATAGTACAAAATTTGAAAATATTTAAGACTAGGCTTTCCTAGGCCGACCCGAGGTGGACAGACAGAGCTCAAACCTTGAGTTTGGCTGAGATCTCAGGACCAGCAGGCTTGGCTTAAATTGCCGGTTTGCATCCTTGACTCGCCACAAATCGATTGTCGGGTTGTTCTAACCAAGAAAGGGCTGAACATCTGAATTGAAGAGAGAAGAGAACTTGGAAGACCTCTCAAAATCATCAACCATAGTGAGATAAGAGCAACCAGCAAAGCATATTCATATTCAGGACACTAATTTAACAATGAATGCTCAGTTCGATCTACCTAAACTTTATCGATTAAAGTATCTGTCTATCATTACGTGCAACAATATAAACATCGAGCAATTTATGCAGCAAGTTTTGATCTGTATGACATAAATAGTTAGAACAAATTTCATGACACAGAAGGAAATGTCATGCATATCATAATCTAGCTGTCTATGTACAAATGATCATGCCAACATTTGAACTACCCATCTATGATCATTCCTTACAGGTAAACCTTAGGTTGATGAATGCGAGAAAGTAAGACAAACAGGCCATTTGTAATTCAACAATGAATTGAATGATTGTATCATACATGTAAACTACATACAAGTTAAATATGACCGAACAACCTAAAATCCAATTGCATGTGAACATGCTTTACAAGGATTACTTTTGTGTTATTTCTACCAAACTACAAAAGTAGGGAAAATCCTAGACAAACAAGTCCTTCCTACAATTGAGTACACTACTTCAAGATCGAGAAGTTTTAGTGTGTGAATGGGCATGTCACAATCAATAGATAATTGACTCAAGTTTTCAAAGTGCAAAGAGCAGAAGAAGTAGATACCATTGTCATTCACAATTTTTTTAAGGTATCAAGTTCTCTGAAGGCCCTAGCAATCATACCATTAGAATACACGAAAACGCAGTCATTCAGTCTATCAACCTGCAAATTTATTGTCCAAAATGTTTCGCCTGCTGCAGCACAGAAAATTGTTTTTAGGGCACACTAGAGGAAGAGAGAGAGAGAGAGAGAGCAAAAGCTTTTAAGAATTCAAGTGCCTGTGAGAGAGACTCACCTTGGTTTGGCAAGTCCTCCTGTTATGTCCATTTCTTTTACAGAGCATGCAATGAAAATTCTTCTCATTCAGATTGTCAGCAACGCTTTCAGTTTGATTCAACTTTAGGCAACTCCTCCTATTATGCCCAGTCCTTTTGCAAAGATTGCAATGCACTGGGTTCCCTTTTAAAGGCTTTTTTCCTTTACGATCCTGTACATCATTGATAGCATTATCCTTCTTCTGAACTCCGGCTCGGTTAAGAACAATATCCTTGATTGGCATATTGAATATCAATTCCAAGGCCCTCTCTTTAGCTCTATGTGCCTTTAAATAAGGTATAATGACCCCGTATTCTTGCTCAATATCCCTCATAATCTCTTTCGGTTTGTAGTTAACATTTTCTTGCACACGATCCATTATACAACTTAATATCCACTTCATGTTTGCTTGTCGATGAAAAGAACGCTCTGGCCTAACACATGAATGCTCTCCTTTCAATGTCTTTATCTGGAAAGTTTCAACATCTGGAAGCTTTGATGCATGGATTCGCCAAGAGCAATCATCTGTCGCACATTTTGCAGTTACACGAGACCGATCAGATCTGATAAAAGTTAACTCAAACTTGAGGGCAATAGCAGTAATGACTAACGCATCTCGGAATGCTTGTGCATCAGAGAAGATCTGGCCAACAGTTAGACTATCCTTTCCGATGACCAACTCTGATGCAGGAGTTGTGTGACTATCAACAGAAGCCTGGGGAATGTCCTCACCTACTCTAAAATGCAGTAACAACTGTTAACAAGGCAAAATCAATAACTTATTTTTCTTTTATAAATTTAGTCCCAAGTCTAAATTGTACCAGATTCCGCCACAAGGGTAAAGCATGAATAACGTAAAATTAATAGCATTGTTAAAGAAAACTTGTATTACACATCCAAAGGAGAAAACTAAACCACCATCTAAATTTATACGCTAATGCACAATTAGCTGGCTGATCAAATAAAACTGGTAATTACATGTAAAAAGGAGAAAAGACCAGACACTTTGCACTACAATGTCTGATTATCATAAATAAAAGCAGGAATACAGCTAATTGGAAGTATGATATTGCTAAATCAAACACAATGACAACTTAGCAGTGGCATGTTTAAGGATCAAATAAAAGTAAAGTAATTTATTTCCTTACCTAGGAAATGAAATTAGGTCATTTTCAGCATCACCAAACTCTAGTGGATCAATCAGAACAGCGTCCCCTCTGTGTGAATTAACCAAAAAGAACAGAAGATGAATACTGTCAGTAGTCCTAAATTCAGAAGATATGTTAAGCTTTCCATACCCTTGCACTGAATTTGGAAGATCCGTCACTTCTTGGGGAACAGATGGACCCACATTTCCTCTAGAATGAATCAAATCCCAATATTAAGCAAAGGAACAATAAATAACTAAAGATGTAAATATTACTTCATGTTGGTCAAATATCACAGTTTCAACTCTAAATATTTATTTCATCTGTTTGGTTGATGATTGAGGCGAGATGAAGAGAGACAAAACAACCAGCATTCTTTTGTTAAATTCAGCGAAAAAATACCCAAATTTCATTAAGTAGCAGTATAAAATATTGCAGAATGCGACAAATAACTTGAAATGGATCTTAAAGTAACTCAACAATCTTAGTTTCTTTTTTTCTTCCATCTTCCTTACTCTCCCCAACCAATTCTCAATAATAGCATATGCTTGCAGAATTATTTTTTAATAAGAAAATGAGAATATACTAAAGAAAGTAAAAGATACAAAAAAATGGAAGACGAGGAAGCCTCTAAATATGTCAACTTATGGATCAAGCCTTCCAGTTCCAGCTGGAAACAATCAGAAAGATTGAATACTTCCTAAACAAATTTAACAAGCATGCTTACTTTTCAATCAAGAACTTAATTTCTTCCCACAGAGTCATACAATTCAATCCCTCATCCTGAAAAAGTAAGATGTTTTGCCCCATCGCTTTGTAATGACAGCCAGTAAATGAAAGAAGAAACGGTTACCACACAATGCTTGCTCAAATTGAACTACTTTTACATCATAACTTTGCTGCGTAAGATGTTCCTTTTTTCCAATAAAGTTCTTAGAAATGAAACTGGTAGAGCTCATTCTTAGTTCTACAAGATGAGAGTATCTAAGTGGTTCTAAACTTATACATCGAACTTCAGCTAGACAATGTGAGACTCAAAATCGTTTCATTCCACCTCCTTGGAACTGACATCCATGGCAGCCTGATTCACTTAGCTGACATTATTTTATACCTTTAGGTCGCCCAATCTGTAACGAGGAACCTAGAGTTGACTAAATTAACAATACGATTTCACTACATAAGATGCTAATTTTCTTTCTATTCATTTTTCATATTTTTTTTCAAGCACTTTCTCGGCAACGAAACGGGAACTAACCTGTGAACTGAGCCAATGCTTGTACAGAAAATGTAAACCGGAATTCTCTGCGACACATCGAACTCACTTATCATCGCGACAACATCGTCGTCGCACTCAACGGAGACGAGGCGAGAATCCAAGCTCTCATCTGGAAGCTGAAACTTCAGCACCATGCAACTCGGCAAGACAGAGCTGACGTCACTCATTTTGGACAACAACGCCTCAAAGCTCACAGACCGATCGATGAGTACGAGCCGAGTTTTACCCCCGACATAGCTCACTTTTCCGAACTGGCGAGTGAACTCGCCTCCGAAGTTCACAAGGAGCTTCGCTTTTTCAATTGACATGACCGATTTCGTGGTCGAGATGATAACTAGCCAGCGATAAAGTCGTCGCCGATCAGAGAAGGTTCAGTAAGCGGACGAGCTTTTCCCGATCCAGGAACGACATCAGTTGGTACAAAATGTAAATAGTGAATCCCCTGGGGTTAAATGTCAAGTGCTTTCTGAAAAACGATTTTCTTAGAGGGGCAATAGAATAATACACTAGGAGTTATCAAAACCGACCCAGACCCAACGATTCACCCGAACAGATATTTGGTTCTAAATTTTAAAAACCGATGAAATTGTTTAGTCTACGTAAAATTAAGGAAAAATAACACCGCAGACTCTATAGTTCCCGATCAATGACAAGTCAAATCCTAGAGATTATTTTTTAACAACTAAAACCTTGAACTATAGAAAAATCTCGTCGGCGACCTCACAGTCACGATTTCCGTCCAGAACCGTCGAGATTAACGCTTCCGTTTCTACTCTGTCAAGCGACGTCGAACGGAGACGAAGGACGTCAAGCTCCGTCCTTCCCTGGGGTTCGAAGAAGATGGACAATGGTAGGCGAGGGCAGAGACGAAGCTGGAATTGGCCAGAGTTAACAGACGAACGACATGCGGTGGCCGTTGGATCGAGAGACAGAAGTCCATCTCCTGGATCGACTGCCAGGATTGAATCTAGCGTCTCTGCTAGAGGTGAAGACTGACGACCATCCTTGGCCATAGGATCGAGAGACGGAAGTCCATCTCCTGGATCGACGGCCAGGATTGAATCTGGCGTCTCTGCCAAAGGCGAAGACGGATGACCATCATTGGCCGTAGGATCGAGCGACGGAAGTCCATCTTCTAGATCGACGGCCAAGGATTGACGTTCGTTCGTCCCGTGTAGAGGATTCCAGATTCAATCCTAGCCGTAGATCCAGACAAGGGACGTCCCTCGATCGATCCTATAGCAAAGCGGGATAGACGTCCCTCGTATTAAGACGGACGTCCGTCATGGTCTAGATGACGCCGTTTAAAGGCTGGAGGCATACATTTAGGGCAGAACGACGTAGTATTGGAAGTCAGACGTCCGTGTAATGCCGAGGGACGTCCGTCATAATGGGGGGAATTCTGGCGTTTTAAGATCGCGTGTGCCGTGCATGTGACCCAGATAATTTGGAGTCAATTCTGTAAGTCCGATCCAGGAGATGGACATCCCTCGCTCGATCCAACGGCCAAGGATCGACGTCCGTTCGTTCCGTGTAGAAGATGCCAGATTCAATCCTAGCCGTCGATCCAGACAAGGGATGTCCCTCGATAGATCCTACGGCCAAGGATGGTCGTCCGTCTTCGCCTCTGAAAGACGCTAGATTCAATCCTGGCCGTCAATCCAGGAGATGTTCATCCCTCGCTCGGTCCAACGGCCACCGCATGTCGTTCGTCTGTCAACTCTGGCCGATTCCAGCTTCGTCTCTGCCCTCGCCTGCCATCGTCCATCTTCTTCTAACCTCAGGGAAGGACGGAGCTTGACGTCCTTCGTCTTCATTTGACGCCGCTTGAAAGAGTACAAATGGAGGCGTTAACCTCGATGGTCCTGGACGAAAATTGTGATTACGAGGTCGCCGGCGAGATTTATCTATAGTTTAGGGTTTTAGTTGTTAAAAAATAATCTCGGGGGTTTGACTTGTCATTGATTGCGAACTATAGGGTCTGCAGTGTTATTTTCCCTAAAATAAAAATTAACCGAAGTGAATTAAATTATCATTAAATATATATAATTTATGTAATTAATTGATTAAATTCTTCATTTTTATTTATAAAGTATTTAATCTAGCTAATCATACCTCGTATTAGAGATTAAATTATTTCTAATATTTTTTTTTTGAAATTAAGTTAGGTCTAAAAAGAGATTACCATAATTGAATTTTCAACTATATATGTAAGTAAGAGATCGAGAATTTAATCTATTATATTTTTGAAAAATAAAAAATTTTATTCTTAAAATTTCTAGGCTAATACAAAATAAATAAATAAAAAATCCTTTTGCATTAGGAATTGAACTAGAACTCAACCGAAATCAAACCGTAATTTTCGGTTTGGTTTCAGTTCAATACTTGTACAAAAAAAAATCTAATCTTGATTCCAATGTTTTCGAAACGAAACCAAACACAACTTGTAACGTCCATCAGTGCTCCAAGTACAATATTGTCTGTTTTGAATTGAAGTTCGTACGGTTTTAGTATTGGAATTAGTCCGAAACGCATTTGTACTAGATAAGGAAGGGAACCATACTTATAAACCATGCACTTTCTACTCTCCAAAAGTGTTGTGAGATTGTACACTTCCATTGATATGAGGTAGACCCACACCAGGGTATTTCTTGACTTTCCCAGGGGGGCAGACTGCCACAGAATTGAACCATAAAATCTCTCTACAATTGATATCCTAAACTAATTTTTTAAACACAATAACCTCATAACTATATCTCATAAGCAATATGACTTCCCACATCAAAATGACTCTTAAAAGGAGCAAGTGGAGTTCAAATGGCAATCATATATCATGATCAAATTTATATAATATCCTAAACGATCTTTAACAAGCATCATGAAAGAATAAACTTATAATTTTGTTGTAGTATTTCTAGTAAATTTTGTGTAAAAAAGAGAATTAGAATCTAAGTCATATCTTTATTATATGTTATCTTTTAATTTTTTTTTCAGTTTATTTTTATATTTAATTATTCACCATCATTCAAATATTTTTATATTTTTATTTATCGTATTTTACTTAGATTTATATTTGATAAAAGTGTCTTCGAAAATATTATTGAAATTGACAAAAGTTATAAGCAAAATAAAACCTAAAATTGATTTTATGGTATTACTTATTTTGATAGTTCAAGACCAATAATTGATTTTACTTTTAGGGTAATCAACCAAAAAATTTATAAACTATAAGATTAGTGACAAATTAACATTAATTTAATTTTATTAATAAATAAAATTTTGAATTATGAGAAATGATTGCAGCACGTTTTTTTATTAAAAAATGTGTGCTGGATGTCTGCTCTCTCCACGCCAACCCACAGACGTTCCTGTGAATGTCTGGGCGGAACTCGTAGATGTACCTGTGAACGTTCACACTTTAATTAGCGGACGTCCACCCCAACCCGCGGCTTTCATGGCAACCTGTTGATGTACCAACAAGTTGTCGTAGTTGTCTGCTAATTAAAATGCAGACAGTGCGGACATCTGAAACACTTTTTTTTTAACAGAAAACATAGCTGCAAGATTTACCTTGTTAATTTATCATAGTTCAGAGTTTTATTTGTTATAAAAATTAATTTAAGGTTAACCCCGTTAAATATCCTTATTTTTAAAATAAATAAATAAATTTAGAGAATGAAAACGTATATATTATTTTTAGGGAAAATGACAAATTAACCATCGTGGTTTATGGTCAATGACAAGTCAACCACTATCTTTTATTTTCTAACAAATTAACCACTAACGTATGAAAAAATGACAAAGTTAACATCGCTGTTACATTCGCCGTTAGGAAACTGACAGGGCACGACGGCGTCCAGGGCAAAGGGACCTGGACGCGGCAGCGTCCAGAGCAAAGAGGCCTGGACATGACTGCGTCCAAGCCAAAGGGTCATGGGACGCCGCGGCGTCCAAGCCAATCCCAGGACACCGCCTGTCCCTGGAACTCTCTGTTTTTCATGCATAACTTCTTTACAGTCCGCAGCGGTTCTCGGTTTTTAGTGTTTTATGGTTACTTCGAAGTCTTTATGTATATGTTTTACGAATCCAATGTTTTTATTAGATTTTTGACCTCTTCAACTTCAAAAGACCATAACTTTGGCTACAAGTGTCAGAATTGGCTGTAGAAGGTATCAAATTGAAGCTCTCTCAGAGATCTACAACTATTAATGAGTTCACCCCATGATCCACCTTTCTCAGGCCCAAAATCACCTGTTTAAGCCTTCAAACTTGTGATCAAAAGTTTTTCCAGACACTGCCGCGGTGTCCCGGCCAAAATTTTTTGCTGAAGGTGTTCTGATGGACGCCGGTGCGACGTCCCAAGCCAAATTTGGCCGTCTCCTTCTTTCCACGGATCGCCACGGTGTCCAGGCTAAATTTGGCCTTCTTTCCACGAACGTCGCCGCTCTATATCAGTTTGTTAACGACAAACGTGACAGCGATGTTGGCTTTGTCATTTTCCCATACGTCAGTGGTTAATTTGTTAGAAAATAAAGAATAGTAGTTGACTTGTCATTGATCGCAAACCACGATGGTTAATTTGTCATTTTCCCATATTTTTAAAAAACAACTTTGCTAAATGCCTTTTCTATTTATCTCCCTTTTTTTAAAATTTATTTTAGCATTCTTTTCATTGATCTGCATTCCCCATCCAACGGCTTCCACATCTACAAATGAAATCCAACGGCTTACATCTGTTTTAAGCGCCACTATAAGTTTCTTCCGCATAAACCCTTCTGCATACATTTCAGGGTTTTAGTTTAGACAGTCGTTGAGAGGAAGAGGAAGGTGAGCTTCGTATCGGGCTTCTTATCTGTTACTCGATTCTTATGCTTTTTGATTCTTCTTTTACTGATCTTATTGTTTGTTACTTCCTTGTTTCTTCTGCTGCTGTTTCTGTTATTTATTTGTTAGTATCATTTTTCAGATATTCGATTAAAGATCGTTTGTTCTTTTTTTTTCTTTTTTGTATATAATTTCTCAAACATCTGATTCTCTGACAATTTATTGGATTCTTTGTACTTTTCGCTGATAGCTGGTTGCGTTTATATGATTTCTGGGGATGTTAGCTACTTCTTTAGCGGAGTAGAATGTAGTCGAAATTTCAAAACTTGTATTCGTTTAGACTTGCCGGTGGATTCCGAAATTTTTTTTTCTATACCCGAGCTGCTTCCTGTAACAGACTATGTCATTGTGAAAAATGAAGCCAGTTCAATGGTTTTATGATTATAAAAGTTTAGAATTTTGAAATTGTGGGTATACGCATGATTCTCTCATTCCTTCGTGGTTATTGAGTACTTTTCGTTTAGTTTAGGGCTGCCTCACTTTATTATTTTTTGAGTGTTTAGCTGCTTTGTTGGCTTATTAGGATATAGTAGAAACTTTAAAATGTTTCAAGTACTGGAAAGGACCTGGTTATTCTGAATGAAAATTTTGCTATGACTTAACTACTTGTTATAGCATAGGCCATTTTCTGGTGGCGTTTCTTCAAATTTTGTAGTAAGTTCAAAACTCCTTTGGTCGTTTACTGTCTAAATATAAAGTTATGTGTGTATTTAGCTTACCTTCTTGTACATTTATTTTTTGATTATGATAATTTTCGAAATACAATTTTTTGTGGTTGTTTTGCTCACCTCCTTGTGCATTTTTTTATTCTTTTTTCCAAATATGGATTTCGCTTTTTACTGATTAAAAAAATTCAAAATTATGTATATCATTTGTCTTTGGTGCAAAGTGTTAGATTGTTGGAGCTAACAATGGTGAACAAACCAATTTGGTTCCTCTCTGAATAAGCACTTTTGAGTGTTTTGCATAGTGTATGAATACTCACAAGTAACTTCTTTTCTAGAAAAAGCAAACTCACAGTTGGAGCTCTTCTGTATATGTTTTAGAATTTTGAACCTATCAAGAACCTGGCTTGCTATTATGCACTCTTTAGTAAATCTCATAATTTGTGAACCTGTATCTACTCATTTTTATAGTCATTCATTTCTTCAAAGGTTCCTACTAGATATGAGTATTAAGATTATAAGAAATTGTTCTCCAGTTAATTTCACAAAGTTTTAATCCTCCTGTTTTCTTCAGGATATTGCTATGGCTTTCCTCAGTAAAATTGGAAACATAATAAGGCAGAATGTGGCCAAGCATTCTGGTTCAGATTTGTGGTCTTCAAGACTTTCACTCTGTCACGCCATACGATTCATGTCATCCATGTCAAGTTCAAAACTTTTTGTTGGAGGTCATACACATTCAACAGTATTTTTTTTCTATTTGGGGAAGGGAACGAATGTGGTATAGAATTTGGTGGCATTCAATTAAATCTTTTTTTTTTATAATGCAGGTCTTTCTTATAGTACTGATGACCAGAGTTTGAGGGATGCCTTCACCAAATATGGGGAGGTAATTGAAGGTAAATGCTTAACATTATTATGTTGCATGGTTTGACTTCTAGACAGCAAAAACATAGCCGTTTTGAGCTTCTTGTTGATGCACTGTAATAGTGGAGAATGAGTAAACTACTTCTATTCATATGAGGGTGATCTAATGTTGAGACAATATAACAAGAAATACTGTTTTGGTTTTTCTCCGGAATGATGATATGTTAATTGACTTATAGTTGAATTGTCTCATGTGTTCCCATTCTCTTTATAATTCGTAGATGGTTTTTGGATGGTGGATTAATGATGTGTTTTTCCCATTGTCATAGCAAGAATCATTGTGGATCGAGAAACTGGAAGATCCAGAGGGTTTGGATTTGTTACTTACACATCTAGTGAGGAGGCCTCCAGTGCTATCCAAGCATTGGATGGACAGGTAGTCAATTTTAGTGCTACTCAACTTTAAAATAAATAAAATAAAATGTAAAATTTTATTTCAATCTTGTAGCTGACCAGTGAATTTCAAGTACAGAAACAGTGAATTTGTTTTTGTTACATTAAAAATTGACCTATAACTAACCTTGTTCTGGATAAATACACTATCAGGATCTTCATGGGCGTCTAGTGAAGGTAAATTATGCTAATGATAGGACTCGGGGCTATGGAGGTGGTTATGGGGCGGGAGGTTTTGGTGGAGCTTATGGTGGTGGGGGAGGATATGGTGGTGGTGGTGGAGGATATGGTGGTGATGGTGGAGGCTACGGGGGTGCTGGTAACTTCAGCGGTGGTGGTGGCGCAGGAGGTTATGGTGGTGGCGGCGGTGCTGGTGGTTATGGTGGTGGTGGTGGTAGTGGAGGTTATGGTGGTGGTGATGGCAGTGGTGGATACTCAGGGACTGGTTATGGTTCTAGTTCTGGTGGTAACTACACTGGAAATTATGGCAGTGGTGAAAACCAGTCTGGTGGAGGAAGCTATGGCCAAAATTTTGGTGGTAATAGCTATGGAAGTGCAGCCACCTCTGGTGGCTATGGCGGAAATCAATTCACCTCAAGCACTGGTGGTAATTTTGGCGGTGGAAACATAGGCACCAATGACGGAAATTACAATGTTGCCGGTGGGGTTGGTGGGCCCGACAACTTTGTCGGCAGTGGATATGGCGGTGGTGAAGGGTTTGGAGGAAATGCCCAATTTGGGCAAGGAGGTAGCAGTCAATTTGGCGGAGGTGCAATGGGAGAGCAAATGCAACATGAACCACTTGACCTAAACGACAGAGACGATGACAATGACGAGTTTGCTAGAAGGGCTTGATAAGAAAAGTTTTTCTTTTCCTGATGAGCCCGCCGCAGTATCTTTTTTAAGTATTTTTTAGGTGCATGTTAGACTTGAATTCTTGCCCTTGATTTGTTATCTAGATTTTGCCAAACTTATATTAGTCGAATCGAGGGCAATGTTCTCGTATTTTGTACGGTTTCAAGAACATTATACCGATCACAAAGAGGAATTCAGGACAAGTTTTTTTGAATGTCAAACAACATAGAAGAAGAAGCTTCTTATCAAATACTAAACTGAAATACTTAGTTTGGTTGATAGAAACCTACTAGTCATTCTCGATAAATTGAAACAAGTCATTCTCCATTTCTCAAGCAAAAGAGAAGAAGAGGATGAGTCACCGAGAAGGATTACGTGAATAGAGTCAAAACCACCTTATATAAAGTTATACATAGGGGTTGGTTATTTATTATTGGCCATTGCAAAACAGGCAAAAAACAATGAACTTGGGGAAATCCAACAAGACCTTCGCAGAGATGTCGGAAATCAGCCCTCGAGAGCTGATGCTCCGGATATGATCTCAATCAATTCTGTGGTGATAGCTGCTTGCCGAGTTCTATCACAAATTACCAAATAAAAGAAGTCATCAGTCATCAGTCATCAGACATGAGAGAGAGAGAGAGAGAGAGAGACCTGTTATAAGTAAGCGTGAGGCGATCAAGCATATCACCAGCATTTCTGCTTGAACTATCCATGGCAGACATCCTAGCTCCTTGCTCACTGCAAGCATTCTCCAACACCCCATTAAACAATATCTGTAAAAGAGGAGTCCCAGCTTAAGTCCCAATGAGCCATAAGAAAAAATGATAGAACTATGAGAATTTCCATTTGCAAAAAGGAAATGAGAAAGAGCTAGGATGGCACTGACTACAAGCCCGGAAAACTGGAATTCGTTAATACTGGAATTACGAATGGCACTGACTACATAATCCGAATAAAAAAATAATGGACCCCCCTTCACAAACAGAAACTTGTCGAAGAGTATGATAAACGGATCTAGCTGAAGAATGCCGCCCTTTTCTTTAACGGGTTTTTGAAGAAATACGTGTTATACGAATTGGTGGCCTATCAATTAGTGCATTGATTCCAAAATTTTTGTCAGAAGCAATACAGTCATTATGATCAATTGATGACATACGCAAGAAAACTGGAACTCGGCTAAATTCTGGAGAACTTCTGATTTTGTCTCGCCGCCTTCAATCTCATAGGAATCAAGGTCACCAAGTGTTCCCCCAACCTCGGCCTCTCTTTCGACAATCTACATAACAAAGCATTAGAGCATAACCCATAGTGCAGGAAGCACAAAACAACTACAATACATTCGTTCTCTTGCAAACTTTTTGAAATTTATCACCTCCGGAGATAAAACAGTTGCCACTGTAGGCAGAAATGAGACAACTGATTGGAACTTATTGAAGACAATCCTCAAAGCATCATATTCCACATTCTTTAAGATGTCATCTGCCAGAACAGAGACCTGAAAAATGATACAGATACATTAAAAAAGTGATTATTGTTCACAATTATAAAAAGCCTAAACACAAGTTCCATAAAAAGAACACAACGCATCAAAACAATTGAGACAATAATTACAAGTTTGCATTTTAAAGGAAATAAAAAACCAAAGTTGTTCATAACTATAAATGCCGAACTAAATAAATTGTCGGGATTCTCTTTGTTACGGAGGGGTAGCATTTTTGTAAACTCTCCCTTACTTGTACACTTTCTACATCAATGCATTTGTACTTGACTGATAACAAAAACTACAAAAGTTCAGATATCATGAAAAGCAACAAGCAGACTAGGAGTATAAAAACCTCATTCTTCAAATAAATGTAGTTAACATACTAACCTGGGTATAGTTCAGAGGATTCTTCTGCAACTCTGTTATGATTAAATCAATGTGCTTTTTTGAGTCACGGACCAATTGAGCTTTTGCCTTCTCACCGAGGACAACGTACTTCGTTTCTTTGTCCGGACCTACAAGGGGATCAAACTCAAATAGCCATCATCCGAAGGCATCAAAAGGTAGAAGATGGAGCTGAATAAAATACCAGAATTCAACTTGTATAAAGCCCTGCTTATCTTCACAGATGTGGAGTTAATGCCTCCACAAAGACCTTTGTCGGAAGAAATGGTGACAATGACATTCTTCTTCACATCAACACCTAGAAATGAAGAAAAATTATTACATAAAACAACTTTTTTCTAATCAATAATTAACACTTTCTGGCAATAAAGATACATACAAAAACAAACTCAACATCCTCGCAAGACTTAAGAAGAAATCTCTTAAAGATTAAAAGTCCTTCTAAGAAAGAAGTTTATTAAGACTACTTCTCAAGACACCTCGTCAAAAAATCACCCCATTCTTTTGCAAATACACCCAAAAATGGAATAGAGCACTAGCTTGACCACTTCTTTCTTGTCTGCACCACCAAACTCTCCATTCCAACAAAAGGGCCCTTCACCGACTTAGGAAACACCAAAAAAAATAACCAAGCCTCTTTCGAACAATTGAATAACACAAGTTTAACAAACATTCATGTAAATATAGAGGCAAGGAGGAAGTAATAGTATGCTCAATGATATGAGTAGTTCATATGAAATGATGGAAAGAAACAATTGATTCTTAAAAAAATCACGTTGTTTGTCAAATTCATAAAAAAAATAAAAATAACTTCAATGAATTTTCCAAACAAATGCATGTCTTTGTGCAAATAAACATACTTGGAGTGTCGCCAAGAAGTGCAGTAAACGGCTGCCAGAGGCCACGAGAGTTTTCAGCTCTAACTTGAATTGCACGAAGCTTCGAAGCTGCAACCATTTTCATTGCCTTCGTAATTTTCTGGATATTTTTCACACTCTTCATTCGGTTTCTGACTGTAGAGATGAAAGAAAAACCAATATTAATCCCCAATATTATCCAAAAACATTATATATTAAGCAAAAAGTAGCAGAAATGTACTTCTCAAGCTAAAAATAAAAATGATGCTTACCCAATTGAGTTGAAATATAGCGCACTCCCAGAGGCACCTGCTCACTGCTTGGAAAATTTGACAAATTGAATGTATAGAAAACAACATTTCCAAGAAGAAAATATACAGCAAATAGCATGCTTGAAAAATATTCAGCGATATAGCGAAGAAATAATTATAAATTCTTTTCCCTTAAGACGAAAAATGAAAAGTCTTTCCCTCTCATTTTCTTTTCCAGTGTCAAAAACCCAACATAGAACCATGCTAACATCAGACAATAAGGGAATCAATAACTACCTTTCCTTTAATTTCCTCAGCTTACTGGGCGACCAAACAAAATATTATTCAATCAAGCATCCAATGTAATATGCAATAAGGAATAAAAAAAAAAAGGGATAGAAAAGAATTCAGAGAGAGAGAGAGAGAGAGAGAGAGAGAGAGAGAGAGAAGAGTAGAGGACATACTCGTGAACGAGGAAGGATCTAACGGCGGCAATTGATTGAGAAGAGGTGAGAAGGCCCAAGCGCTTCCCTTCCAGTCTGAGAGCAGCCATCGCCATCGTTAACTGTTATGGTGATCCAACAACGGAAACCCTAATTCCGGAAATCGGAGATCCGAGGGAGTGATTCGTTCCGTAAGAGAAAGTGAAGTGGAAAATTCAGGTGGCGTTTGAGCTTTTCACTGGCCTCCTCAATCCAAGGACATTTTCGGTAAACCAAAATACTCGGTCAAGGCTAATTACATCAATAACCCTCATTTTTTTTAATTAAAAAAAAAATAACAAATCAACCATCGTGATTTGTGATCAATGACAGGTCAACTACTATAGCATTTTTTCTAACAACTTAACCACTGATGTATAGAAAAATAACAAAGTAAACATTGCAATTACGTTCTCCGTTAACAAGTTGATGGGAGACAAGAAACCATTTCAAGACACCGCGTTTTATATGGTGTCTTGTCTTCTTCAAAAGACCAGAAACCAGACTACGAGCCAGAAACCCACGACTCGAAGAACCCCGCGATGAACAGATCCCTCGACTCGACGAACCCCGCGATGAATAGATCCCGCGACTCGTCTCAGACATTATTCATCCAGTAGATAAACTACAACGGAAATCATTGAACTACACATCCGGTAGAACGCAAATGTACAAACATTAAACTAAACATAATATACAACGGAAATCCTTGAACTACACATCATTTACAACGCAAATATACACAAATTAAACAAAACATAAACTACAACAGAACTGATTGTACTAAATTATGGCGCCTTCTTCCTAGACCTTGGCGGTGGCTGTGGCGGGGGCAGACGGAAATCCTTGATCTCAAAACGTCCCTGCGGCTCCAAGAGAACTCCATCTGCAGCAGCATACAACTCACCCTCATATTGAAAGATTGCACGCTTGTGCTCGTGGAATTGTTCTTCAATATTGCACTGTGCTAGCATCCTCATCCCCTCGCTCGTACACCTGTAAATGGCGTACGGACTGCAATGTAATGGGAACAATTGTCTGTCAATGACGTGGAAAGCAATATTAAGAATTTACACAAGAGAAAGTACATACTCCTTTTTGTCTGAGAGTTACAATGATAGAGATTGACTCCGACAACAATCGTTGGTATGTATATTAAGTGTGCAGGTCAACGGACGACATAAACAACCCTTACTTTGGGTGTGTCTGCAATGTAAACAAGTCATAAGATTATCTAAAGAGAACATGAACATGCACGATAACTCAGAGAAATGAGATGGCGACTTACGTGAATCCACCCTAATTGCAATATATCATTCTCCTGATGATACGCCAATACAGTTGTTTCATCTGTCGCAATACACTGCATATAAGTTCGGATGAGTAGTAAGATAATAGCTTATACACTAACATACAAAGATGAGTTCGCACCGTATTTGGCATCCCAACTTGATCCGGAAAGATGATATGTGTGACGACATAGTGCTCGTCCTCCCACTTTCCCCCAAGAATTGCGCACGTCTCTTTGTTCTTACGTGTATTTGACTGGACATACATCTTGAATGTGGACATGAGCTCCATAGGCTACAAAAAAATGTGACAATGCCGAGATACTAACATTTCCATAAACATGATTGAATACACATATAACGAAATGAAAGACGTACCACGCGCAGATCTATTGCGCCGAGGTTGGACCTCCCCAGCTCCAGGTGCTCCTTGGCGGCGCTCGACAGGGTCGCTGCAAATCAACAACACATCATCACATGAAACAAAAATAAAGTAAAAATTGGACTTTGCGTACAACATAAATAACTTACAAGTGGAATGTGGCATCAGGTGCGTCCATGGACGACGACGAGGATGATGAACGGGCTAATCGCCTTCCACGTCTCTTGAGTGCGTCCAACACCTCACGGTGTCGCTCCTCTTCTCGAACATGCCACTGTTCTGCTTGGCAATACCTCTCTGCTGCGAGATCCACCTCTTGAATATGCCACTGTTCCGAGCTCCGCTTCTTGCATACGCCACTGCTCTGTGGCGCATTGGCTCTCTAATGCCTGCACCTGCCACTGTTGTGCAATGCCCCACCTCTCTTCTGCGAGCTTGTTCGCTCTTTGCAGCTGGATTTGTTGCATTTGCACGTGCTCCTCCATCATTTGCATTCTGCTCATCGACGCATGATGGAGTTCTTCCATTCTGCTCATCTAGGCAGACGACTCCTCAGGCATCGCAGTAGAGTGTGATGATTGTGAAGGAGGTGGCATTTTATATGAGGGGCTGCATATGAGGGGGCTGCATACTGAGTCTCTGAGCGGGGAGGAGGCGGCATTTCATATGAGGTGCCTGCATACTGAGGCTCTGTGAGGGGTGGAGGTGCTGCCTTCTGTTTTGACTTGCGGAACCATTCGCCTCCAACTTAAGTGATGCCCAATCGATCCAAGTTGGCTTTGTTGTAGGTGTCATTGGTCGTCGCTTCAATTCTCAGCTCATTCGCAGATATGTGTACCCCAAACTGCTCAACTATACTCTGGATCAGCCAGTTGTGCGGTAGGCTCATTGTTGGGTTGTTGACGACCTCTTGCATGTGCTTCACAATGATATATCCGATGTTCACCTTTTTTCCCCTGAACACCTTCTCTAAAATATAAAGATCCATGCTGGTAACATGGTCTCGATGCCCAATCCTAGGCAAAATCGTGTACGTCAATATCAGGTGGATCACTCGGGCTATTACATTCAACTCATTAGCCTTTGGCTTCTTGTAATGGGCAATCTCGGGATCCCAGTGCAACAATTTAAGAACCGCTATCCCTTCTCTTTGCTTGACAAATGGTGGCTTCTTAGATATGTGATAATATTCATCGCTTGCCCCGTCTATCACACATTCAAGCATTCTATTGACATCGTTGGGAGTGAATCTCAACTCCCGTCCAAAAATGTACGTTTGCACCTCTACTGGTTCCTCGGACAGTTGGAAAATTTGCTTAAAATATTTTAATAACTCTCTCGCAATAAGTGCCCCCCATCCGACACAACCCGAGTAATCCAACCTCTTCAAACATATGTTGAATTCCCATTTCTGTGAAAGAGTCAAAATCGACTATTTTTGAAACAATAATGCCACGGTGTTCTACATCTTCTTCATATCGTCTTTTGCCATCGTCTGTCTTTAATAATAACTCTGCTTCTACTTGTTTAGGCTCGGAGGTGTCTTCGTCTTCCACCGCCGTTGCTCCTTGAACTTCTTCCACCGCCTCGGGTTGAACATCTTCCCGCCCCGAGGCTTCCACCACCTCAGTTGCTCGTCTTTCACTACCCTCCCCCCTGTCTTCCCACGCTTCTGCATCAATTTCCTAGCTCGGTACATTGTGCTTCCTGAGTAATTCACCAACCTGCAGTATAATAACCCAACGAAATGTCATAAGTCAGTATAATAGTATTTACGCAAATAGTCTCTCGTATATAAATCAATCAAAGTAAACAACAAAAAATCCTTTCACCACAATATGACAAAACATCACCAAATAATATCTACAATTGTAACGACTGACAATTATTGAAGTCAAAAAACAAAAATTTATGTACAAACACATTAACAATTATAACCCGAGCATTGATGCCTTTCTAGTATAGGATAGGCTAGTTGCAGTTAATTCAACTACTACAAATAAATCTAATCAACAAATGAATTTAATTAACAATACAACAAATGAATCTAATCAACAAATGAATTTAATTAACAATACAGCAAATGAATCTAATTAACAATGAAACTAATTCAACAAATCTAATCAATGTTATGTAGAAGGTAAGGCTCACTCACCGTGATTGAAGACAGGCTCAATGGAGGGCACCGTGCGCTCGGGTCTACTCTTCATTTGTCGCGTTGTGGAGATCTGGTGGGTCGCGTCGCGGGGATTTGGTTCCTCGCGTCGCGGGGTTTGTTCGTTGTGGGGTCGGTTCCTCGCGGGGTCTGTTCGTCGCGTCGTGTCGTGGGGTCTGTTCGTCGAGTCGCGGGATCTGTTCGTCGCGGGGTTCATCAAGTCGCGGGTTCCTGGAATGTACTGGTTTCTGGTCTTTTGAAGAAGACAACGCAGTGTCTTGAAACGGTTTCTTGTCCCAAGTCAACTTGTTAATGAAGAACGTAACCACGATGTTTGCTTTGTTATTTTCCCATACGTCAGTGGTTAACTTGTTAGAAAAAATACCATAGTGGTTGACTTGTCATTGATCATAAACCACGATGGTTAATTTGTCATTTATCCAATTAAAAATGATGGGCAAATTACCTTGAAGTACACGTCTTTTTAAATGACAAATTCAACTTTTATTTTTGGTAGAGAAGATATACTCTGATCTATTAAATGATAAATATTATCTGTAAAATTAATATTTTTATTGTAAAAAATACTTTTTTTCAGTGAATACTTTGACTTTCGCTGCAGAAAGCAAGTTCTTGAAATAAGATTTACTTTTCACAGCGAAAATTACACTTTCCGCAATAGTTACTTGTCTTCTGCTGCTGAAAGTAAGTCATTAACAAGTTCTTAGAATATGACTTACTTTTCACTGTGGAAAATAAGTCATTGACTACAACTACTTCATGTACGGGTCTGCTGCAGAAAAACGACCCATTCGCTGCGAAATTTTTTTTTATCTCAAAATGGATATTTTTCAATCTTCAATATCCGCACAGACTAAGGCATTGCTTCGTCCTCAAAGTGAGGATCTTTAATTTCAAAATGACAAGTAGCAGCGAAAGCATTGGTATCCACATAAACATTGGTATCCACCATTTAATGGACCTCCTATTAGTGAGGATGTTCATTGCTAACGCCTCAAACTTTGACGTGTTAAATAATAAAAATAAAAGTTTAAGATGTCAGTTAAATAGATCTCATACTTCATAGTTAATATTGATAAATACCTAAAAATAAAACACTCAAACAAAATCAAATCAAACCAAACCACACCAAACCAAACATTAACAAAAATTACAAAACATTATTAAAAAATAGTAAGAATAAAAATAAATAGCTTACATTTAAAAATAAAATTCAGTACTAACTTTTAGTTATATCACTACATTTAAGGATAAAATTGCATATCTTCAATCGAACTTAGTGGTAATTCACCAATGACACCGAGTTATCAAATATTCAATGTCTCCTTCGGGTTGAGTGAAACTTCGTCGAATGAATCTCGTGGTCGTGGCAATTGTTTGCGCTTCGTTTATTTGTAGTTGTATCAACTACCCGGGATTGACATTCTTAAAAGAAACAAATTGAGCTCGAACAAGTAAATTATCGACTACATCGCTCTCTTAGACGATATTATGTCATAATCAAGAAGAGGATGTAAATAATTAACACGGTTACGAGTCAAAAGAACTTGCCAATGAAAGAAGACAAATATATACAAGTGAAAAGCAGATCAGCTTCTAGTTTTTTGGTCGAATTACATAAGAACACGCAATGAAAAATCGAAAACACCGGCCACGATTTCAAGAACACAAAGGAATATCGATACCGCGAAACAGTGTAATCACAGTTTAAATTCTACCAAATTTGACGATTTACATATAAATCAAGCGTGAAAATCAATAATCAAAGTGGTTCTGTGATGGCCCTTTGTATGTAAAATGTGGCTTCTTCTTCAGAAAGTTGTCCTTGCACAAGGCCTCTGATCAAAGTATTGGCATAGTCCTTGGCCGGAGCGCGCACCGGAAGTTTGCCGTTTCTGAAGTCGTCCATGTCAGAATCAGAGCACCTGAATCCAAGTTCCAAAAACCCAAACCATACTTAAACAAGAAGCAAAAAAAGCAATGCTGGAAAATATGGATCGAACAGAGCAGAGAAAAGGACGAGAACAAAGAGTAGATTAAGTTCGCAGACTACTTACGTCATCGTTAGTATCGGAATATCTTGATTCTTTCCCAGATAAACAACATTTCTGTACCAACCCCACTGAACAAACATAAAAAAGTGACGTCAAATCTGCTCAAAATCAATTTGATTGCTTGAAAAAAGTGCCAAATTGATTTTGTTTGAGCAAAAAAAAAAATAAAAAAATTTGTGCGATATAAGTAATATGCATACCTCCATTGGAACCTTAAAGAAATTGAGCTCTTTCTTCACAATATCGTCCAGGTCCCTCGCACTGAACAATGGCGAAGTAAGGACACTAGTCGGGTTGTTTTCCTGAAGCAAAACGTCATTGAACTGCTCGAGCCTGAGAATAGAACCAGAAAGAAAATGAGAAACTAAATTTTTCAGAACGAAGAACGGAAGAGGCATTAAAGATTGACGTACGTGATTTTGTACAGACGCATAGAAGTCTTCTCCTTGAGGTCTTTTTGAGGATTAACAAAAGCAGTTCCTCCGGGACCCCATGTATGAGTAAATTCACGGCCGAAAAATAACCGATGAGGGAACGTCTGCCAACAAATCTCCTTTGGTGGAGTTTTATCAACCGAGCCTTGGCACACCCTCTTCATTCCTTCAACCTAAAGAATGTACAGAAATCTACCATGCATATAAAAGGGAGAATGCTCCTACTTTCTTCCACCATTTTTAAAAAAAATAAAAGAAAAAGAAAAATAAACCTTCCGATAGTCAAATCACGTATTAATGTTAAATTATAACTATCAATAATTGTAAATAATTTATTCCACATTTAGATAGATATAATTTAGGAAATTGCTTATTTTTAGCAATAAATGTAATTTTCATTTTTCTATATAATGGAAGCAACTCTCTAAAAAGAGATATCCAATCCAAATTTGATATGAGTCGCTTTGTTTAAATTTATCAGTTTCAAATTTTGGTATTTGGTTTGAATCAACGGGATAATTGAATTTTCAATTTTCATTGTGATTAATTTGGTTGTGGTTTGTTGGTGTTCTGCATCGTCCTAGACATCTACGTGTTCTTCTGTAAAGGCAATGAGCATCGTGTCGCTCTTCCAGCACAATCCAGGTTGTTTTGTTTGTGTTTTGCAATTTCAAGTTCTATTCATCTCTGTTTGGTGTTAAAAAAAAAAGGGCATATTTTTTTTTTTTGGATCTGTTTGAAGTTTGAGTTCTCTGTTCCCAGTGCTTCATCAACGCCATTTTTGCCTCTTCTCAGCTCACCGTCATTCTTGATCCCTCTTTGCTGGACGTGTCTCCTCCTTTGCAGGGTCGCGTATATCTCTAGTGCTTAATCAACGCCATTTTTGGCTGTCCTCAGCTCACCGTCGTTCTCAATTCCTCTTTGCTAGACGTGTCTCCTCCCATGTAAGGTCGCGTATATCTCCAGGTATTAACGTTTTTTTATCAATCAATGCTTGCTGAAGTTCTGATCCTTGCGAGTGTCACGATGAGTCGCCATCGTTATCTTTCCAACGCTGCCCTAACTTCAAAAAATGACACAACGTCCCGCGTTTAGCGCCCAATTTCAATTTCTATCTCTTTGAATAAGAGACTCCAATGGCGAGAATAAGATTACGGTGAACCTCTCTTCTTTAATCTTTTGGACTCACTTCTTGTTTTTTTAAGTCCAGAATTTGAGGGGGTGAAGTGGGTTTTGGATCCTTCAAACTCAAGCCCAATTAAAAAGGATATTTCACTCTAAGCCCAATTATCTGTGAAATTTTTTTTTGGACATCATTTATAATAAATTATGTAGTGTCTTATTATGACAAATATGGTGTTCGCTTTACTAGTAAAAATTATAATGTCTTGGAATTTTAATTTCGATTATTTGTCATGAGAAAAGAATTATGGGGACACATTGATGGTAGTGATACAGCTCCAGATGAAGCTTTTAAATTAATTCAATGGAAAATCAAAGATGCTAGAGTCATGACATGAATTTTAGCAACAATGGATGAATCAATTGTTTTAAATTTAAAGCTGTATATTACTGCTAAAAGTATGTAGGAGTACTTGAAGAAAGTTTATAATCAAGACAATGCTGCTTGCCATTTTCAATTAGAATACAAAATTTCCAGTTTTTCTCAGAGTGGTCTATCTATTCAAAAACTATTTCTCTGGATTTCAAAATTTATGGGTTGACTATGTAGATATTATTTATGCAAATGTGCTAACTGAATCTCTTTCTGCTATTCAAGAGATTCAAGAACAGAGTAAGAGAGATCAATTCTTGATGAAGTTGCATCTTGAATTTGAGATAGTCCGATCAAATTTGATAAATCGTATTCCTCTTGTTTCTTTGGAAGTGTGTTTGGGCGAATTACTTCATGAGGAACGTCGTCTTACTATACAAACCATATTTCAATAAAATAAAGTGCATGACAATGCAGTTGCCTATGCAGCTCATAGGAAAGACAAAGGTAGAGACATGAGTCAAGTTCAATGTTTAAGCTGCAAGGAATATAGACATCTTGTTACTAATTGCGCGAAGAAATTCTGCAACTATTGTAAGAAATCTAGACACATTATTAAAAAATGTCCCACTCGACCTCAGAATCATAAAACTCATGCTAATCAACCTGTAATTAGTTTTTCTGCATCAACTAGTTCAGAGACAATGGGTAATAACACAACAATTACTCCTGAAATTATTTAGCAAATGATTATTTCAGCCTTTTCAGCTTTAGGCCTTCAAAGTAAAAATATGCAATCATCTCTACTTTCGCTTGTTGATTATGGTGCATCTAATCATATGACTAGTTCTTCCATCTCTTTTCATCATGTCTGACCATATGATAGTTCATCTTATATTCAGATTGCTAATTGTGATCAATTAGCTATTCATGCTATTGGAGACATTAACTCCTCGATAAAAGATGTACTTGTATCGTCGAAGCTCTCTACTAGTCTAATTTCAGTTGGACAATTGATTGACAATAATTGTACTGTTTGTTTCTCTCATAATGGTTGTGTTGTGCAGGTTTAGGTATCGGGAAAGATACTCGCGAAGGGGCCTAAAGTTGGACGGTTGTTTCCTCTACAATTTTCCATTCCTCACTTTGTTTCATTGGCATGTAATTTTGTAGCTCAAAAGAGTGAACTTTGGCACAAACGTTTAGGTTATTCTAATTCTATTGTTCTATCTTATTTAATAAATTCTGGTATTTTGGGCAATAAAGATCAATTTTCGTCTTATCTAAATTTTGATTGTTCTACATTCAAATTAGGAAAGAGTAAATGTCTTTCATTTCCTTCACATGGAAGTCGTTGATGTGCCTCGAAAACCCTATCATGCGACCTTGTGCCATGAGATCCACTTTTTATCTAATGAGTTATTGTTTTTGTAAGAATTACTTCGTTAAGGAAATTTGAGGAGGAATCCGCGCTGGAGGAAAATGGAAATCAACCATTATGTTATTCAAAGAGCCATGCAACTCTCAATCGACTCGGCTAGCATTTTCTTGGCTTGGAGGAGTTCATTTGGGTCGATGCCAACAAGGTTGATTAAAGAACGTCATGTTGAGTTTTCTTCATCAAATCATTACTTTAGTTGTTATTGGATGATTATATGTTGATTAGGATTTATTTTATTGGTTTTTAGTTCATTTTGTTATCTTATGATTCGAGGAACTCAGTTTGTATGTAAATTGAACCCTCATGCCCAATTTTGAGAACTTAAGGGCAATTTCGTAATTTTCTTGTAATGTTTATTAGAGGGGTATTTAGTCCTCTCCAATGAAACCCTAGAATCAGCTTTGAACTCCCCATTTGCTGTGCAAAAATCGTGAAGAGCTTGTGCTCTCTCAAACCTTAGGTGGAAGACTAGCTTCAACACAAAACCTACACCAAAACCATCTCCCTCATTCGTTCTTGTGCATTCTTGAGAGGGAGGTTGACACTATCTTTACCAAAATCTTCATTTGAGGGTGTCTAGTGGCATGTGAAGATAGAAGAATGTAGCAAATCCAAGGTGGAGTTAGAAAGGACCCGAACTAGTCGGCTCTCTCGGCCAAGTGAGAGAACGCGAACCAACTTGGTATTCTATTTCTGTTCGATTTTCCTTAAATCACTTGCTATCTTTTGAGTTGAAGTTCTTGTACTCTCTGTTGTGGTGATTTTCTGGGTGGAAGTTATAAATTTGGATTCATATATTTCGAGTTACGCACGTTTGATCGAGAGGATCGCAAAACTATTTTTCTGCAAACCCTAGATCTGAGGGAATCCGCGGTCCAACTTGGCACACGATTTTCTTCCGTTTTCCCTTAAGGATACTGCTATATTTTTATATGAGATTATTGGCTAACCTGTCCTTGTGAAATATTGGGTGGTTTTGCTTGATTTGGACTCGTATTTTTAAAGTTATGTCTGTTTGGCTAAGAGAGGTGCAAACCTGTTTTCCACGATTTCCATTTCCAAGTTCCAGATTCTTTCGCGCATAACTTCGTTTATGCGATGCTTTTAAAGGTGGTTTTTTGAGGTGTCCTTATTCTATGTGTTAGCTATTTGCCCTATAAATTTTAGGGCCAAAGCCTGTATGCACATCGAGTTCTCTGCATTCTAATTTCAGTATTTGATTTTGAGTATTGCCGATTGTCATTTTTACTCAGATTGAGTTTTTGAGTTTTGGGATACATCAGTCGTGCTAATCGTTGTTTTGATTTGATTCATAGTGATGTTTGAGGCATTACTCCTATCATATCTCACGACAATTATAAATACTTTGTAACATTTATTGATGATTACAACAAATATACTTGGATTTATTTTCTTCGTTCCAAATCCGAGGTATTTTCTGTTTTTAAAAAGTTCTAGGCCTATGTTGAAATTCAATTTTCTTCCGCTATCAAAACACTTCGATCTGATTCAGGTGGCGAATACATGTCCCATAAATTTCAGGATTTTCTACAACATAGAGGAATTCTTTCTCAACGTTCTTGTCCTTATACACCACAAAAAAATGGTGTAGTTGAACGAAAAAATCGTAATTTATTAGATGTTGCTCGAACTTTACTACTTGAAACTTTTGTTCCACCCAAATTTTGGGTTGAAGGTTTATCTATGGTAGTTTATTTAATCAATCGATTGCTTTCAAGTGTTTTAAATTTTGACTCTCTATATTATCGTATTCATCATAAACTTCCCCATTATTTTGATATGCATACTTTTGGTTGTGTTTGTTTTATCCATTTGTCACCTCATGAACGTCATAAACTTTATGCTCAATCAGTGACATGTGCATTTATGGGTTATAGCATTTCACACAAAGGTTATATTTGTTATGATCCATATTCTAATAGATTTCATATGTCTCGACATGCTGTTTTCTTCGAAAATCAATATTTCTTTCCAAGACATGTTGAATCTTTGCAAGACTCATTAGTTCTTTCTAAATTTGATGAATTGAGTCCACCTCTTAGTCGATTCAAACCTGGATTTGTGTATGAAAGACGACGTCCAACTTTGCCACTTCCTAAGGTTGACTCGCAATCAACCTGATATCTCATTTTCTGTTAAGCAAGTTAGTCAATTTATGCAAAATCCTGGACATCTCCATTTAACTGTTGTTCATCGTATTATTTGATATCTTCAAGGAACATCTAATCACGGCTTATTTTACCTGTCTGGTTCTCCAATTCATCTTGTTGCCTATAATGATGCTGATTGGGCAAGTTGTCCAGATACTCGACAATCTGTCACAGGATGATGCATGTTTCTTGGTAGTTCTTTAATCTCATGGCGAAGTAAGAAACAAGATTGAGTCTCTAAATCTTCAACTGAATCGGAATATCGTGCAATGTCTGCTGCTTGTTCGGAGATTATTTGGCTACGAGGACTTCTATCCGAACTTGGTTTTCCACAATGTACGTCTACTTTGCTACATGCTGATAACACTAGTGCAATTAAAATTGTTGCTAATCCTATTTATCATGAACGCACCAAACATATCGAAGTAGACTGTCACTCTATACGCCATACTTTTGACAATAATATCATATCTTTTTCTCACGTCTCCACTACCATCCAAATAACTGACATATTCACCAAGGTCATGACACGTAAACGTCACTAATTCCTAGTAAACAAATTGATGCTTCTTGACCAACCAACATCAATTTGAGGGGGGATGACAGTCAAATTATGTATTAATATTAAATTATAACTGTCAATAATTGTAAATAATTTATTTCTTATTTAGATAGATATAATCTGGGAAATTGCTAATTTTTAACAATTAATGTAATTTTCATTTTTCTATATAATGGAAGCAACTCTTTAAAGAGAGGTATTCAATCCAATTTTGATAGTCCCTACTCTCTAAAGCGTGGTGGTCTAGGGAATGGTAGAACATTGTTTTGAAAAGATTTTTCTTAGAAAATTCTTCGTTTTTTGGTGGAAAAGATAGTCGATTGAGGGGACTGGTACTTTGGGTGCATTTTGTCATCTCTTTGATTTGAGATAGCGCTTTACCCACTCAGAATCTTCTGCCCAGCCGAGAGATTTACCTCCCTCTCTGCAATTGCACACTTTAGCTTCTCATATTTAACCGTTATCTTTTCCTCAATTGCTCACTCAAATCGCCAGAAGCAGAAATTTCACTTCCACCCCAGAATTTGGTTGCTAAGGTATCACTACTTCATTGAAAATGTTTGTGGCTTCTTAGCTCGGATGTGTTTGAAGCTGTTTATAGATTTTATATACACATGATACAAAGAGATCAGTGCTTCCTACAATAACGTTGTTTTGAGTAAATGGATTTTACAGAGAGAGTAATGTTGTCTTTGCATATGATGTTGTTCTACCAAAATAATCTAATCTCACTTCCTTTATGCAAATGAGTTGTTGGCTTTCTTCACTTGCAGAATTTTCTATCGTGTTTGAGAGGATTGTGCCATTTATTCTTAAGCCCCATCTTGTTGTATGGCTATTTTCTTGTTTGGTAGACACATAGTTTTTGTATTTAAGCTGTTTTGTTTTGTGTGACTATCTTGCATTAGTATGGCTTCCATAAAACAAAAAACCTTGAACCCATGAACAACTTGAGTGCATCTGTCTAAATTCTGGTTTAAATTGATTTTTATGAGAAACTATGAACTTCATACTAAAGTAGAGAAAATATTATAAGTAACAAAGCAAACATAATCTGCAAAATTTTAAACATTAGATCCTCAACTTTAATGTTTTAGTACATTTCTTTGAAAAATTTTACATATCTTGTGGTCTTGTAATACGAACCACGTACTATTAATAAAATATAAAACAGAATTACAAACGATTACAGACATTCAAGAGGTCTGCTAGCTCTTCCCTTAATTGATTCCCCAAAATATGAATTTTCCCACCAAACTTACTCTCACCCCTTTAAATAATACATCTAAACCGAATATTAAGATACTAGAATACTAAAAGATTTAATTAATAAATATCTAAAAGTTCTAAATGAAACTTAAATATGTGCACTAGAATAAATGCACTCTATCATCCTGACTCTAATACAAATATTTTTTTCTTAGCTGAATTTGAAACAAGGGAAAATAAGTTAAATATATTGTCTCTCCTGAAGGACCATAGATAAACAAATAAAAAGTCAATGCAAATTACAGATATTAAATGATATAATCTTTTCACTAAATTATATTATGTTTTCAAAAAATTCATCACACAACTTGAAGACATGACTTTGATCCATCAGTAATGGCACCTGTGCCCAAAGATATTTACTTATACATAGGACGAATCACCGGACAGCCCCATTCGTGATTGGAAAAAGGAAAAATTTGGAGAAAAGGTGATACTCTTGAAGGTTATGAGAAACTAAAAAGTTAAAAGAGAAGGCATTGGTTGGTCCTTCCCAACCGCAAAAAAAACAACTTATGGAATAAATCCAAAAGTCGATTAGGAGTAATGGCTCCAATGAAATTTCCAAGAAAGCTAATCTTGTCCCATAAAACACTACAACCTAAAGAAGACAGAAGTTCTCTTAGCATTTAGTCCAAAAGTTGTATCTATGTCATCCCTCCAAAAATTCCTATACTCAATTTTAACAGCGACAGATCCTTGCATGTGATTGTAACTACACGTGAAGTTCTACACTTGAAAAAATTATAAAAGGAAACCTTATCAAAAGACTTGGGCAGAGCAGCGACTAACTCTCCACACACTTATCAAAACAAATAGCACAAAGTTGACGTAAGTACTGGTTTTTCTTTTTCGGTTATAAGATGAATAAAGATCCAGAAAGATGAGTATACCTTTGAATAAAATTTTTAAGACCCCCGTGACTTCCTTTGATAGAATAAAAGCAATGACATATCTTTGAATAAAAGCAATGAACACATCTTTGAATACAAGCAACGGCATACCCAGGAAAGCCAACCAAAGTAAGAAGTTGAAATATAAGCATTTAAACTGGTTTGGGTATTGCACTCACAAGTGCATGCAAAAGTTGGTAAAAATATGTATGAATTTTTGTCATTCACTTTGATGAAAAAAAATCTACATGGTTTCAGCTTTCCTTTATGTGAAGAAATCTGCATCATTCATGGTTGACCATGTCAATAATTTTAATAAAGGCAGACAAAATGTATTCCCTTCAGTGGATCTCCTACTCCTATTTTACAAAGACATGAAAATGTTTCCATGAAAACTATCATATTTTATAAACAAAAATTTCACAACAATAGTAAACTTTCCAAAATCACGAGCTCTGAAATCTTTACATTTTGCACACTGAAAGTCCTAGCTTGAAGTGGGAGGAAATGGATCATAGAAGTACTATGAGAGGAAGGGTGAAAAAAATGAAGTTGTCTTAGAAACAAAGGCAAATACAAATCTTATATACATTTTTTGGTCTTTTGAGAGTGTGCCAACAATGCTTTTGATGGATATGATTTTCTAGGCAATTTGATTGAATAAGGTAATTAGACCCAGGTAATGACTTCATCTTTCTCCTTGAGAGCATTACTTTCCAATATTTTTTGATTGCCATTGATCAAGTATCCCACTCATGTTGTTTTGGTTTTCTTTCCCAATATAAGAGAAACCTATCTTGGTTATGGAGCCCATATATATCTCGTCCAACTCAACAATTCATTCCATGCTTGCAAGCGTCTCCCCACGGTTCTGCACTTGCTTTTCCATGTTGTGTTGCCATGGGCACTTAGATTGGTGTAGCTCGATTGCGAGCATGGTTTAATTTTGCCATTGCCAATGCAGCTTCTGGTCGATCCTGCTCAACCTCTTCTACTCTTGGCAAACGTTATGTAGGACGCGCAGATAATCAATCACCGCCTCATTCACCGTCCATTATGAGTGTGCGTTCGTCCTTACTATCTTTGCCACCCCAAAGGCTCGTCGTCCTTCTCTTGCCACGACATATTATACAAACAATGCCTTAGATGAGGACTTGTTTAGCATTGACAACGATCCTAAGGAAGATCTTTTCTACGACCTCAGTGGGATTGTATCCAACCCTACGCCCACAATTGGTGCTGCAAATCACGCGATTGAGGGCTCTATGGTTAGCATCGAGACCGATCCTGAGGAAGATCCTATCTACAACCTCAGTGGGAATATATCTAGCTATGTGCACACAATTGATTGATGTTGTCAAGTGTAAGAATCTGGGCTTGTCCAGGACTTGTTGTCCATGACCGCTCATGCTGTTAGGATAGATTTCTTTCTAATTATGTCAATCACTTGTATTTCTTTTCTTTTTATTTTGGGCAAGTAACTCATCGCCATCATAGCATATCTACTCATGCCATAGTGGGAATGGTTCAGATTGCTCTTTAGGGGGAGAGGCATGACTGCACGTAGAACCCCTACCCAACGATGTAATTTGCTACCAATCAATGAACAATTTTTCTATATACAAACTCTCTTTATACTCACTATGCTCAATGATGATCTTTTCGATTAATTTCGCTCGCTTACTGCTCGCTCGTTAGACACAAAGTTCGCTCGTTAGACACAAAGCTCGTTCGTACATCGTGGGCAATTGGTGCCGTTGGCACACCTCATAGGCTGACTCGTTGTTTCCTCCTAACAACGGGTACCGCACAGTCCGTCTTAAGGCTCTTGAAAGTAAGACCATGACACCAAGCAAGGTGGTGCCTCAGGCATGTCTGACCACAACATTGATCAAGCCGAAACAGACTGTTCTGAGAGTTGAGATAAAAGTCGTCTTTCTAGGAAAATTTCCTTAGTCTTTCCCTTTGTGTTGTACCTTTGTAATTTTGTCTTGAATGCAATCTCGACACAAATCATTATCAAGTGACATGCTATGTATTCACTTTTGTGCTTCATGATAAATGTCTCTTTTGTCCAAATACAACATTTGTATATTTTATGTTTTTTTTCTTTGCTCCATTATTGCATATTTTCAAATATGTCTCTTTTATCCCATTTAAATGTCACCATGTGATTACTGGTACCTACGTCAAACCAAAGAGGCAAGAGCTTTAAAGTGCGTGAGACAGCGAGAGAAATATGCAACACTCACTCATATTGTTACAAGTCCCCCAAAAAGTTCTTATTGTCTTTCTCCATTCTTTGATACAAAAGTATTATAGTGAGCAAATAATAACATCTTGCCCAACTTACAGTGTTTCTTGAAGTATCGGTTGCACAAGATTTATCTATTCTCCCTTCATCTACCACATGGGAAGCTACTCGTCCGGTGATGAGGGAACAACAATGTCTTCTCTTAGTTTCTTTTCAACTTCCTGAACATGCATCAACACTAAAGCAAGTGTCTTTGTGTCGTTTTTGCTGTGCAAAGAAATTTTCAGGTGAGAGCAAGAATTTATGTAGCTCCCCAGGGAAATTATGTTGGTTTCCAATGTCAGTCCACCTACCTTGCATGCGCTGATAACTTTTGACTATGAAGAAAGCATGCATTTTCGCACCTACCTTCAATCGAACTTTGCTTTCAATTCTTTTGGTGGGAAATCTTATCATGAAATGTCACGAAGAAATAGAAGGATCTACACATTTTGTGTTCAGGGGCAAGTTTACCACTTTTTAAATGCAATTGGTTGTTCAGAGTCCCCACCTTCCTATCCGCAACTTTCCTTCTTCGCCACAGATTTACAACTTCAACATCAAATGCAATCTACTGATAGGTTGCATTTACAAACTGTGGAAAAGTTAGTCCAACTATTCTCAGAAAATCCTTACTCCATATTCTTTCGTAGTTTTGGCAACCTGCTTGATTTGCATGAACATGTAATATCTACCAGATCTTATCCGGGCTTTGATCAACGTGCCTACAACAGTCCACATGCATCACACGTTTGCTACAGTGTGGACAGAAGATGCATGCTCAAATGTGAACTTCAGCCAAGAAATTTTGGTTCGCTGTCATTCAACGATTATGCACAGAGTTCAACATTATTATGGGTGTTATGATCCTTTGCAGTACCCAATATTGTTTCCTATAGGCGATATAGATTGGCACCAAGGAATATGTCGCCTTTAGCGTTATAGGGAGGATGGTGTTTGCGAAGAAGTTTTATATGACCCTTTTATGCTTGTCTCTACTCTCTATTGATGCAATGCTCAACGCAGAGAAAAGAGGTCACTATATTATAAATATTGCTAGTAGAATTTGTTCTTCTTTAGAAAAATGAATGCTAATGTTTCATTCTCTCTCTCATACAGCTAGCGTTGCTCGTGGTAGGCACGACACCATCTCTTGTCGAGAATATTGTTGTTAGAAATTGCAGATCCGTCCTCATGACCAGTCATGTTTGTTGCAGTTTGGTCGATTGTTACAGCAGTACATTGTTGATATGTAATGGCTTGCTTGGATTTCTTCAAAAACAACCCAAAACGATTTGTTGAGTGTGTTCATTCCCAGGAAACATCTGTGACTAATATCAGTAGAAGAGCCATTCTTCTAGCAACGTTTATTGGTAGCTCTAGAGACATGCACAAAAGATATCAAGATGCAATGACCCTTGTTCAGAACTTTGGTAAACCAGATGTCTTCTTAACCATGACTTTTAACCCAAATTGACCAAAAATAAAAAATGAATTATCTACACATGAAGAAGCTCAAAATCGATTGGATCTTTTGTCTAGAGTGTTTCACACAAAGTTAGAAGAGTTAAAAACACAATATTTGGAAAAGTTTGCTGCATGTGTCTATGTTGTCGAATTGCAAAAGCGTGGCCTTCCACACGCACACTTTCTATTAATTTTGGAACACATGTAAGGTTATTGCTCCTGAATCCTTTGATGGAATTGTATCAAGTGAACTGCCCAGCATCCATCCTCAACCCCACTTATTTAGAATTTTAACTCGACATAAGGTCCACGGTCTTTGTGGGGCCTTGAACCCTTTTAACGTTTGCATAAACAAAGAGGGTCATTGTAGAAATCATTACCCAAAAGATTTTTGCAAGCTTCCTCAAAATGCTCAAAATTCTTATCCGATCTATCGTCGTATTTCAGATGGTAGAACAACATTTGTTAGAGGGGTCATGGTCGATAATCGATGGATAGTGCCTTATAATCCATATCTCCTTGCAACCTTTGATTGTCATCTAAATGTCAAGGCCTGCTCAACAATTAAAGTTGTCAAATACTTAACAATTAAAGCTGTCAAATACTTATACAAGTACATATATACAAGGCCCAACCGAATTGCATACAACATCAAAGAAGGGAATGTAATCCCCCTGACAAATGAAATTGAACACTTTCAATCAGCATGGTGGATTTCACCACCAGAGGTAGTGTAACGCCCCAAATTATATTATCCCCAAATTTTGAAAACCCTAAAAATTTTCCCAAATCGATTTACAAAATTAGGTTTAATTTGGTCGTTATAAACCCTAATTTACAGAATTTAAACAATTATTTTTGGCGGAAGCATTTAATAAGACAACATAATAATTTAAAATCATTTATTAGAATTAAACTTAATAATCATGTCCTATTAAAACATCTAATTAGAATTTATTAAATCAAAACATAATTCATTAAAAATCCAATGCAAAACTTATTCTAATAATATCAAAACATTAAATAACGTTTTTCTCGAACTATTAAACTTTAACAAAATTCATTTTGCTAACCCATCGTTCACATAATCAACGTTCCCCTCTGTATGCTCTTCTACATTCGGGAAAATCCTCGATCAGTCCAAGTTCCTCATCTGTTAAAAATTCACCTACATCACAAAACTAAAACGTGAGATAAACTCAGTAAGTGGTAACACGTGCATAAATGTTTAATTTCACGCATTACCAAGTTTTTAAATTTGAAAGTTACATACTGGTTGGAATTCATTTTCCAGCCCTACCAAGTTTCAAGCTTTCATTAGCTATCACAAGGTTTCATGCGTTCAGGCTTTCATTAGCCATCTCAGTTTCCGTCAATTCCATCAGTTTCATGCACATACAAATTGACCTATAGTTTTTATCTTGATTATATCATGTGTTAATATCTAGTCGTGCGTGACAGGATAAAACTATATAACTCTAATAATAAAATAACAACTTTAATAACGAAATAATTATAACGAAAATATCATATGTCTTGTGATGTAGGGCCTATGGCCAAAACGACGTAAGTGTTCCACTTACCTGGATTCCGAGAGAGTTAGGACGTTAGGATGATTTAAGTGTTGAACGAACGTTGAAAATCGTCGATTACCTTCCAAAATAATATATCTATTAAATTTCCGAAAATAACGATATTAATCCTTGAAAGAGATTCGGGCAGAATATCGTTACCGTCAAAGACCTTAAATGAGTCGAAGACGACTTCGGGTTGGATCGGGTCGAAACTGGATCGGTTTGGGTTGGGCCGAAACTGGGTCGGGTCGATTCAAGCTGGATCGGTTCGGGTCGGGCCGAAACTGGGTCGGGTTGGATCAAGCTGGATCGGGTCGGGTTGGATCAAGCTGGATCGGGTCACTTAAGTTGGACCGGACCACTTCTTCCTCCCTCTCCCGTCTTCTTCTTCGTCACGCGCAAACCAGAGGCAACCAGAGGCAGAGTTCCTCTCTGCTTCGTGTCGAGAGGTCGTCTCACGTCCTACGTTCGTCGTCGGCCGCCGCTGGAGGAAGAGATTTTGCCGCGGAGAGGAGTTCGACTGGAGGAAGTCACTTCAGGAGGGATTCCTTCGCTAGAGAGGTGAGTTTTTCTCCGAGCTTTGAGACTTCTTCCCCGATTTTGTGTGATTTCCTACCTCGGTGAGACCCTCTATTTATAGGGGAGTCTCACACCTATTTCCTTATGGGATTCTTCATGAATCCGACCTTCCAGAGGTCTGGATTCAATGAGGGATAACGGAAATGTTTTCCATTTCACTGTCATTACTCCAAAACGCGTGACCATTTAGTAATCTAACACTAATTTGGTTTCGGTTAGACTAGATTTGGGGAAAACGTTATTAGGTTAGATTTGAATTGAATTCAAATTTTTGGAAGAATGCAGTAAATTGGGGGTTTTGAATTTGATACGTTACAATTACCGTCTCACTTCCTAAGCTCTCCAGCCCTCTGATCGTGCAAGATGGGCAGTCCGTTTTTGCTGCGTTGAGGTCGAGTTCGAGCTTCTTGCAGTGCGCCTGCGCTCATG
>CM039473.1:35781447-35906412 GCA_022433065.1 Begonia loranthoides
GTCAAGCAAAACTTCCACACATGCAAGCATTGAATTTGCAATTGAATCAAGATTGTAACCTCCTTCCAGCGCTAACACGATCTTTCCTTGGGCAAAACCCATCAACTGAAAATAAAAACCATGGCGATTAGACAGTCGAAATCTAAATATTTACTGAACTAATTGAGTAGGAAAACCACAGATCATACGAAGCAAAAGAAATGTCAATAAAAGTTTACATTTTACATCAGCAATCATGTTGAGTGTAATTTAATATCTTTTGATTAGAATAATCAAACAATCTGCACTCATTATTAATCCTAAAATGCCAAGATTATGAGTATAAAAAGATTAGATTTATATATAGAAAGGTAAATCACAGTTTAAAAAAATAAAATACAATTTCTCAAACCACTACACATTACACCAACCTTCTTTAACATAGTTGCATATCCCAATGGTGTGACCCGGCAACCCCCCAGAGGATCATTAATAGCTGATTCAAGGGATCAAAACTATTGGAGATGTTCTTTCTCATGTCATAATACAAATATTCAATAAAAAAATCAAAAAGTTATAGAAATTATTTTTACTCTATTTTGGGTAAAAGTAACACGAAAAAGTTGTTTGGCATCTCAATTCACAACGTCTGAATGATAAAATGTGTCATCAAACCTGCATCAAATCCTGCGGAGACTATGATCAAGTCAGGATTATATTCCTTGACGACAGGAATCAAAATATGGTCCCAAACTGCAAAGTAGTCTGCATCCCCACATCGAGCATTCTCCCAAGGGACATTTATATTAAATCCAGCTCCCTTCCCTTTCCCAGTCATTGTGTAAAAACCATCATCAGTGGCTGGATAGAAAGTACCAAACTCATGCCTGCACAAATCCTCTTCCCAAAGTCATAACCAGTAAATAATAATGATCATAGATCATAAAAAAGCTGAATAAACATCCATAATATATATTATCGTCGAGTAAAATATGCTGATAAACACTGCCAAAAAGCACTTATTCCATGAATTGTGCTTAGAACATTCTAGATGAGAAAATGTATCGGCTTTCTGGCATAGTTACCTGTGAACTGAGAAAAATAGAACGCGAGAATCCTCCCAGAACATTTTTTGGGTAGCATTGCCATGATGAACGTCCCAATCAACAATCAAAATTTTCTTCACATCCAATTCTGGCTGTTACATATCGAGCAATATCCGAGTATGGTTTGAGTTAAATACGCATTTATTTTGACAGTGTCAAACACTACACAGAGAAAATGATTAGTGATAAACATTTAAAATTATAGATGGCTGAATAGTCACTCACTCTTTCGTTCAAAATATAACTTGCTGCAACGGCCACATTGTTAAATAAACAAAATCCCATCGCCTCGTTTTGTTCGGCATGATGACCTGGCGGCCTTACAATAGCTACACCAGAATTCAGTTCTCCTTTCGCTACTCTCTCAGTTACCTACTTCAGAGAAGCGGAATAGTTATGTGACATAATGGCAAACACATGGAGAGAGTCCATTAAATTTGCAGTTATTGCACTTCAAAATGGGAACATGAGCAAGAAGAAACAACTTTAGGATTTTAAAGAGCAACAACTAATTGAAAATTTTAGCTGAAAAAAGGTTCATTCAGCAACATGAGCTAACAAGGAAAAATAAATGCCTTTAAGCATGTATTATTGATGCATAGTGAACCCAAAACAGCAACCACGAATCTAACAATAATACTAAGACTCGGATATTACCCTAGATCTAATTTTCTAAGGGAAGCAATGCAATAATATAAGATGGTCATCCATGTGCCTTTCCCTCTCTCTTATATCATTCTACACAACATATTCAACCATTGACATGTCTAACTTTGCCACCTCAGCATTGCATATTCCCAAGATGTCCCTCCAACAAATAAGTCTTTCCTTCCTTCTCTCTATTTCACGCTCAACAATTATCCAACAAATAAATTAGTTTTTTTTTTGCTCAGAGAAATTCAGAAGAAAATTACTTAAATACAGGTGGAAGCAATGCTATTACCATTATTACTCCATAAAATTAACTATACATAACATAATTATCACAGTGAATATTTCAAAAAGGTTTTTTTCATCAAAAATATCTGATAAATGCAATGGCTTTACGTAAATTTTCAATTGTGCAGAGATTATCATAGGACATTACATCTACTACAGAGCCACAGGAAAGATATGCTGCTTCTGATGACCCTTTGTTAAGATATATAGAATTAAGTTTCAAAGCGATCCTATCTCTTCTTGAATCATACTCTTTGGAGCTTATATTTTTAATCAGATTAACATGGTTTTTGGAGTGGACTGCCATAAGATGTTTATCTTCTGCTTTTTTGGCATTCAAAACCACACACCTGAAAAAGACAATTCAACCAAACAGAACCATTTAGAAGAGAACTTGAACGAAAGAAATAATTATCGAGCATAGAAGTCGGAAAATGAAGAATAAAAAGGTGTATAAACTTGTTTTGCTTGTACTTGTGCCATCATTGGTGATAAAAACCCTTCAGATTATGACCTTAGATATCTATTTCATATGAACAAAATCATAAGAACACTTAATAACTTGGTTATATTCATTCTAAAAAATTAAATATGTCAAACCCATATGTACTGAAGTTAATAAAAAGGAATAGAAGTTGAGAATCCAATATGAATTTGCTATGGGGACACTCTTACTGTATGGACAACAAGGAGGAAGCGCATTCTAAGGAAGAAACTTATAGACAACAATTGCTAAAGGGAAAACGGTGTCATCTCACTTCTGACGTTGAAGGCAGTTAGTGAGAGGATGATATAAAGAGCCGAGAGAGGAGAGGTGTCAAAGTCTGTGATTTTTTCTTTTTGTTTCACTTGTGTAATTTCTGGTGCTCATGCAATAGAAAAATAACCTTCTACAACTCTCTTCTTCTCTGAATTTTCACTCGATTCCCTCTGTTATCACAACAAGAGGTATTAGAGCATAACGATCTTCCATGGTGGAAACGCGTTAAAAAACTAATGAGGATTCCCTGCGACGCTTCAACTCAGAGATCAAGGAATTGAGCTCTTCGGTGACTGCAATATCGGCGCGATTGGAAATCACAAACCATACCCTTCAGCAACTGCAAGCCAGACAGGAGTGACTAGAGACCACAGTTATATATTTTGTGCAGGACTCCGCAGCCAAGCATGAAACAATCATGGCGGTCCTCAATTAGTGGGTTCAACCTCACCCTGACTTGCACTAGAAACAACTTATGGCATTGGAGCATCTACTAACATCGACTTCTTCGCTGTACTACCCAAACAAGGGGACACACTTCAATTTGATTCTCAGCACCATTTGCATTTACCGAAATTGGATTTTCCTTTTTTTCTCCAGCAAAAACCCCCACGAGTGGATTCGTAAGGCCAATCGACATTTCGACATTCACCAAATTCTAGCTCATCTGAAGCTAAACATTGCAGAACTGTATCTCAAAGACCAAGCAGACATCTGGTTTCATGGGTGGCTGATTTCAGCTCCTAATTCTTCTTGGGAACACTTCTCTAATGCCCTATGTAGACGGTTTACAGAGCAAACAGCAGAGGACATTGTTGAAACATTTAGCAAATTAGCCCAGACAGGGACCATTAAAGACTATCTGGAAAAATTTGAAACTCTAAAAGCGCAGATTCAGTTAGCATTACTCATTCTGCCTCAGCCATTTTTTATTGCAATTTTTGCCAATGGTCTTTGTGAGGAAATTAAGGCCATAGTGAAGATTACAACGCCATCTTCACTAGCTCACGCATTTGAGGTTGCCTTGCTCCAAGAATCAACCTAAACGGCCAGCCAAAAACCACCAAAGCCGCTAAGGCAATTCGCTAATTCTAAATGGCCTAATCACATTCGATCTCCTCCTAGTCAAACAGCGACACAAGAAAATGTTGCAGATGGATCTAAACCATTACTGAAAATTCAAAGGATGCCTCAAGCAAATTTGAAATTGAAGAAGAAATTAGGCTTTTGCTTTAAATGCGATGAGAGGTATTTTGTAGGTCATATCTGCAAAAACAGGTCTCTTAATGTTCTTATTGTGGACCATAATGATGACAAACCTAACTTAGAGGAGCCTCACCTGCCAGATCCTTCAGCTGAGGATTCCTCTATCATGGACGTCTCCCGTCATGCTTTAACGGGTAACTCCTTCCATTCTATGTTTCGCATTGTAGGATTTCTCCAGCAACAACACATCTCTATCCTTATAAACAGTGGGAGTACCCACAGTTTCTAAGATGAGAGGCTAGCTAAACATTTTAGAAATGCGGAGGATACTGTTAGTTCTGTTCCTGTTATTGTTGCTAACGGAAACAAAATTCTCAGTCACAAGCTCATCCACCTGACTGCTTGGCACATGCGTAACTTGCATTTCTCTTTTCCTCTCGCACTCTTAAGATAGGCAGCAGTGATACGATATTGGGAATCGACTGGATAACTGCTTACAGTCCAGTTACATTTGACATAGTCAATGGCGTTCTTCGCCTCCAATACAATAATGTCATTGTCTCCATTTCGCCTACAGAGGCTTCATCACAAACTGAATTCACATCTGCTCACACCTTCTGTACTTATTTGTGTCATCAGAGCTATTTTTTGTAACTATCAACAGCGGCAGCCATATCCACAGACACTGCACCACCGTGCATCCAAGAGATTTTGAACCAATTCATGACTGATTTTGCCACCTCGTCGAACCTTCCTCCACATCGCATGCATGATCACAAAATACCATTGGTCATGGATGCTAAGCCTTTCAAAATCTCACAGTACAATGTCCTTTTTCACAAAAATCAGAGATCAAATGGTTGGTGCGGGAAATGCTTGAGGACAACATTATTGTTCGGAGCAGCAGTTCATTTGCTTTCCCCGTGCTCTTGATTAAAAAAAAAAAGATGGGCAATGGCGTTTTTGCATCGACTACAAGTAGCTTAACGCCATCACAGTTAAGAATAAGTTACCAATGTCATTAATCGACGACCTCTTCAACAAATTACACGGCCCAACACTCTTTTATAAAATCAACTTACAAGCAAGGTACCACCAAATTCAAGTCTCCGACTCTGATTGCTACAAAAATGCCTTCAAGACACAAGGGCTCTATGAGTCTAAAGTCATGTCGTTCGGCCTCACCAATGCGTCGGGGACTTTTCAGACTTTAATGAATGATATTTTCCGTCCTCACTTATGGCGATCGGTGCTCCTCTTTGATGGCATTTTAGTTTACAGTTCATATTTATCTGCTCATTGTGCTCATCTTCACACTATTTTAACAATTTAGCAGCAACACCAATTGATTGCAAAGGCTTCGAAATGCTCTTTCGCCCAAGCTCGAATTGCTCCCTCGATCACATTATTTCGAATCAGGGGGTCGAAGTTGATTCCTCTAAAATAGAGGCTATGCTTCACTGACCTAGCCCTTCTTCTATCAAGCAACTACGTGGGTTCTTGGACTTATATGGATACTATTGGAAGTTCATCCAAGGCTATGGCATTCTCGCTAAGCTGCTTACCACTCTGTTGAAGAAAAATATTTTTAGTTGGTCCTCAAAAGCAAAATCGGCATTTCAGACACTCAAGCAAGCAATGTGCTCAGCTCCAGTACTTGGGTTACCAAATTTCTCCCAACCTTTCATCATCGAAACGGATGCGTGCTATGGTAGCATGGGAGCCGTTCTTACACAGCAACGCCAACCCATAATATATATGAGCAAACCCTTCAACTCTCGCAATCTCGGCCTATCAATTTACAAAAAGGAGTTGCTCGCTCTAGTCACAGCAGTTCAATTATGGAGACACTATGTAGAAGATAACCAATTTATTATAAAAATAGACCATAACTTTTTGAAATATCTACTAGAGCAACATATCACCACCCTCATTCAACAGAAATGGCTCACTAAATTATTGGGTCTAGATTATCGAATTCAATACAAGCAAGGAAAACAAAACATCGTGGCAGACGTTTTATCTCAGCAGAACACATACGGCTACAGACTCACAATGCTGGACAGTTTTATCCTTTACTCCAACTTGGATAACAGAGGTCGCTAATAGCTATAAGGGCAACTCTTGGGCGACAGATTTGATTGCCCAGCTTTTGTCAAGCCATCCTCCGTCCAACGACCACTCTTACTCTGATGGAGTGCTCTGGTTTAAAGGGTGCCTTGTTCTGGGAAATGGCAATGGAATTTGTTCAAAAATTCTGTAGTCGCTTCATGATTCCACAAAAGGAGGCCATTCAAGGATCCAAGCCACTCTTTATTGAGCTTGTTCCCTTTTTTGGTGGCTAGGCATGTCCAAGTCCATCCACTCTTACATGTGACACCTTCAACAGTGCAAACACGAACACCAGACATACCCTGGCCTTCTTCAACCACTCCCTATACCCAAACAATCATGGACACACATTTCTAAGGACTTCGTGAGGAGCTTCCAACTTTAGGTAAAGCTAATTGCATTTTCGTCACTATCGATCGCCTAACAAAGTATGCACACTTCTTGGCTCTTTCTCATTCCTTTAGTTCAAGTTGCTCATATATTTCTGGATAATATCTACAAACTTCATGGCATGCTACAGTCCATAGTTTCCGACCATGACAAGATTTTTATTTCTGTTTTAGCGCTCTCTCTTCACAGCTCTCGGCACGGTACTACAGCTTTCCTTAGCTTATCATCCAGAGACGAACAACCAAACCGAGCGCTTAAATTAGTGTTTGGAAATATATTTACTGTGCATGACCTTTGCCCGACCTCAAGATTGGCATCGTGGTTACCGTTAGCAGAGTGGTGGTACAATACTACCATTCAGACAACTATCAAACTTCTGCCTTTTGAAGCCTTGTACGGCTTCCCTCCGCCAAGATTGGCTCTAGGCCCATATCAGCCAATAGACTCTGCAGTCGTTGACAGCCACCTCGCAAATTGCCATCATATGGACTGTCTTCTTTTTAAACTCATCATGTAGGCATAGGGTAGAATGAAAGTATATGCGGACCAACACCGCATTGAGCTTCATTTTCAAATGGGCAATTAGGTCTACCTCAAGCTATAACCATACCGGCAACTCTCAGTAACTTTGCGAACTTCCCACAAATTATCTACCAAATATTATGGTTTGTTTCAAATTATAGAGCACATTGGTCAGGTAGCCTACTGAATTGATCTGCCCGATCATGCTCGAATTCATCCAGTCTTCCACATATATCACTTCTCAAAAAGCATCTGGCTTCCTCGGACGTGCCTTCAACAGCTTTGTTACCTGAGTTCACTCCATTGTCTCACGCTAGACACTAGAAGCTCTTTTACAAACGTGTGTGTCAAACGTGGGAACTTTCCAGTGACACAATGGCTTATTCAATGGGCGGGCCAACCCACTTTTGATGCAATGTGGGTTGATTCTTCTATTATAATGGCCGAACATCCCTCTTTTCAACCTTAGGGTCAAGGTTCTTTCATGGGGGATACCTGTTATGGGGATACTCTTACTGGATGGACAACAAGGAGGAAGCGCAATCTATGAAGACACTTACAGACGACAACGGCTAATAGGAAAACGTTGTCATCTCACTTGGTGACGTGGGATGCAGTTAGTGAGAGAAGGATGATATAAATAGCAGAGAACCGAGAGAGGAGAGGTGTCGAAGGTTGTGATTTTTTCTTTCTGTTTCACTTGTGTTATTTCTGGTGCTCATCCAACAGAAAAATAACCTTATGCAGCTCTTTTCTTCACTGAATTTTCACTCGATCCACTCTGTTATCACAACAGAATTTAGCACCACATTTACAAATTTGTCTTGTTCTATTTTCTTTATCATTAGTCTCCCTAGTTTCTTCTCAACCAATCAAAATTTCACCTTAAACATCCAACTCCCACAGAAAAATCATATAGAGATAGAGATCATACCTCTCGGATAATAACCCATAGAACCGAGTTAAAAAAAAATTTAAAGGTATTATCTTTTCTAATCACAAGCACACATCATAACTCAATCAATAAACAACAAGAAAATAAATATGTGAACCTACTACCACTGAAGCTACTAAATAGCAAAGAATCCAAAGAAAATTGCTTCCCTTATGAAAATTTGTAATCTTTTCATTCAATTTCCAATAATATCTCAGTTTTCTTCTCAACCAACCAAAGATTTCACTTTGAACATCCAATTTTCGCTGTAGAAAGAAAAAATTATATGGAAATAGCCATTCGTACCTCTGAGGAATCCCAGCAGTTTGGAGCTTCTCCCAAATAACCCTTATTCGATTGGGATTCTCGGGATGGTAATCGCCGTCGCTAGTATGATGCTTACACATACTCTCATCGTAAAGAATCCCTACTTTCCTATCACTCAGACCTCCATCACTAACACCACCTCCATCGCCAGGTGAAGAGAATCTCTCAGAGCTCACCACTTCCATGGTGCTCAAATTATGAACAGCGAATTACGAGCGAAAATGGAGAAATCGAGCAAACAAAAATCCGATCTTTTTGGCTCAGCAAAAGCGACAAATTGCTGACGAGTAAAGAGAAGAAGGAGATTCGTTGATGGGCGTTGGAGGTGAAATGATTTTTTTTAAGTAATCGAACGGTCAATAGCGAGTAGAGCGAGTCTATTCTTGGATATTTTCGGTCATCCCTTTAAGAAAGATTGAGACCAGCTTATTTTAAATGTAATTTATAATTGGATATTTAACCCAAACAAAAATTTCCCAATCGAATCTTAAATTAATTTTATTGATAAATAAAAGAGAAATTAATACTACAAATCTTATAATTTGTGATCAATGATAAAGAAAACCTAAAAAAAAAATTTTTAACAACTAAAACTTGAATTATGAAAAATTCTCATCGGCGACCTCGCAGTCACGTTCCCCTTCCAAGACCGTCGAATTTAACGTCTTGGTTTCGTCTCTTTAAAAAACCGTTGAACGGAGATGAAGGACGTCAAAATCGGGGTCGAGGGACGTCCCTCCTGCCTGTTGGAAGAAGAAGGACGACTATCGGGCGATGGCAGAAGTCCCTCATTGGCCGTTGGATCGTGGAATTGACGGCCGGAATTGAATCTGTCGATTATCAAAGGCAATGGCAGACGATCGTCTAGGGCCATCAGATCGAACGAGAGACGTCCTTTATAGTGATTGACGGCCAAGATTGAATTTGGCATCTTTCAAAGGCGATGGCAGACGATTGTCCAAGGTCGTCGAATCAAACGAGGAACGTCCTTTATAGTGATTGACGGCAATGATTGAATCTGGCATCTTGTAAAGGCAATGGCGGACTACAATTCGTCACCGTTGGATAGAGCAAGGGACATCCCTTATCTGAATTGACGGCTAGGATTGACTCCAAATTATATAGGTCACGTGCAAGGCACACACGTTTTTAAAACGCGCGAATTCCCTCAATTATGACGGACGTCCCTCGCCCAAAAATGGACGTCCGTATGCCAAGACTACGTTGTTCTGCCCTCAATGGACGTCGCTTGTCTTAAGACGCCGTCGTTTAGGCCATAACGGACGTCCGTCTTAATACTAGCCAGGGACGTCCATTTTCCTCTCAAATGTCATTCTCTGAATGCTAAACAGTAGTGTTTTCCTCTCGTAGAATGACCCAAATCTACCTTATAATCGCGAAGAGCGTTCCTTGCCCTAGATATTGCAGAGAGTAATTTCCTCTTCCCCCGACCAACTTGAACTTCCGAAGAAATATCCTCACGTTTGTTGAAGGGGAAAATGGCGTCGAAGGCGGGCAAGTGTTGAAGAAGCGTAAAGTGGCTCCCACTGAGCCCGAAGGTCGAGCACGCTTGTTTGCAAAGGCGTAACCCGCGTTGTTCAACTCAGCCTCCTCCAAACAATGGTACGATAATGACATTATAGCCCTTGTCGTAATTATATCTAGGAAGAAAGATTTCAATGCATTCAATGATTTTGAATTAAAGGAAATGTTTGAGCGCATTAGTCTATATGGATTGTGCACGATGGGGGGTTATTATTGTGAGAGGGTTGTGAAATTATTTTATGCAAATTTGGAGTTGGACAGCCTTAGTGAGTTGAGGACTTTTCTATATGGGAAACATATTAGGCTAACTCTTAATGAGTTGAATGAGCTTATTGGATGCTCCATGGAGGAGCCGACGGAGGAGTATTTCTATGTAGCGAAGGACACCAACTTTGTAAAACAAGGAGAAGGTCTAGCATTGCTAAAGCAATTGACTCGCAATCCTATAGCCGTTGAATCTTTCTCCCAGCCCAAATCAAATGATCTAAATACTAAAGCAAGAGTTATCCAACACATGATCACCCACACAGTTTTGCCTCATGATGGACATAGATACCTTGTCAATTGCATGGATCTCTATGTGATGGAGAATCTTTACAATGGGAAGAGGTTCAACCTTGCATATGTAATTATGCATCAAATGAAGGCAATCCTAAAGAGTCCAATGAAGCATCTCCCTTATAATTAGCTCATTTAGCATATCGTTGATAGCAGCGGGTTGGTTGTCCCTCCCATGGAGATGCGAATCAATGAAAAAGCACTTGACGTGTACAATCAAGTGACATTGGCTCGGATGAGGCTGTACAAAGTAAGAGGGGAGTGGGTATTCAAAGGAGAGGACACTCCTTCCACTCAGCCTGCACATCCTTCTTCCACGTCGGCTGCACCTCCTTCATCAAAGTCAGCTGCACAATTGCTTTCAACATCAGTTGTACCTCCTCCTTCCACGTCCACTGCACTAATTCCGTAGACGTCAGATGCACAACCGTCAGATCACGTGGAGGTGGAGGACGATTTTGTTCATCCTATAGCGGACGATGCACCTCCCCCTCCTCAGTCATCGTCCTATGTACTGATCAGTGAGGAGAGGTGGCAGTGGCTTGTTACCAAGTTAGAGAGACAGGAAAGGTAACTTGATGAGATTCAAGCCACTGTATTACAAATGAAAGAAGCCTAGTCAGCTCGTCCAATAGCCCAGCCAGCTCCTCCATCAGCTTCTCTTGCATCTTCCAATGCCGGTCCAAACGGATTTCAATATGTCTTTTAGCTTACATGCACTTTCCATATATGCATTAATACTGTTGATTACAATTACAATTGCGTAGGTCTCCTATCATCAAACAACCATCCCCTCCTCCAACCCTTGCCAAAGTTCAGAAGATTTTGGCAATGGGTCCTTTAGTGACAACAGTGATTCCAAGGCTAACAGTGCAAGTAGTATGTCTTCAATTTGGTTTTGTACAATGTGTTGAATTTACACTTACACACTGATTTTTCATTGTAGCTTATGAAATTAATGGATGAGTTCATGGCACTGTCACAGGTAAATACGAAGAACAACAAAGAGATGTGTGCTCTACTTTGCGGCTCCAAGGTAAGAAACAATGTAATTTGAAAATTATTCTCAGTTGTAATTGTATGTTGTGCGTCGTATTGTCAATTTGCATGGTAAAGATATTTGTTTAATAATAACCATCCTCATTCCAAAGCAATCAGGAGTTGCGGACTAGGTGAGAATATTTAACCAATTTATAAGATGTTGTTATTGAAAATAACTAAATATATAACATGCAGTGCATGGCATTAAAAGAGGAGGAGATACTTGAGGTTCAAACAAGGGAGGGACTGCTGACTTTTGGTTGGATTCATGTAAGACACTTGTATTCATTCATGCAATATTTATTCCTCATATAATATATGGATTTTATGTCAAATACACCCGGAGCTGGATTGTTTCATGTCATCGATTGACGTGCACACACATTATGGATACCGATTGATGATGTCGGAGGCAATTGCAATTATCTTGGCACCTACATATACAAAGCAGTATATTTTGTCACCCTGCGCTTTGAATGAAGTGAAAACTAATTTTGTCTCCCAATTGCAGCAAACATGACATATTTCAAGTCTCGCGCCCTTTAGGGATGTCAGTGATTGCCAAGTTTCCGCATCAAGGCTTCCATCTGTTAGCCTTTTTGTTAGGCTAAGTTTTATTTTGATGATAACTAAAATGTTGGATTAATTTAATAAAATCAATAAGTTGTGTTTTACGTTATTCGAATATTATTCTTAATATTTTATAATAATATTTATATACGTGTTTATTGGAAATACCCTCAAAATGAGTATTATTAATGTTCTAACAAGTTTATTTAAGTCCATGTAGTGAATACATATCGTTTCGGGACTTAGGAAAATCAAGAAGGTGAAAAATGAGCAAAGGGTCGATGAAACAGGCACAAAGGGTCGACCCTATTATGCATTTACTAAAGACAGAGTCGACCGTACGGTCGACCGCAGAATAAATAAATTGCTCCAGAGTTTCTACACGAAGGAAAGGGTCGAACTTGGGTTCAGGCAATATCAAATGGCCTTCGGCCTTCGCGAACAGACGGAAAACAAAAAGAGAGGGAGGGAGAAAAGAGAGAAACCCAAGGGAGACCAGAGAAATCGTGGGGGATGGGCGATTTCTTTGCCCTTCGTGGGAGAAATAGTGCGCCTCTCTGAAAAAAATGAAGGGATAAGAGGGGAATTAGTTATGATTTTTGGTTTTCAGTCAATTTCTTCAGAAGAGAGACGAGAGGCGAGAGAGTGGGAGCGAGATCGAGAGAGCGGAGGGAGATCGGAAGGGGGTGACGATGGAACCGCAGCCTGCGAGAAGGCGAGCGGCAAAGGGTGGGACTCTAGACAATGGAAACGATGAATGACGAATCTATCCGAGAGAGGAATCGCAAGGCGACGCGACGATGGAGAGCTCAGCATTCTGAGCTGTGAACAGATGAATTTGGGTCGTCGTGCGCTTCGTCTAGCAATCTCCCGAGCTGGGGCTTCAGCGCAGTTTAAGCACTCCAAGGACCCGTAGCATTGACAGTCCTAGATCGTGGAAGAAGAGGGAGCTGCCGTTGACAGTTGTTGCAATTGCGGTTTCGAGCGATCTTCGGGGTAAGGACTTCCCTTCTCTGCTGCTTGTGGATTTTTGGGTGTGATGGTTTGAGTGTTGTATGACGGATTTGGTTTTGTTACTAAAGATGGAATTGTTAGCTGTTGTAAATAGGATGGAGGACAAAGCTGGAGAGATGGCCGAGGACTCTGGTATGGTTCAATTTCTTTTTCTCTACTGCTTCAGTTTGGATTCTGTTATAGATGCTCTGTTAAGACTTAGGCTTGGGTTTTGGATGGAATACGCCTCTGTTTTATGTTCTGCAACTTGATTAACTGTCTGGAATATGTTTTGTATGGCCTGTATACTCTCTGTTGTTGGAATGGATTGTTTGTGGTGTTGTATTTCAATCCGTAAAGTGAAGTTATGTACGGGAAAAAGATGGTTACGTATAGATTGTTTTGTTGGGTGGTTGCTCTAAATTGTGGAGTATTGTTATTGAAGGATAGAAAAAAATACATATGCTTTCTATGTACGTTGGATTGAAAATTTGATGGATACTCTGTTGTTGTCTGAAATGTCTAGTTGATAATTGATGTCATTGTTGGATGATCTTTTGGGATGTGATAATCTGTTGGTTATTGTCTGGATGTTTGGTAAGTTCATATTTCATTGCCTTAGTTTTGAGGTTTTTTGGGTTTTGTCGAATTATGTTTGGTCGTGCGAGGTGAGTGCGAGTGAGAGGGGCAATGATCTGGTGGCATGCGGAGAGTTTCCAATGCTAGGATTGTGTTCGTGGCATTCTGATCTCCGACTTTTGTGAAGGAGCTTCATAGGTATGTTGGTTTCTAACTCTGTCTTTTCTGTTTGAGTTTTTCGATTGTGTTAGTCACTGATTTGACCTTGAAAACTGGAATCATTTGGTTCTTTATGTGTTATTGTTGTAGATTTAGTGTTTGTGCTGAGATTTAAGCCGATTCGGGGAGAGAATCAGTGAGGGAATGCGAGTTTCCTTGTGATTTTTGTACTGGAAATCTTTCCCTGGTCGACTGCTGGTTTGGTTTGGTCGACCACAGTTTTAGCAGAAAGCCTCTTTGTACGAGATGGCTTGTGTCGGTCAACCACTTCTTGGGTCTAGTCGACAAGAAAATTGGTCGAGAGTCTCTCTGTTTAAGATGACTTGTGTCTAGTTGACCACTTGTTGGATTCAGTTGACAGGAAAAAGTGTCCAAGGGCTTCCATTCTTGGTTGCTTCTATCCGATCGACCGTGTTGGAGTTTTGGTCTACCCAAGATGCTTCTGGATGTCCGTGGAAGCCGGGGCGTCTGTGGAAGCAGGATATCCATGGAAGCATGAATGTCAGCAGAAAAGCAAAGGGTCCGCACTGGGTGTCCGCGCTAGGCATCTGTGTTGGGTCGAACGTCCACATTGAATTTCCACTTCTAGTCTAGGCATCTGAGACGATCGATCACGACGAGGGTCTAGTCCCCCGTGGTTGCCTTTTTGGGTCAGATTTCTTCTCTTAGTGTTATGTGCCTCGACAAACTTTGTGACCATGGTTTCTTCCCTTTTGGTTTAGGTTCCTATGTGGTCCCAGTCAATCGTAGGGGGGTCTTGGACTGTTGCTTGGTCTCAGTTGACCGCAGCTGGGTCCCATTGACCGTTGTTGAGTCTTGGATGGCGGCTGGCAGGTCTTATTGACCGTTGTGAGGTCCTAGTTGACCATCTCCATGTTTTGTTGACATTAGGTGATCTCGGTTGACTTTAGTCATGCTTTGTTGACCGCAGCTGTGTCTTTGACTGTTGCTTGCTTTTTGCTTGACTCCAATTGAGTTCGTCGACTGATGTTTGTCCTGAGTGACTACAGTCGTTCCCTGTCAATACTATGTGGTCCTGATTGATTGTCGACGTGTCTTGTCGACATTTTGTGGTCTCGGTTGACCATTGTTAAATCTTGTTAACTACTGGGTGGTTTTAGTTGACTGTCATTGTGTCTATTTGACACTGGGTGGTTTCAGTCAATAGTAGTCGTGTGCGGTTTACTTGTATCTCGTCGACTATAGCCATGTTTTATTGATCGGTGGCTCTCTCAGGATGATTGTTAATGTGTCTAGTCGATCGTTGTTATGTCTTGATTAACCACACTATATTTTCGTAGAGTGAGTTTTGTGTTGTTCACTTGGCTTCCACAACTATGTCTTGTTTCCAATCGGTGTGAATTCTCGGTTCAATGTAGGGTTTTTGTCGCTCCTTGAGTTGGACCAAGAAGTTTTGTGCTAAAACTTTTGGTTTGTTATCGAATATCGATTTGGGACTCGTGTTTTATCCCTAATTTTTTGGTTTGCGGTTTTAAAGTCGGTTTGGTTTTAGGTTATGATGGCATCCCTAGTTTCGTTGTTTGTTTTTGATGGGGCGTGCAGCTGGTCAGCTGGGTTTCTATCGTCATCAAGGTAAGAATTTTATACTTTATCGCATTGCATTGCATCATGGTTTTCAAACTTTATTTTGTAAGTTGCCACATATGAGAACCCGATGGGGAACTGTTCACAATTCTTCCTCTATACTCATGAGACGTTGCCATCTTCGAACGATCGTCTTTCTATGTGTTTGTGTCAAAGGGGCCCTTATGCGACTCTTATTTTTCATAGATATTTGTTTTGACTTGAAACAAAAAATGAAGGTTTATTTTTACTACAGCTGGCAAGGTATTTAGCGATGTTTTGAAGATTGCCTCATCGGTGGCTCATGGAGCATTTTTTGATGGTAAATGATGTTTTGCAAATGATTTTAAATCCATGCACGGGTATAGTATTGCATTTGATCATGGTTTTGACGAGAAAAGGAAAACCCAGTTTTACATGTGCATTGCGTTTAGTATAAGTTTTCTACTAAGTTAGTCATTCACCCCATGATCACCCTAAGTTTAGATTGTGGTGGTCTAGTGTGGTATCCAAAGCATGGGTACTTCGGAGTTTATTTCCTCTTTGGTGTTACGTGTTGTCTTTGGTAGTAATTTATTTCCTTATATTAGTTTGTTGTTTGATATTGAATGGTTTCATTTCATGCACAATGTTTTTTTTTCTTATTGTTATTATGTTATCTTTAACACTTGTTAATTACTTTGTGGACCTTGACCCATTTGTTTTGGGTTTTGGCCTTAATTTTATTTTAAGACTTCTGCTGACATCCTAGTTTTGGGCTAGGCGATCCGGTTTTCTTTGAGAATCAAGTCGCTTGACTTGGAGTTTTTGTTAGGCCCACCTCCGGGTCGTGACAGCGGACGTCCTTCCTATTAATAGACGTCTTTCCTAGTGTAATATTTAAAGGGGTAGACGTCTGCTTTTAACGTTCAGACGCCCGCTTTTGTGTCAATGGGTATACGCGGACGTCCGTCACATAATTACAGTCGTCCACCTTCATATAAAAGGGTATATAATCAGATTTCTGCTGGTTGGCACGGATGTCCAAGTGACTTTTTTAACGAAAATGTGATTGTGAGCTTTACCTTGTTCATTTAACATAGTTTAGAAAAAGAATTTGCCCTTTTCATTTCACATATTTCCCACAGGTCAGTAACAAGTCAAACCTTAAACTAATTTTGCTAACAACTAAAACCTTAAACTATATGAAAAGAACGAGATATACCTCGCAATCACATTTTCTGCTAAAAAACAAAACATCTCTCAGATGTCCCTCGGCATTGGAGGACGTCTAAGGATCATCCTTGGATATGAATGGCTCTGCGACCGACATGATCATGCAATCAAGGAAATTTCTTTATTTTTCAATTGCTGAGAAATAGGTCTGTGGATCCTTAGTTTCGAAAGGATGAACGATTGTGCGCATGAGGTGTATTTATGGAAGTGTTAGTGACTGCATATATGTTTGTATTCACACAAGTGTTGGTGTCCGCGGATACTTGGTTTCAAAGGGATACGAGGTTGCACATGAGTGGTGTTTGCGGAGTGATTAGATATTAGCAGCGGAAGCGTTGGTGTTTGCCGATGTGATGTGAAATTCGTGAAATGAGGCTTTCCGTAGAAAGACATGACGTGGTGGATTGTAATTGGCAGACAATGGATATCTGTAGCAGAAGCATTGGTGTCTGCAGATGCAAGGTGGAATCCGTGAAATGAGATTTGTCCTCGAAAAGACATGACGTGACAGATTATGATTGACAAACAATGTTATTGGATATCTATAGTGGAAGCGTTGGTGTTCGCAAATATGAGGTGGAATCTGCGAAATGAGGTTTGTCTGTGGAAAGACATGACGTGGCAGATTGTGATTGGCGGATAGTGTGATCGAATATCAGCAACAAAAGCGTTGCCGTCGCGAATGTGAAGTGGAATTCGTGAAATGAAGTTTGTCCACGGAAAGACATGATGTGGCAGATTGTGATTGGCAAACAATGTGCTAAGACATTCGCAGCGGAAGCGTTGGTGTCCGCGGATATGAGGTGGAATCCTCAAAATGAGGGTTGTCCGTGAAAAGACATGATGTGGCAGATTGTGATTGACAGAAAATGTGAGTGGAAGCATTGGTATCTGCAAACGTGAGGTGAAATCCGTGAAATGAGGTACGTGGCAGATTCCACATCACATTCGTGGACACCAACGTTTCCACTGCGAATATATGCTTATATTGCCCACTAATTACAATTCACCAAGCACCACATTTCAAGGATTCCACCTTACATCCGCAAATATCAACGTTTTTGCTAAGGACTTCATCACATTTTAGTATGGATATCCGATTCTGTTCGCTTGTGTAAATGGGTATGTTCAAACATCTGTCATATAAGTACTGACGTCCACCTTCATATAAAGGGGTATAATCAGACGTTCGCTGGTGGCGCGAACGTCCAGAGGTTGTCTTTTAACAGAAAACGTGACTGCAAGATTTGCATAATTAATTTCCCATAAATAAAAATTTTAGTTGTTAACGAACTTAATTTAACTTATCACTTATCTTATAGTTTGGATTTTTTTTTTTTTGTTAATAACCCAACTATTTTTATCATTAAATATAACAAAAAAATAAGTAAATAACTTTTAACCACATTATTTATTTATATTAACTAAAATACTTAATTAAAATAAAATATTTAAAATTGATTGAGTTGTTTTTAAATTAAATTATAAGTTAATAATTAATTTAATTTAAAATTGAGGGTAAATGACAAATCAACCATCGTGGTTTGTAATCAATGACAAGTTAACCACTGTTGTATTTTTTTTAACAAGTTAATCACTCACGTATGTTAAAATCACAAATACAATATCACGTAGACGTTTACCGTTAAAAAGTTAAGTGCCAGCGTCCAAACGTCGGAACAACACAAGACGACGTTCTGAATTCAGAACGCCCAACGCGGGGCGTTCTAATTTTCTGAAGAATTTAGAATGCCCAATGCGGGGCGTTCTGAAGAATTCGAGCCTTCAGAACGTCGCCCCGTGTTGTTCCGGCGTTCGGACACTGGCACTTAACTTTTTAACGGTAAACGTCTACGTGATGTTGTATTTGTCATTTTAACATACGTGAATGGTTAACTTGTTAAAAAAAATACCACAATAATTAACTTGTCATTGATCTCAAACCACGAAGGTTGATTTGTCATTTACCCTAAAATTGACGTGAAACAAAAGTCATTTGCTCTAACTTAGCATTTTGACTGATATAAATAGATGACATAAATAAAAATAATACTTCACGAGACCCTTATTTTTGAAACAATCTTTAAGCAACACTAACAACATGTTAAGTTATGGTAGAAACATGACATTATATTTAAACAATCTTTTTCATTTATCATTTATTCAAGTTCATGAAATAAAAAAAAAATGCTACATTTACAATCTACGTTGGTATACGTTTAATTTACGCGCAAGTGTAATCTATTAATTTAGTTATTTATAATTTATCATAATAATTTTATCAATAAATTGAATGACGCGTAATATTGTAAGACTACAAAATAAATCTAGCTTGAACACAGAAATTACATTTGAGAAATCCTAACACTTAAAAACACAAATAAGAGAAATTAACTATGTCAAAAATCAAAATACCGAAGAGTATTGAATCCAATAGAGTTCGATCTATGACTTGATCCCAACAGAATTCGATTGAACTTTTCATCGAGAACACTCTTTGCATTTTTCATTAATAATCATTCAGAAAAGAACAAAGTCCACATAATGGCATTGAGTAGACAAAAAAAGAAAGTGATAATTTTGAGTTCATTGAGATCAAAATCACCAAACCAAAAAGTGTAAAAAGAGGATGAGGGCGAGAGATCCGCCAGAACTTAAATTCGGGTTAGTGCCAGCTCCGTCCGGTACAGACCCGTTATCACCAAGAACTCCAGTAGAGGTCCCCGTGTATGGATTGGTCGTCGTATTCGTTGTGCTAAAAGATAGAAAAGAAACGGAAAGAAACCAATTTCCTTCTTACAATTTCAAGTACGCATATCATATTATACTTTAATTTTATACTCTAATTTTATATCTCGACGCCTTTGTTTACATTTAAAAGTGCCATTTTTCCATTTTCCTATAGCGTTCTGTTTGGTGACAACATTCTGACAAGGATAAAATCAGCAAACCAATGGTATTGTATTTTACCAACCAGCCAAACACCTCCTAATGGCTTCACTGTATTTTGAAAAACAACCCTTGCCAACAGATCTAATTTTCAAAACAATCGTATTATTTGTTGATTTTAAGTTATTTTTACACTTAAAATAATTAATAAATAGGGAGTTCAGAAATTAAAATGTAAAATACCCTCTGTAAAAATTCATGTTCTTCAGATCTGTATAGAGCATTGAAAAACATACCTGGAGCTGGGATAAACACAACCAGTAAGGCCTATAAAACACCAACATTTAGGAGTGTTTTCTGATGAAATCACAGTCTAATCTTTGAAAATCTAGAGTTGGAAAGAGAATAGGAAGATGGGTTTTTTCAAGTCTTACTAGGGTTAGAAGTGATGATATTTGCAGTGGCAGCAAAATCACAGGAGCCTTGTGCTTGGCCTTTTCTTTGGAAGAAGCTGTTTGCAGCATAAGAACAATGAGCCTTGACTGTGTTTGGCTGGAAACAAGCTCCACTTTGATGAATAGGGCCACAATCTGCTCCTGCTCCACAAGCATAGTCTAATGTCTTCTGCAGAACTTCATCACTTACTCCATCTTTGCAGATGCACCAAGTTGGAGCTGCAAGAAGTCCAGAGAAAAACACAAGAAGGGGAGAGATTCAGATAAGCTATTTTCCAAAACCCATAAATTAAAAACAGTACTATAAGTTGATATGAGTTCCATCGCGCAGATAAACAAGCTTGAACGTGAAGAATCTGGAAAAAAAAAAAGTGGAAATGGTGAAATGAGAGATTCAGAAAAGAAAAACACCCAAAACCCATGAAGAAAATGAACAAAAAATGTTGAAAAATGAGGACAGAGACTCAGATTGGCCACATCACCAATACCCACAAGGAAAAAATGAGATGAGGAAGGTGCAGACAGAGTACAGCTGAGAATGGGAACAAACCAGATTTAGCTTATCTGAAAAAAACTCACAAAACAGAAAACACTGTGAGGAGAAGCTTATTTGAATGGCCAGCCATGGCTAGAAAGAGCAGCAAAAAAGCTAAAACATCCATGTTTGGTGCAGACACAGTCTAATCGAGTCCAAGATGGAGCTTAGAGAGATCCCACTGAGAGAGAGAGAGAGAGAGAGAGAGAGAGGCAAGAGCGGATATCCAAAGAGCAATACATAGAGAAAATGGGCCAATAAGGTGTCGGTTTGCTACTGCCATGGCAGCTCTGCATTGCTTTATCTGATCTTACAATTATTGATTTCTCAGTGTCGATAACTCGACATATAGACCAGGTGACATATAAAAATGTCAATGATCTTTAACACTAAGAGAACCTCAACCACTACAATGAACTCCTTTTCTAATAGAAGAAAACCCAAAACTCTATTATCACATAGATCATAGACAATGCATCATTCTTTTACTAAGGATGATGAATAATGAACTTGAACGCATACATAATTTGTAGTTTCGGAAAGGGAAGTTAACCAAATAACCACTCAACTATGAGATTAATAACAATTTAACCACTAAACAATTTTTGCTAACAAATAAAACACTCAATTATGAAAAATGAACGGAACAAATATCACTGTTACGTTTTCTGTTGCGGAACATTATCTTTCCGTAGCAGATGTTATTTTTTTGCTATAAAAAGTGAGCCATTAAAATATGACTCATGAATTATTATTTTTCTCAAAATAAAGATGAATTTTTATAGCAAAAAAATGACTTTCCGCAGAAAAAAGATGAGGTCTTTTCAATCAAACTATGAATCTTTGTCTTTAGTGAACCAAAAGACTGCAGTCTTTTAAGGTATAAAACTAAATTATTTCATTAATTGCTTAGAATTGTTCATTTGTTTCGATTTATCAAAATTTACTTCTTCCCTTAAATTATTGTTTTAAATTCAGATTAGATGACAATAGAATGCTAGAATTGTTGAGAGGAAAAAAGCTTCAACAGAAATATATGAAAATTTATGATTAATAATTCAGTCAAAATCAAAGCAAAATGTTCAAAGTAAATTGGGGTTGGTGTAATTTATTTTTGCAGGCCCATTTCCAGCTGGATGCATAAAGACGACGACTGAAACTGTATATAAGACTATGGATCCAATTATCGACGAATCTACATCTGATGGATGAACTCAGAACTCATAATCAACCCATCATAATCCTCCGATACTCACAGCAAAACTTTGAACTTTACATATACATTTTTATTCGATAAAATGACCAAAAAAGAAGTGAAATTCAAGAAACCGACGCCATTGTCGTACATCTCTAGAACATTATATTGCATGAACTTTTTCCAGAGCAGATTAGTAAACCTGGGGATATAGCCTCGGACGAGGGTGCACCATCAAAGGATCCGCCCGCTGCAGGGTCAGCCCATACGCCTCGTCCATGTTAAGCTGATCGGGCTTCACCTCCTCCGGCAGCTCCCATTTGTAAGCGTGGATCAAGGTCGCCGTGAGTAGTTGGACCATGCGAATGCCAAGGCTCATCCCGGCGCAAATCCTCCGTCCAGCGCCGAACGGGATGAGCTCAAAGTCATTCCCCCGAACGTCGACGTGGGCTTTTTCGCCACCCGGCAAGAATCTCTCAGGTCGGAACTGGAGCGGGTTGAGCCACTCATCCGGGTCGCGGGCGATGGCCCAGACGTTAACTAAGAGAGTGGCGCCCTTGGGGATGTGGTAGCCGTTGATCTGGCAACTTTCGCCGGCAATGCGAGGGAGGGAGAGGGGAGTGGAGGGGTGGAGGCGGAAGGTCTCTTTGATGACGGCCTGGAGGTAAGGGAGCTTGGGCAAGTCCTGCTCCGACACCAGGCGATCAGGGCCGACGACTGAGTCCAGTTCGTCTTGGAGTTGGGCCAGGATCTTCGGGAGCCTGATTAGCTCCGCTATGGCCCACTCTACCGTGCTTGACGACGTGTCCGTACCCGCGGCAAACATGTTCTGCGTTCAATTTAAATATCTCGTTGTTACTACTTTGCGACAAAATAACGAATGGATTGTAGAAGGGGGAAGAAGAAGTCCAGTACCAGTAGCAGAGCTTTTATCTCTGTGTCAGTCAGCTTGGCTCCTTCCTCGTTCGTCTCCTCCTTCAGCGACAGCAACGTGCTCAGCATGTCCGTATGCTGCCGCCCACCGCCGATCCTCTTGTGCTCCTCCAAGATGTTCGTCAGAAAAGCGTCGAATCGTTTATGGAGTTTCTTCATCTTACTCGCCACGCCTTGCAAATCCAGGCACTCGAGAGCCGGAATGAAGTCGCCGATGTTGAAGACCCCGGCCAGCACCATCACTTCCACCACCATCGATTTGAACTCCTCTGCCTTCGGATCTCCGTCCACGCTTCCGTTCCCGTCCCCGAAAACGCGGCGACCGAGCATCACTCGGCCGATTGCGTTCGCTGTGCAGACGTTGAGCAATTGCCCCAGGTTCACTGTCTTCGAACCTGCGCCTGCTAGGGCTCGAACCAGTACAGCCACTTCTTCCTGGATTGAGATCGTCATTAGTAAAGTCAGTAACAGTGAAAATTTCTTTACCAAGACGAATACATACCAGTATGGAAACTATTCTTAATTGTACGGGATCACCGGAAAACGAAAGTAATTTTGATGGGATTCAAGGAAACCAAGTTTATGACGAGCAAAAATGGAACTAGTACCTGGCGAACTTGTCTGAAATCATCTAAAGCCTTGCTGGAAAACACATGAACGGAGGTAATTTTCCTGAGCATCCGCCACCTGGGGCCATAAGGCGCAAACACTAGGTCCTGATAATTATAAGCAATATGCTTCGCACCGGAGTTCGGCGGCCGGCTTGAAAAATTAGCGTCGTGGATTTTCAAGAACTGAGAAGCCACCGACGCCGACGCCGCCACAACGACATCCACAAGTCCCAAGCGCAGATGCATCAAAGGACCGTAAACTCTCGCCAAAGCGGCGATGGAGTGGTGAGGCATAGGGCCTAGGTGAGGCAAGTTTCCAATCAAAGGCCATGGTCTTGGCCCGGGAGGCAGAGGAACCCCGGAGCTACTTCTCCTGGTAAGAAGCTTGTAGACGATGAAAGCTAAAACAACGGAGCCTGCAACTACAAGAATCGAATCCATGGCTACTATAAGAAGATGAACTACAGAAGAAAAAGGAAGAGGGTTTTATAGTGAAGCTTCAGTCAATAACGGGTTTGGTAGAACGGGCAGTCCTACTCCGCCGATGTCCCCACTCTCCGTCGTCGCCCACTCTGGTTGGTAACGGTAGCCGGTTGGTGTACATATGCAAAAGAGAAGGTTAGATGATAGGTGACAAATGAGAAAATCTACCCAGTTTGACTTTTCAAGGCAATATTTTATTATTATTTGTAGTCAATACAGCTAAGAAAAGTGACAGGTGGGGACAATCCAAGGGTCAAATTCAACATTTTATATTATGGTTTTCAATAAAGATGAACGTGACATTTGAACATTTTGATAATAAAAAGGGGCTTCAAAGAAGGCAATGTGATAATGAGACGTGACACCTTGATTATTATAATCATTAAATCAAATCAATTATGTTTAATTAGTTAACTAATTGATTAGTTGAGTCGTTAAGGCTAATAATGTTGTTTTTATGGTCACGTGGATAGACTTTCTCAAACAGTGAAACTTCCATTTATGACTCTGCACCAGTGTCTTCTCCCATTTGGATGACGTGGCACAATTTATTTGGTTGGTGAGGTGAAGTTGTAATTGGAATAGTAGAATGGGCCTAGAATCCTCGCCCAATTTAATGGGTAGCCTACGTTTGGAAATTTCTCTACTTATATAAAATAAATATTATTTAAATTTATAAAATTAGGAATCATTAAAAAAATGTATGAATTTATCTTTATTGTATCAATATTTGTTGAAATTTGAATGGAAATTGACAAAAAAAATAACCAGAAAATAACATTTAAACTATGTAAAAAAAAAAATCAAGGGCAGAGAAGGAAAATCACTAATTAAAATCGGTATAATAAATTTTGTGACTCAAACATATAATTATAAAAAAAAACTAGAAACCCTAATCATACTGAAATTTTTAACGTGAGTCCAAACCGGCCTGACCCTAATAGAATTCGGGTCACACTAAACTCTAACAATCTCCACCTTTATACAAATTCCACTCTATAAAATTTACCTTCAAAACTCTAGCAAATCTCCTCTTCCACAAAAGTTCTAAATGACAAAATCAGCAGCTAATACCAATAAAAGCTCAAAAAATACTTGAACTTAGATGTAGGCAAAGTATTGGTCCCATATCAGCAAGATTATAATGAGTATTGATTTTCTCACAGCAAAATTACCACGAGCAACCGCTTTACCCAAAAAAATGATAACGAATATCGATGTGTTTCGCCTTCTCATGAAACATCTGATCTTTAGAGAGAAAGATAACACTCTGACTATCGCAAAACACTGTGGTAATTTGCAAGTCTTTGCTAAGCTCACCAAAACAAATCTTTTAACTATATAGCTTCTTTACAAGCATATGTAATAACCATATATTTTGTTTTTGTAGTAGACAATACAATGGTATCCTGTAAGGTAGCTCTCCAGCTGATAGTACAACCTCCAACTGTAAAAACATATCCTATAAGAGATCTCATTTTATCAAGCTCCTCCGTATAATCAGAATCAACATATCCAATGACAGAATATTTAGTCCTTCCAAATTGAAGACATATATCATTAGTTCTATGCAGATACCTAAGAATCTATAGAACAATTTTTTAGTGTTCATTTTCCAGATTTGCCATGTACCTACTAATCGCATTGACTGCGTATGATAAATCTAAACGTGTGCAAACCATAGCATACATGAGATATCCATTGCATTAGAATACAGAACTCGTGACATATAATTGATTTCATCATCTGATTGCAGATACAAGTAAGATGAAAGCTTGAAATGAGCTGCTAAATGAGTACCAACTGGTTTAGACTTGTTCATATTAACCATTCATAGAACTTTCTAAATGTACTCTCTTTGACTTATGTACAATTTTTCAGCTTTCTTCAGGGTTAATGTGTTGTCACTATATAAAATAATGTCCTATAAAATATTATACGAAGCAGATAACGAGCACAAAAAGATCAACCTTGGATCATTCTCATCATTTTTACATTCCATAGTTTCCAAATCTAAAATAATTTCTTTAAATGCAATCAAGTGTTCTTCAATCAAAGTTTATTTTTTCATATGATGAAAATGTAACTTCTGCTTCAGATACAACTTACTCGTTAGAGTTTTATACATGCACAATTCTTTCAACTTTGACCATATATCAGCAACAAATTTTACTTTTAACACATCTTCCAAAATAGCATTTGATAAATGAAGACAAATAAGTGCTTCGAAAAGAATTTGAACTAATTGTGCCACATTTGAGCCTTTTTTGTCCAGTCTTTACACGTTAATTACCCCATGCTTATAAATTTTATGTTAAATGATAAATGTGCAACACACTCAACTATTTTTTTTTCCAAATTATCCCCGTACAGTTTCTTCCATTCTTCCCACCATTTTTCTTCTTGGGCGATTCCATGCCCAAATGATTCTTTTTACTTCCCTGTCAAACCCTTTTTCTCTTCTCCTTTGTCAAGCGTTCAACATTTATTATCACCCTAATTTTTTGAATTAAATTGAATAAAACAAAAATAAATCAAATGAAAAGCCAAAAAAACTGATTATTGAACATCAAACTAGTTTATCTGATTCACATCACACAGCATTCATGGTAGATTTACACAGAGAAATAGAAATAGTGTTGGATCAAAATGATTTGAGGACTGAAAACAATCAAAACCCAGAAAAAAAAAAGAAGGAAAAGGAGAAAGAAAAGCAGAAGAAAACGAAACGATCACACAGATAGAAGGATCTAAATCACAGAACCCAAATTTGCAGATAAGTTAGGGAGTAGAGATGATTGCTTGCCTGAGAAGATCGGCAGCCTTTGCTCTTGCAATGCTTTTTCTTGAGCAGATGGAAGAGGGGAACGTTCAGAGGGAGAGAGAGAGAGAGAGAGAGAGATATGGTGTTTTGAGATTGAAGGGTGCCATTATAAGTATTGCTTACAGTTGGGAGAGAGATAGAGATAAGTACAACTTACCGTTGGGGGAGAGAGAGAGAGAGAGCATTCACCAAGTGATGTATGACATGTGGCGAAACAATATGTACTGTTTTTGGGATCATATAAAACAATTATGGTGATGAGCAAAAGGTTTGGGGACCAAATTTTTATAATACATTTATTATACATGCAATCACTTGTCATTTAATCCTTAAAGTTAGATATCACATTTCACTCAAAAATGTCACATGCTACACATTTGACAAGTATAACGATTTGTTGAGTTATGGAGTCTAATTTTATTGTTTAAGGTATTTTGATAAATTCACTTGTTTTCTTAAATCCCTATTTCTTTAGGTATATAAAGATGTAATTAGGGTTTTGGAGGTTGAGAGAGAGTTAGAGAGAAACAGTGGAGGTGAGGCAAAATCAAGAAACAACTTCTGTAACTTTGTTTTGATTATAGTGAGATCTGTTAGCGGCCAGTGGACGTTGCTCTCAAACTGAGAGTGAACCACTATAAACTGTGTTTTCTTTTCTGTTTTCTCGATCAATCGTTTCGATACAAGTCAGATTAAAGCGTCTAATCTCAACACCCTCTAATCCCAACAACTGGTATCAGAACTTCAGGTTGAAGTGGTTTCGATAATCAAGGATTGATTTGTCGAAAAGTATCGAACGAAATTCAGGGTTTACAATTTTGGTAAAAAAATTGTAAATTTGAAAAAGAAAAAAACAAAAGAAGTTGCTGCCCGTGAAGCCGCTGCTGCCCGTGTGAGAAGAGCCCTGCCCGAAGCCCTAGCTGCCCGAAGGTCTCCATGCCCGCAAAGTCATCTTCTCCAGCGTCGCGACCTGCAACTCCGGCAAGAAGACGAACGCCGAAGACCTGTCCAGCGAACTATCCCGCGCCGCGTCGTCGTCTGTCATCGGAGACAAAGAAGGAGAGAGCGCCGATCAACTCTGTCCATCAGCGAAGAACCGCAGCGAAGGAACGCTGCACGTCGCCGCTGCCGAAGAAGAAACCGTCTGTCGCCCGCAGATCTGTTCGTCGCCGCCGTCTGTTCACTCGCCGGCGATCTGCAAGCGAAGAACAAAACCACGACGAAGCCAGCGATTCTGTCCAGCGAAGAAGACGCTTCGCCCGCGCCGATCGATCTTGTAACACTCCTAGTTTTTTAAGTTGGATAATCATAAGGTGTTACTAATTACGTATTCGTCAGACTATAAATCAATAAATAAATAGGATAAATTAGAATTAAAATACATGTTAATTTAATAAATTAAATTATTGTGTAGGATAAATAATTTAGAGTAAATAAGATTTATGAAATAAATTGAATTACCATGAAATTTTATAAGTTAATTAGTAGGATTAAAGAGGATTAATTAGGAAATTAGGTTAATGGGATTAAAGAAGATTAAATAGGATATTAGGTTAACTCTTTTGTTTTTCTTTTGTGAAGAGGGAAATGAGAGAGAGATACGAGAGACGAGAGGCGAGAGGCGAGAGCGAGAGGCGAGAGGCGAGAGGCGAGAGGCGAGAGACCGAGAGGCGAGAGCGAGCGGCGATCGGGAGAGATCGGCAGCGAATGAGAGATGCTCCGGCGATGACGAAGCGTTGGGTCGTGCGATGGAGGCTCGGCGCTCCGGACGGTCCTTCTCAGCGATGAGTCAGACTTCACAAATCGTTTCGGCGTGAGAGACGGGTCGCCAGATTTGGCGTCAACCATCGACGATCTATTAATTTCTGGTCAAGCTTGGTGTCAGTGAATGGTGTAGCGTCGATGAACTTCGAGTTCCAGCCTTGGATCTGGTTGCAGGGGTTCGGAAGCTCCGACCCAGTTTGTCTCGGCAGGGGATGGAGACCGAGATATGGTGATGGGTATGGCCGAGAACTCCTTTGTCTGTTGGTATGATTCTTCGCTATCGTTCTAGTCCTTGGTTTCGGCTAAGTCCAGTATGTGCATCGATTTTGGTTGGGATCAGTTTGGTTGTTGGTGGTTGTATGAATTCCTGAATGGACTTTTAGTCATCGTTGGTTCTATGAAGGAGAATTCAATTGTATGCTCTATTATTTGGATTTATTAAATTGTGAAATTTGATCAGTAAACACATGCCTCTGTTGTTATTAATGGATGATTAAACTCTTGCTACTTGGATTTTGTCACTGCTTGATAGAACTTAATGGGTTCGTATAATTTGTTAATAGATGCTTTGAAAAGATTGAATGTATATTGCTAGATCTTTGTTGGAAAAATAAGGCAAAAGACAAATCACATTGTGGTTGTATGCTCTGATCGGCTTGATCGTAGTGTTCTATTATGGAACAAGTGCGGTAACGATATCCATGATTAATATAGATTAATGATTAAGTGTTTCTAATTATGAAGGTATTGGAAAGAGGAAAGAGGAGGATAGCGAGTAAGTGCATTACACAGCAAAGATTTGAGGTAAGGATTAAGGGTGTTTTGGTCATTGAGACCCTACACCACAAGTATGGGTGCGTGAGTTCAATGTTGATATAGTTAAATGCTTACCGTTAGTACGCTTTCTCTTGAATGACTTATGTGGCAATTCTGAATGATCTCTTTGGGTGTTCCTTCATCGTAACTTGCGAATCATGTTCTGTGACTTTTAGTTAAGCTCTGTGATATTCCCTTAGTGTTAGTCTGTCAATTTCTTAGTGCTATGATTAGTTACTAGTAGAAACTATTAGATGATGAATGAATGTAGAAAAATATAGAGTTGAAACAATGGATGTTAAGGTAAAGACGAGATAAACAGAAACGAATTTTGATTCCTTTTACTGTTATTAATCTTATTATTGTGGCTTACTTTCTAACAACTGTCCATTGTATAATTTTGTTAAATAACTAGTTTAAATGTTCGATTAGTTGATAAATAATGAACCCGAGCATGTCCAACTTAATTAGGGTCATGAGTTTATTTAAGCAAGTTTAGCAATTTAGCATGTTAATTGATTAGCACTTATCAATTTTAAGAACTAAGTCTGTTAATCAACCATTAATGTTAATTAATTAGAATTTAATATGCAATTATTGTTCCAGCATGTTAATTAACTAAGAAAATCATCTAATTGGGTTGAGCATGAGTAAAACTAATTAGCAAGCATATTTTGGGAAACTCAACTAGGTTGATTAACTAGTGACTTCTTATCGAGCATGATTAACTAGTGACTTCTTATCGAGCATGTAATTAAATGGGAAAAATTAATTAACATGATGAATTGACTAATTAGCATGCTTAATATTTTAACTAATATGTTTAAATAGCTTGTGCAAATTATTTTAACAGTATTTAGTAAACATGTTAACTAAAGAGGTTAATTAACTAAACACGGTTTCTATTGAGCATGTTAACTATATTTTATAAGCTGGTCGATTAGTTAAGTAGATTTAATTCAGCATGTGTTTGATTTAGATAATCAAATTAGTTTATGATTCATCGTCTGTTTACTATTTAAATTCTAGTTTACAATTGTTTCCTACCGTACACTTTAGTTATGATAGTTATGTGCTTTCATTTCTAGTCACTCTATTATATGCGTATTTCAATTTCATAATAAATGTTTTATTTTACTAGAAAGTAGGATGATGAGGAAGATAAAAAGAGAATGAAGTAAACGTGAAGGAGTTAAGAGTCCCACTTATTATACAAATGAATGGTTTATAATTGTTTTCGTTATTGTCTTCTCAGTATCGTTTATGAACTAGATTTATATTTCACGTTCTTAGCATGATAGTTCCTTTAAACCAAAGCATGATTACTTAGTTAAGATAAAAAAGCATGTAATAAACTTAGGAACATGTTAATTTAGTATGATAACTTACTAAAACAATCAGCTAGAATGACAAATGTAGGAAGCATGAAAATGAATTAGGAAATTAACTAGAAGAACTGGTATATTAATTAATATTATTGTGTTCTAAAAGTTCAAGCATGTTTTCCTTGTTTCAATTCGTTGTACTTGTTCTCCATGGTGTGCATTTATTTCGTTCTATTGTGTGCTCTATCTTCCTATGCGTGTTTTCAGTTACTGTTACTCTATTGATATGTGTTGAGTGTGCTATTCCATTTGGTTGATTACTTCCCATGTTAAATGCGCTTTCATTTCCAATTACTTCTATTTTAATGTGTACTTTAATTATTATGAATGTTGTATTGTGAAACATCATGCATCATGTTAGGTTGAGAATGTATGTTCATGCATCATGTAATAGAAACAAAGTATGGAGTACTCTCACGGGGGTGGTGCTCACATGCATGGTGAGGAAAGTAAAATGTTAATGAAAAGACAAATGAAATGAATGAAAAGAAAAGGGAGTTAGGAGGCAGATGGGTAGCAGTCCTAGTATGATAATTAGGAAATGCCCCTACCATATCGGGAACTGGACCTAGTTATCCACAGGAGGTCAGGTCCGACCCACTATACCATCCCATACGGGTCTTCTAATCTCCAGCTCGAAGTACGAGTAAAGAAAGAAAGAAAGAAAGAAAAGAAAGAAAGGAAACGTAAATGAAAGAATTGGTTTGGGTGGCCTCCATTCCAAATAAACTAAAGAGAGTCATAAGCATAATGTATTTTTCCTTTTTCCTTACTAAGTCTTTTAGACTTATAGTTGCTTGTGGTGTAGATGTAGGTACTATGATGTAGAAGAATGCACGGACTAGGAGTAGCGAAAGATAAAGAACAAACAATAGCAAACAGAGATGATGGATTTGCATGTTCGAGGAATGCTCACGGCTGGCCAGGCATAAAGAGAGTAAAAGAAAAACTGTTTTAATTATGTTTAGTTGTAATAAATCGTATTTAAATGTTTTGTTTTCATTAGTTAAATTGTATTCACGCTTCCGCAAACGTTTTACATCCATGATTTTTATTTTAACGTTTCCGCATAAGTTTTTTTTAAAAAAAATGGAATTTTATAATGGGTTTTATGAATGGTTGGTAGCGATCCGGTTTATACGCACTCTGATTTACTTTCAAAATGAAAATTCAAATTTTCACGCATTTTAAAAGATTTACGAAAATCCGGGTCGTTATAGATCTGTCCAGCAGCGAAGCCTGTTCCGCCATCGATTCGTTCGCCGGTCGCCGATCAAGTTCGCCGTCGACGAATCCGTTGATCCGTCCTGCCTAATGAAAAAGGGGGGAAACTTTTGGTTTTTTGGTTGATAAAATTTGGAATATTTTGTGAAGATTGACTGGGTATTGAAAAAAATGACAGGTGAAGACAGTATATACGGTATTAGTAAATTTGATGGGACTGATTATACTTTCCAGAGAATGCAGATTGAAGATTACTTGTATGGAAAGAAGCTTCATATCTCGTTGAGTGAGAAACAAGAAAAAATGGAAGATGTTGAATGGAATCTTCTTGATAGACAGGTTTTGGGAGTCATCCGATTGATGCTAACCAAAAGCATTGCTCACAACATTGCAAAGGAAAAGACCACCGCAGGATTAATGAAAGTTTTATCTGATATGTATGAGAAACCATATGCAAATAATAAGGTGCATCTCATGAAAAAATTGTTTGATCTGAAAATGGCTGAAGGCACTTCTGTAGCAGCTCATCTGAACGAATTTAATACAGTGGTAAATCAGTTGAATTCTAAAGAGATCGACTTTGGGGATGAGGTACGTGCCCTAATTCTACTGGCATCTTTACCAAATAGTTGGGAGCCTATGAGAGCAGCAATCAGTAATTCAATTGGAAGCTCAAAGTTGGTATTTACTGATGTGAGGGATCGAATTCTGCCGAGGAAGTTCGAAGAATTGATTCTGGTGAAACATCGACGAGCTCAGCATTGAAAGTGGAAAACAGAGGGCGAAATAGTAACAGGAATTCTAATCGGGGCAGAAGCAGATCAAAGTCGAGAAATGGAAGGGGTCAGTCTAAATCTGGGAGAAAATTTGAGTGCTGAAATTGTGGCAAGCAGGGTCACATCAAAAGGGATTGCAAAGCACCGAAGAAGAACAGTATGGACAAAAGTGATGGAGCAAATACAGCAACTGAGGAAAACACAGACGCGTTGATTCTTTCAGTCGATAGCCCAATAGACTCAAGGGTTTTGGACTCGGGAGCATCTTTTCATACCACAGCACACAAAGAATTACTTGAAAATTATGTAGCTGGAAATCATGGGAAAGTCTATCTTGCAGATGGTGAGCCACTGGATATTGTTGGCATCGGGGACATAAAATTAAAGACAACAAACGGGTCAGTTTGGAGTATCAGTAAAGTGAGACATATTCCGGGTTTGATGCGAAACTTGATATCAGTGGGGTAGCTTGATAGTGAGGGTTACCACATCAATTTCGGGACCAATGTTTGGAAGGTAACTAAGGGAGCAATGGTCGTTGCTCGAGGTCAGAAAACAGGAACCCTATACATGATATCTACATGCAGAGATACAGTTGCAAGTGTTGACAGTCAAAGCAACACAGATTTATGGCATTGCAGATTGGCCCATATGAGCGAGAAAGGAATGAAAATTCTTGTCAAGGGTGGTCAGATTCCAGAGTTAAAGTCTGTTGAACATCAGTTATGTGAGAGCTGCATTCTTGGCAAGCAGAAGCGTGTCAGTTTCCTAAAGGTTGTGAAAGAGCCAAAGAAGAAGCGACTTGAATTAGTGCACACCGACGTGTGGGGACCCGCAGACGTTTCCTCTCTTGGTGGATCAGTCTATTATGTGACTTTCATAGATGATTCAACAAGAAAGGTATGAGTTCATTTTTTGAAGAATAAATCTAATGTTTTCAGTGTGTTCAAGAAGTGGAAGGCCCTGGTCGAAAATGAAACGAACCTGAAAGTGAAATGTCTAAGATCTGATAATGGAGGTAAGTATATAGATGCAAATTTTAAAGAATATTCTGCTACAAATGGAATCAAGATGGTCAAGACCATTCCTCGAACGCCTCAAGAAAATGGAGTAGCTGAGAGGATGAACAGAACGTTGAATGAGCGTGCAAGGAGCATGAGATTGCATGCTGGATTACCTAAAATTTTTTGGGTAGAAGCAGTTAGCACAACAGCATTCTTGATCAATAGAGGACCCTCCGTACCTTTGAATTTTAAACTTTCAGAAGAAGCTTGGAGCGGAAAAAAGGTAGATTTTTCGTTCATGAAAGTATTTGGTTGTTTATCTTATATTCATGTTGATGATTCCAATAGAAGCAAACTTGATCCGAAATCTAAGAAGTATTTTTTCATTGGCTATTGTGACTCCGAGATTGGTTATCGTTTATGGGATAATCAAAATCGGAAGATCATACGCAGTAGGAATGTCATCTTCAACGAGAAAATTCTCTACAAAGATGAAGTTGGTAACACTTCAAACAGTGGGAGTTCAGTATTGAAAGAGTCTACTGTGGTCAACTTCAAAGATTTTTCAGGAGAAGATACTCCGACTAGAAAAGAAGATCAGAGTATTATTGAAGAAAAAATTGATGAGAATACGGCTCCAGAAGAAAATTTGCAAACGCCAATTATAGAACCAAGACGATCATCCATAACTAGCAAACCAACTCAGAGATGATCCTCGTCTCTAAATTATATTTTGCTTACTGACAGAGGTGAACCAAGATGTTATGAGGAAGTCAAACAGTCAGATGATTTGATTGAGTGGGAGGCAGCCATGAAAGATGAAATGGACTCACTGAAGTCAAATGAAACCTGGAAATTGACTAAGTTGCGAAGGGAAAGAAAACACTGCATAACAAGTGGATTTACCTGATTAAAGAAGAACCTGATGGAAGAAAGAGATTTAAAGTTAGATTAGTTGTCAAAGGTTTTAAGCAGAAAGAAGGCATTGACTACATTGATATCTTCTCACCAATGGTGAAGCTGACGACGATTAGAACTGTTTTGGGTTTGGTTGTGAAAGAAGATTTTCATTTGAGGCAATTGGATGTGAAAACTGCTTTCCTTCACGGCAGTTTAGATGAAGAAATCTACATGCGTCAACCACAAGGTTTTGAGGTGAAGGGAAAAGAGGAGTTTGTGTGTAAACTTCATAAAAGTTTGTACGGTTTGAAACAGGCTCCAAGACAGTGGTACAAGAGATTTGACAGCTTCATGAACAGTAAGAACTTCGTGAGATGTGAAGCCGATCACTGTTGCTACATTAAAAGGTTTGATAATTTCTATATTATACTGCTCCTTTATGTTGATGATATGTTAATCGCTGGAGCAAGCTTGACTGAGATTGTCAGGCTGAAGAGGGAGTTATCTAAAGAATTTGCTATGAAGGATTTGGGTGCTGCAAAACAAATTCTTGGAATGAGAATATTCAGGGATAGAGATGTTCTCAAACTTTCTCAAGAAGACTATGTGAATAAAGTTCTTAGCAGGTTCAATATGCAGAATGTGAAACCAGTTACTATACCTTTGGCTAGTCACTTCAAACTATCTAAAGATCAATTACTGTCGACCGAGGAAGAGAGGAGCTACATGACCAGAGTTCCATATGCCTCTACCGTTGGTAGTCTTATGTATGTGATGGTTTGTACACGGCCAGATATTGCACATGCAGTGGGAGTTGTCAGCAGGTATATGAGTAATCCAGGAAAACAGCATTGGGAAGCCGTAAAGTGGATCTTGCGGTACTTGAAGGGAAGTTCAGGGTTTGCTTTATGTTTTCAGAAGTCATATTCTAGTTTGGATGGATATGTTGATGCTGATAATGGTGGTGATATTGATAACAGTAAAAGCAGAATTGGGTATGTTTACACTCTTGGTGGTACCGCAATCAGTTGGGTCTCGAGGCTTCAAGATGTAGTTGCTCTTTCTAGTTGTGAAGCAGAGTACATTGCAGTGACAGAAGCTGCGAAGGAGATGATGTGGTTACAGCCTTTTCTACGAGAATTAGGCCAAAACTACGATGGGAGTAAATTGCATTGTGATAGCCAGAGTGCCATCCTTTTGGCAAAGAACCCAGTTTATCATGGCAAGACAAAGCACCTACAGGTACGCTATCATTTTATCAGATCCATTTTAGAAGATGGTGTGTTGGCACTTGAGAAGATATCAGGGAGTCGAAATCCAGCTGACATGTTGACGAAAGCTGTGACTAGTGAGAAGCTGAAGTTGTGCGCAACTTCAGTTGGACTTCTTGGATGAGATATATGCATGATGCCGTTGCAGATGGAGAGATGATGTGATTAGTCTCCAAGTGGGAGATTGTTGAGTTATGGAGTTTAATTTTATTGTTTAGGGTATTTTGGTAAATTCACCTGTTTTCTTAAAGCCCTATTTCTTTAGGTATATAAAGATGTAATTAGGGTTTTGGAGGTTGAGAGAGAGTTAGAGAGAAACAGTGGGGGTGAGGCAAAATCAAGAAACAACTTCTGTAACTCTGTTTTGATCATAGTGAGATCTGTTAGCGGCCAGTGGACGTAGCTCTCAAACTGAGAGTGAACCACTATAAATTGTGTGTTTTCGTTTCTGTTTTCTCGATCAATCATTTCGATACAAGTCGGATTAGAGCGTCTAATCTCAACACCCTCTAATCCCAACATGATAAGATTGTTTTATGACATTGACTTAATATTAAAATCATTTCGATACAAGTCGGATTAGAGCGTCTAATCTCAACACCCTCTAATCCCAACATAATAAGATTGTTTTATGACATTGACTTAATATTAAAATGCTTAATATGATGATTGTTAAGTATAAAAGACATTGAGTCATTTGAGTTTTAATTCTCTCATCTTGACTTTATTAAAGTGTATAATGTATGGTTGAAGAGATATAAATAAAAGGATATGAATGAAAGGGTATTTGTGTAAATTCCTTGTAATCACATATTTTTAACATATTATATTATTTATATATATATATATATATAAATAGAGAGAGAGAGAGAGAGAGAGAGAGTTTTGGGATGTTCTATAAATAGAAGTTATTATGTCGGTTTTTCGAAATAAAGTAGTTGATGAAGTATAGGTCATATACTATGAATTGACTTTAAATTAAGTTAATTGGATGAAAAAAGAAAAATGATCTCAATTCTAAATTAACATTTAATTTGAGGTAGAAAAGATTGAATTTCAATTTTAGATTGCTCAAAGTGAGTGTTAGAATTAAAATTGATGAGCGATAAATCGATCAATGTGACACATTGTAATATAATCTAAGTATTAGTGTGAAGAAATATTCTGATCAATAAGAAAGTGAAACATGACGCATATTAATTAAAATAATTAATATTAATTAATTAGGATATTATTGAAATTATCCATGATTTGAGGGGCAAAATGGTCATTTACAATTAATAAATTGCATATAATGGTAATTTAACAAGTAAAACAAAATAAAATGAGAGATTATCTCATTTTATGAATTGAGAGAGAAACATGTGATAAAGAAGAAGAAAAAGAAAGAGGGAGAAGAAACTCTACGTACTTTCTTCATGAAAGTTGTTTCTCACATCACAAGGATCGTTTTGGTTTTGGCATAGAAATCTTGAAAAGAAATCAAGGTTTTAGAGATTTAAGAAAATATGTCGAAATTTCGTGAATTAAGTATAAATTTTGTAAATTGTAGGTTTATACTAAATGAGTTTACTAAATCATATCATTTGAAGTATGTTTGAATCATAGAATTCTAATTTCGATTGATAATTGAGGAAACCTAATTGAGAAATGAAATGGAATTTCTAAACCTACGCATAAGCACAATAGCGGTGAAGAATAGAGTGTGAGTGCAATAGCGCTCGTCTAGTAGCGCAATAGTGTTGGAGGCAGAGTGTGAGTGCAGTAGCACTCTTGTCGGTCGCCGGAGCACAATAGTGCTAGTTAGCCAAGCTCGCGCGTAATAGCACTCTCGAATGTTTTGTTTCAAATTAAAAGTGAATTAAACCAATAAAAGAATAATTGGGTACACTATACAACTATTCATCATAATTGCAAGATATAAATATATATACTTGACATGTATGTCATTATAAGCATAAATATAAATGCATTTGTAAGCATAGTGGATGATGTGCATATTTTACATCATTGTATATAAATAGAGAATTATATGATTGGCTTACATTAGACCTTAGTTATATATATTTTTCTTGACGTGTGACGCACATTTAGTCTAGATATTGAAAAAAGAAGAGAAACTATATGTCCTCCGTATAGTGTGACTCCGTTAACCTCATGAAGAGAATGGTGGTGGCTGTTATCGTTGACTAAAAAAAACCTCCGAAATGTAAGAAATAATTGTGTGACACTAGAAGTATGAGTGTTTGGTTATATATTAGCATTTTACATTAACATGTTGGTATATATGGTTATCATTCATATTGTAAGATAGGTATCATATCCATCACATATGGTATGACATGATGGTAGATGTCTAACTTCACATTCACTTTGGCACATTGAAGATAAGTTTTATATTTTATATTTGACTCAAGAGATTTGTATATATTTATATAAATATTTAGTGTAGGATTTATTTACTGTGCTTTATAAAAGTTCACCTCATTGTACATATCAACTCTGAAAAAGAAAATTGCATGAGAGTATTTTAGAGAAGGAAAATTAACAAATCAAACATTATATTCTGTGATCAATGATAAGTTAATCACTTAATAATTTTTGCTCATAATTTAAATACTGAATTATGAAAAATAGATAGAGGAAACATCGCAGTTATGTTTTTGTTAAAAATGTTGTGATTCTGCTGCAGAACGTTAGCTTTCTACAACAGAACATTATTTTTCCACTAAACAAAGTTAAAAGACTACTTTCTGCTGTGGAACTACTAATTTTTGCTGCAGAAGGACGACTTTTGATCGTGGAAAGACAACGTTCTGCAGCAGAAAATAATCGTTCTACCTGCGAAAAGATTACTTTCTACCTGCAGAATGATAATGTTTCTCTATGGAAAGATGTCTTTTTGCGGCGGATAGATGACTTTCAGCAGAGGAAAGATGACTTTCCTTTGCAAAAAGTGAAACAATGTGGATGAGAACTGAACGATGATGACAGACTAGGAAGATGAAAGAGGTGATAGCAATAAGAACTGGATGGTGAAATCGAGAGAAGGGTAAGTCATAGGAAGATGTTTCGAAAAATTGAAAAACGTGAGAATTGTTTTTTATGACGAGAAGACCAAGCCAGAGCTTTCTAGAATCGTCTTCGCAGTAAGATTGTTTCAATTATTCCAATTTTAGTATAAAACTGAAATAGAATTATAATTGCATATATGTATTTGACGTTTCTTCGCGGGTTCAGTTTTATGTTGAAGATCTTCGCTGATTCAACGTAACGACAATGTTTCCTCTTTCTATTTTTCATAGTTCAATATTTAAATTATTATGAAAAATTGTTTAGTGGTTGACTTGTCATTGATCACAAAGTACAATGGTTCATTTATTAATTTTTTTGTTAATGATAAATTATTGAATTTAATTTTAAAAATGAATTTAATAGGGAAAATGACAAATCAACCATCATCCTTTACTGTTAGTGCCAAACCAACCATCATCTTTTTTTTGCTAACAATTTAACCACTGAATTTTAAAAAATTACTGCCACGAACATCATCGTTAATTTTTTGAAAATCAAGTTAACTTTTTCAAAATCACAGCAAAACAACAAAAACCTATGGAAAAAAACAGAAAAACTCGTAATTTTAAAATAGATTTTCAGTAGGAAATAGTTAATATTCATGGAGAATAGATTTAGAAGATTTTGGATTTTGTAAAAGAATGGATTTAGAAGATTTAGAGTTTTATAATTCAGAAGATTTTGTAAAAAAATGTTAATATTTGTAGTTTTCGGATGATTTACAATTGTTTTACAATCCATGGGAGAGAGAATTACAGTTTGTCTAGGTTTTTGTACGAAGAAGACAATTAATTTTTTTTATTTGCAGATGAACGGCGGCGGTTTGATGACGAACCGCAGTGGTTTTTCTTGAAACTGCGGCGGTTTGTCATCAAATCGCCGCAGTTCCTGGTTTATGGAAGCAGAACTATAATTTTGATATTTTCAACTTCAAATGATCATAACTTTGACTACAGATGTCTGAATTGGCTCCATAATATATCAAATCAAAGCTCTCTCAGATATTTACGACTTGTCATGGGGTTTTACCCCTTAAGCCACATTTCTCAAACCCAAAATCACAGGTTTAAGCCCTTAAATTTGTGATCAAAGATTTTATTACGTGAAAAACCGCGGCGGTTTCACAACAAACCGCTGTAGTTCATCGTCAAACTGCGGCGGCTTCACAACAAATCGTTGTAGTTTGTTGTCAATTAGCTGCGGTTTCAAGACAACTGTGGCGGTTTCACGACAACCGCAGTGGTTTCACGACAAATCGCGGTGGTTCGTCGTGAAAGCGTTAACGGCAAAAGTGATAGCAATGGTAACGGCGTCAATTTTTCATAGTTCAATGGTTAATTTATTAGTGAAAAAAGAACTATAGTTGTTTTAGTACTAAAATTAAAAGACGAGGGTTAATTTGTCTTTTTTTTAATTTAATAATATAAATAGAAAAATTTTAACTTGGCGTTGTCTTCCACTCGAAATGAAAGTCAACTCTGCGAAAATCCATCAAAACGACCTCTTCTTCTTCTGCTACTTCAAATCTCTTAGATTTTACTGAGAAACAAACGCAAATTAAGGAAAATCACGCATGGATCCAATCAATGTTCTTAAAGGCTATGGCAAAGTTGACAATCTAGATGATCAAGCTCAACCAAAGTCCTACAAGAAATCGGGTTTAGTCACCTTAGCTATCTCCGCCATTGTTCTCTTGACTCTCCTCATCGGTTTGATCGTCGGAGTTGCTATCCATGATTCCATCTCTGAACCGCCGGAATCTCCCTCGCTTTCTTCCAATATGCCGGCGGAGATGATCAGAGCTGTCTGCAATGTGACTCTGTATCCCGATTCTTGCTTCACCTCAATTTCCTCTCTCAACACCTCCCCTGATCCCGATCCAGAAGAGATTTTCAAGCTTTCGCTCCAAATCTCCGTTGCCGAGCTGTCGATGACCTCGAAGACTCTCAAGGTTTCCAATTCGACCTTCAACGGCGGGGCCGCGATGGCGGACTGCGAGACCCAGATCGAGGACGCGCTGAGTCGACTCAACGACTCGATAACGGCGATGAACGTGGATCCGGGAGAGAAACTGTTGACGGAGACAAAGATAAACGATTTGCAGACATGGATCAGCGGAGCGATGACGGACGAGGAGACCTGCTTGGACGGATTGGAAGAGGTGGAATCCAAGTTTCTGGAAGAGATGAGGAAGAAGATGCAGAAATCAAAAGAATTCATAAGCATAAGCTTAGCAATTCTGGGTAATATTCAGAAGATTTTGGAGCAATTCAACATGTCTCTCCATTAAACCATGAAAATATTTGATCTTGGGATTTGACTTTTTTTGTTCCAAAAAATGTTGTCTTTTTTGTGTATGTAAAATGATTGTAGTTTTTCAATCTTTTTTATATCATGTTTTTTTTTTTTTTAATTTTGAATATATCACTTTAATTTGATCCCTAACTAATGCCGAAACGAGCGTTAATTGAGGTGCTAAATGCGTATGTTTCGACAATCGCAAGAACATAAGTTCGATCTCTTGAAAACATGATTATTTCAAGACGGTTGGGTTATGAAATATATAAAAGACAAAGGAAAAAGAACTTTTCTAGTACACCAAGAAGTTAGAAGCTAGACTCGACTTATCTACTCTAAAAAATGTCTTTCGAGCACGTTATTGGTTGAGAATCGAACGCAAAAACAAAAAAAGAAAATTGCGGAAACAGAGACACCAAGGTTTACGTGAAAACTCTTACGAGGAAAAACCACTAGCAGAGGAAAAATTCACTATGAGAAAATCAAAGTACAATGAGTTTTCTGAGTCAAACATCAATATATAGAGAAAAAATAAAACCCTAATATTGGATATGGGCTCGATCCGGTCCAATTAGAATTTGGATTACATCAAACTTTAACATGATTAATTAATAAGAACTTCTCTTGATATATATCTTCTATCGCTTTATAATCCTAAACTTGAGCAGAATTTACAGTATGCAAATGAATAGCATGCGTTATATTCAAAATTAATCATTTAGATCGTGTTTAGTATATAAATTAACATATCTCTGGTATACTAGGATTGTTATTTTTTCTGGTTTAGTCTCTTCTAAACCCGAAAATTTTTTTATGATCGATAGGGTATTTATTTGTACAAGATGTTTTGGCTTTTTTTTTTTTTTTTTTGGTATGATTAAAATATTTGAAATAAAAAGCAATTCATTTGCTTTTATTTACCATGATATTTCATTGGAAACTATGCTTTACATGCTTCCAAACCCTAGAAACAAGACCTATGCTGACTCCCTTAAAGCCTGATCTGGGTTTGAGATGTTGTGGTTGTGAACAAGTTTGAATTCTCAAAGGCTTCTGCTGAGAAGATTCTTCCCGAATCCTGTCGAGGAAATGGCGGTAGAGAGGAGAGTTGTTTAAGCGATGGGGATATGAAGGAGATGTGAGAGACAAAAATGAAGACGAGCTGTGGCCTATCGCCCGGTTTAGGTGGTTGATCATCGCTTCCATTTCGACGGAGTCATAGAGTGTGCTTCTGCTGGACATCTTCTTCAGACTCGTCTCCATTCTTACTCTCTCCACTTCGACCGTCATACTCTCTCTCTCTCTCTCTCTTTCCTCTCTCAAGAGAGAGAGAGAGTTTACATTGGAGATGAATGGGTTGGATTATGAATGTGTTTGTTTGGGAACATTAACATTGTATGTAACGTTGGAAGCAACATGTTTAACAAGAAATCTTCTTTGTTTACTACGTCTTTTCATTTTGGTGGCAATTTTTTTATTTAAATTGTAGATTAATTCCAATTTTATCTAATTTATTGTTTGCATTTGTGAAAATCACAAAATAAACACACAAGAATGATTGAAGACTAAAATTTACACAAAAAACAGCCCACTAGAAGAAGAGAAAAATTACTCATTAAAATTAAAGTGCATAATGTGTTTGACTCTCCAACTTAATATATATAATAGTACATTTTTCGATTCCTTCCTTGCCACCAAAGGCTAACAAAAATATCTATAATTTTCTTCTCAAACTGATATTACATCTAACTTTTCGACCCGACCCGACCCGACCCACCTTTGTAACAGCTTGAAAACTGTAGGTGGAGTAGGAGGCTATAATTGTGTTGAAAAAATGAGGATGACCTTTCTCATTTTCAGGCGTGTGTTTTCTTCTTTCCTTTACTCTTCTCCCTCTAGAGACTTATCATTTGTCCTTAAAAGGACAACACCTCCCACCTTTGCTGGCCAGATAATTTTTGGAGGAAAAACTCTTTGCAAAGGATTGAGAGTTGTGTTCAGCCAGTAAAGTAGCGATACTAGTTGTTTCCAGCCGCTTGGGGTCTTTGAGATGATCAGAGAAGCAAATCTTTGATTTCTGGTTTATGTTCGTTGTCATTTTTGGGATTGTAGTTGATCGATATTGAAATTTTTTGTTTTGATATTGAAGTTCAAGTGATTGTTTAAAATTGTCGATTTCATACTTATATTCTATTATAATCGTAACCCAAAGTCAAATGGATCGGTTGTGGACGTTTCATTGCCAAAAATCTATCGATTTCAGACTTATATACCATTATAATCATAACTCAAAGTCAAATGGATCGGTTGGGGTCGTTTCATTGCCGAAAATCGTGGATTTTTGGAGATTTTGTGTGGCCGGTGTCAGGAAAGATGACGCTGAGTTGCAACTCGGGAAAGGTTGATTTGCGACCCATGCCTCTCGGCCTGGGTGGGTTGTGGCTCTACCAAGCAGGGTCGCGGCGTTGACCTCTCTGTCAAGTTGAGCCATGGCTCTGCCATGTGGGGTAGCGGCTCAAACCCAATTTTGGGCCGCTACTTGGTTTATTGAAGCTACAGCTCAAATCCTATTTTTGGTCCATTTTGGACTTTTAACCCAATTTTTTTTAGGTTGATTCAATACCGATTCTAGAACCAGTTTAGACCTTGAACTCGATTGTTCTCGAGTCGTTTTCTTAAGCCTGAAATTTGGAATTAAAGTTTGATATTTTGATATTAATTGTAATAAAATTATCTTTAGATTCGGAGACTTTGAGTTTGAACTCAATACATTATTGAACGTTCCCAATTTGGATTGAGCCTTGATTGTTGATAAGCCATATGAGGTAGAAATTTATTTTATGTTCAACATTTCACTGTGTTCAAAACAATAATTTTGAAACATATTCTTATATAAAATGACGCGTTCGTTTATGACCATCGGTTTTTATAGTATTATAATTTGTTTATGACCTGATCAGGATATTATTTCGTGACTTTAGCAATCGCCAAGTATTGCCTTTCTTCTATATACCTATGACATTATGTGCCTAGAGTTCATGAGTGACTCCATTTTTACTAAGATTTTATGGGTCCTATTTTACACATATCACACGATTAGGGGTGTGCAGAACCAGACTGGAACCGGAGGTTTCGGTACCGGTTCGGTGCATTTTTGGTTGGCATCGAATCGAAGTCGGTTCTGAGTGACTAGAACCGACTTTGGCGGTTCGGGTCTCGGTACTCGGTACTGAAGCACCTCCCGACTGAAGAGCCACAGTTGAATTTAGGGCACCAATCTTCGTTCTGGTCTCTGCAACTGCAAGTGCCAGAATTTTGAGGACCCCACCCAATTCCACCACCTTCGCTTCCGATCTGAGGCGATCGCTGGCGTCTCGGTGGTTTTCCTCTTAGGCTTCTTGCGCCTTCGAGAAATGCCGGGGACGGCGGTTGTTGCTTAGGGCTTGCGATTCTGGGAGGGAACTCTGAAGGCGATAGCCGAGAAGCTGACTTCCATTAGAGATCCTAAACTGGTGCTCTGTTCATGGAAGAAGGAACTTGTAGACTGTAAAATCAGAGACAAAGCGTGAAGATCAAAAAGAAGAAATAAAAAAGCAATTATATAAAGAAGGAAGGACAGGCACCTCGGTATCGAAATCGGAGGAAGAAATGGAAGAGTTAGTGGGAGAAGAAGGGGGAGGGAGCAGATCGTTGGTAGGGTTTAACATCAGGGTGGGTGTTAATGGCGATGGTTGCGTTTGTGAAGAGGAAGTAGTAGTAGTAAGTGTAGACTTTCCCAAAATATTGAGTTGGGAAAGAGGGAAAGCATAAGTCCATGCTTGAGTGTGAATCGTGAAATTCAAAAATCATAAGTATTATTTTAAAGAAAATTAAATTTCTTTTTGATCCTCGTAATTTAAGAATTGCTAGGTTGATCTTGAAATATGGAAATTTTTTAATACGAAAAAAAAAAAATTTGGTACCGAACCAGAAGCGGTACTGCAGTACCGGTTCGGTACCTGGGTCCCATGGGACAGGTTCTGGTTTTAGATTTCCAAAATTGGAACCGACCGGTTCAGTACGGTTCCACTTCGGAACCGAACCGGACTGTGAACACCCTTACACACGATAGTGAACATTTGACACATTTGCCTTACTAGTAGATTTTCCTTTCTTAGTTTTTATTAAAAGTTTTATTCATGGAATAATCCCAATTTTTAATAAAATTCTAATGGTTGAATATAAAATATTATCCCTATTAAGTTTAGTCGATTCATTCCAACGACATTCCCTTCAAGTGTTAATTTGGAAGATCATTGATTGTCGCCGCAGGATTGAACCCGACACATATCTTCATATTTCAACATATTTATTTTGAGAGTTCTGTGAGGTTAGACTCATTTGTTAAAACTCTGTAATAATACTTGTATTAATTTTCTTTAATTTTGGCATTTCATCTTAGACATATATTATCGTTTTATCTCGATGTCACTATTGGATCTTGGTATAGTCTAGTTGATTGAGTTATGATATGTTGTATTTTATGTAAGACTTTTGTTGTCCAAATGAGTAATTTAAAAGTCAAACGGTCGGGCGACACGGTTCGGTTTCAGGTCGGGTTGCTCCCCGTTCTGTCTCAGCTCCCTTTCAGGGTGTGACAACCCAAATACATTTTCAGTCAATGAAGTCTAACAACATTAATAAATAACATTACACAGTAAAAAAAAGAAAAACAAAGCTTTCTAGTTTGACCCAAGATGATGTGTCACGGATCCCCTCCATTCACAATCGAGCATAAAAATTCTCCAATAATATTTTTAGTGCTTGTTTTGTAGGTGATCCAGGAGAAAAATATACTCAAATCATCATTTCTTTCTAACTAGCAACCAATTTTATCATGAGGTTGTTCAAAATGAAATATAAGTGGAAGGTTAAGCATGGGCTTAATAAGAACCTGCAAGTTCATTTCTGTATTGTTCAAGAAATTAGTTATGTTTTAAGGATTTTATACATTTTTTTTTGGTTTATTTAATTTGTGTAGTTGCAAGTTGTTTTAATTCAAGTTAGAATGAGTGTTCTCAGTTAAAGTCAGTTCTAGCCGAGAAGGATAGTAAATGTTTTGTTTGTGAAGGTATTTTTGGATTTTTGTCACAAGTACTTTAACCTTAATTAATGGTGGTATTTATACCTCACTTAGGGATGATGTAATGGATTTTTGGAATCCCAAAAAATTGAGTTAGTTTCGCTACCATTGCAAGTTTCTTGCAAAAGCCACATTTCTCAGATAGTGCTAATTCGCGTGAGTGTGTATTTCGGAAGTGAGTGTTGTGAGTGCTGCTTGGCTTAATCAACTTGTTTCATCATTCTCACATTTTCCTTGATGAATTCATTAGCAATGTTGCAAAAACTCTTGAACTATAAAGTTGGAGAGCATCCCTTTTCCAGTAAGGGTTGTCATTGAATTCAGAGGTCTTAACTTGGCAGCCTTCCCAGACCATCTTGTACCCTTTTGGGTATAATTTCTTCTCCACTACAATTTAGAGCAAGAAATTTGGAGGTAATCTTCTACACTTATCAACTGTGAGGTTGTCCAAGTTTCTGCTTGAAGAATTGATCTTTTGGATGGTTAGTTTCTGCATCTGAGCAAGCTAAAGAATTCAAGTTTGTTGGACTGTCGAGGCCTTGCAATTATTGTCCACTGTAGCAATCTACGTTCCTACGTAATTTGAGTTGTGGATTTCCACTGGGAATATCCACTCCTTTTCGGATATTCGCTCCATTAATTTAAAAAATGGGTGTTGTGCACGTGCTCCAATTTCTTTCCGCAGAAGCTCTTCCTCAAGGCTCCTCTTCTGTCGTGGATTTTAACTACAGATATTTGCATGTCCTTCAAGGCGTCTGCCCCAGATATTCACTCCCAAGAACTCTTTCCGTTGTGGACTTCCACTTTGTTTTTGGACGTCCAGTTCTCATTCTCGCACTTCTTTCCAGACACCTGTTCTAGGTTCCCACACTTCTTTTTGAAAGATTGCTTCCTGCTTCCGTTGGCATATCATTTGGCAGCAGAAATCTTCGGCAAAAAAGGAGCCTCGAGGATAAGCTTCCGCTGAAGGGAATAAGAGTACGTGCATGACACCCACTTTTTTAAATTAGGGGAGCAGATATCCGAAGAGGAGCGAATATCTGTATCGGAAATTCACAACTCAAATTACGCGGGAACGTAGGTTGCTGTAGCAGACAACAATTGTATGGCTTCAACAGTCCAACAGACTTGAATGCATTGGCTTTCTCGAACGCAAAATTTGATCGCCTAAAAGATCAATTCTTCAAGAAGAAATTTAGACACCCTCACAGTTGATTAGTGTGGAAGATTACCTCCAAATTTTGTGGTCTAAATCGTAGTGGAGAAGAAATTATACCGGAGAGGGTACAAGTTGATCTCGAAGGCTGTCTAATTACAATCTCTGACTTCAATAGCAACCCTTGCTGAAAAAGGGATTCTCTCCAACTTGATAGGTTGAGAGTTCTTGCAACATTGTTGGGTAATTCACCAAGAAAAAAGTGAGAATGATGTAACAAGTTGAAGAAGCACAAACAACACTTACACTTCCGAAATATACCCACATGAATTGACTACAATTTGAGAAATGTAGCTTTTGCAAGAAACTTACAATGATAGCAGAAGCTAACTCAATTTTCTAGGATTTCAAAAATCCATTACATCATCCCTCAGTGAGATATATATATCACCACTAATTAGGGTTAAGGTCATAATGACAAAAAAAGTAAAAACACCATCACAAACAAAACATTTACTATTCTTCTCAGTTATAACAGACTCTAATTGAGAACACTCATTCTAAAACTGTCCAAAAACCGAGATCTAACCAAAAATCTCTGAAACTGAAACCAAACCGAGCAAAACCAAAAAAAATATCGGTTCGATTTTGAAACTCAATCATTTCGGTTTTGGTTTAAAAAATTTTGGAATCGAACTGAACTGGTTCCACCCTTAATAGAATATAGTAATTGCAAAAAAATTGAATACTCAATTTATGAATCAATTGATGCTTAACATGAAGTTGAAGTAGTTAATCATAATGCAACAAGAAAAAAGGAAATTTTTAGAAATAAAATTGTTGAAAGAAAAATAAATTTCGGACATCCGATTAATATCATGAGGACAATCGTCAGAATTTATAATTGAACAATCGTCAGAATTTATAATTGAATAAATTATTAAAAGAAAATACAAATTATCTATTATTTTATACGTAATTATATTAGAAATAGGGGTGGGACCGGTCCGATTCAGTTCATCCGACTTTTGAAAAAAGAACCGAGAACTGTGGTTTTACTCAGTTCAATTTCAAAATTAGTTTTTTTCAAAAAAAATCAAAATCAAACTGAACTAAATCTAAATAATCTGTTTAGTTCGATTTAGTTTACTCGATTTGACCTCATCCGATCTATGGCAGTTAGCCCTGTGAATGTAAAGATAGCACAAGTAAAAGTTTGATCTATACCAGTAGAAGTGCACAATCTCATATCGCTCGAGAGAGTAAAAAATGTATGATTTATTAATATATTCTCTTTTTTACTTAATATAACCTATTTTAAGCTAATCCCAAGAACAAAACCGCGTGGGACTTCAAGTGAAAAATATTATATTAGAAGGATTGAGAATGTTACGAATAATATCAAAGTCAAAACACAATCAGAAATGTGGCCGAAAGGATGTCAAAGGCCTAAGGAGGGAGATTGTTTTAGTCTACTCTATGAAGGCAAAGATGACCTAAATGAGTATCTAACTCATGTGAGAGTCTGGTCCAGTGGAGGTGCACAAATATGTATCGCTTGAAAGAATAGAAAATACATAATTTATAAGTAGAATTTTTCTTCTTATCTAATATAACGTATTTTTAGCTAACCCTAAAAATAAAATCATGTAAAATTCAATTTAAAGCGAATAATAATGTAATAAGACGTTGTGAGATGATCCAGGTCTCACCCCTAATTAGAAATATATCTATTTTTCCAATTTTATATGATGACGTCATTATATTTAAAATAAAAATAATTAAATATAACAGAAGATTGTATATTGCCACGTGTCAAAGCTGAATACCCTGCGGCTCGCACGAGCTATGTTCTCTTATTGACCATATATATTCCCCTTCGGCCTGCCTCTTTTTCCAATATGAACCTTTTGGGTACTCTCCGTAATTAATAACAATTCACGTGCCTCTTTTCGTCATTTGACTGTCTGAACAACCTCCTACCAACAAAAGTAAACCCTAATTTCCCTCTTTTTTGGTCAATCGCCGCCCCTCTTTTCGATCTCGTTGTTTTGTCGGCCGATTCGATCTCTTTCCGGCCCCTGAATGTCCTGGATTTTTGTTCATTTGGTTATTTCTTGATCTCCTCTCCTCGTCCATACCGGTTTCTTTCGGAACGGTGGTCTTGATCGGATTTTAGTTTTAGGGTTTTTGACCGGTTTCGATCTGCGTTTTTGGTCGCGGATTTGTTAGATCCCTTCTATAGGTGATCGATTCGAGTCCTAGGTTTTACTTTTTTTGTCGTAAATTTGTTCGATTTTTCGTATTTCTTATTTTTGGAACTACCGGATCGTTTGAGATTTTCACTCATTGAGAATTTGTTTAGTGGATAGATCTCGCAGTATTGGTTCTATTTCATGACGGATTGTTTGATTTATTGCATGTTCTGATTGTTCAATCGTTATCTAGGGTTAGGCTTTCTATTATTTCGTTGTTTCGTTCAATTACGTTGGGGGAAAGTTATATCTATTTAAATAATCTCGATTTACCTTCGTATTGATTTGCAATTTGCCTTGTGATTTCAGATTTTGCAATTTGCCCCATCACATTTGACCTAAACTGATTTCTTGGGGAAAATGATTTATTAAACAAATTCGATTTGTATTGATTATTTTATTTATAAAAATATATATATTATTTTATATTTTTTGCCGTATTTTGCGGGTTCCAGAATTTTTTAGGATAAAAAATCGAGGATGGTCATTACGTACTCCACTTCTTATTGTTTGTGAAATGTGTAGATTTTCCAAGTCTTGACAATTTCATTTTTCCACTGTGAAATGTAATGGTAAAGAATTGAAATTTATGCCCACCTTTTTTTCCATACTACTAGTTTTTTCCATACTACTAGTGGTAATGTTTCATTTAATGTCTTATCCCTTTGAGAAATCCGGGGTAGTTGTCGAACAGAAGCTGGCTTAGCCATTGCAAAGTGTATTTTTGTTTGTTTTTAAACTCTGCTTATGGTAGTTAGCAGTTGTACTTCCAATACTTGCTCTTGTGCTTGCCTTTCCTTGCGATGGATAGTTTAAAATAGGCACTTTGATCTGTACATTGTAGACTTATTTGCCAGAAATTCCATATCTTGTCTATAATTGAACAAAATGTAATTTTGGCTGCAGATAAGATGGTTCAGAAACGATCTTTTGAGGATGGAGAATCAATCGAGATATCTTCTAAATTCCCAAGACCGCTTGAAGGGAGTGCACGATTGGTGTCATTTTCGGAATCTGTTTTTCCTGAGTATGCAATGCAGGACCCTTACATTTCAGGTGAGAAAAGGATCAGTTGTGCTATTCTTGAAAGCAGAATGAAATGGAGGGAGTTACTTTTTAAGCATTCAAACTAGCTCCTGGTATTAGATATTTTGGATATTGCTAATGAAAGTTGTTCATAAACTGTGCTGGATAAAATATACATAAGCAGTCTATAATAATTTTTTGGATTCTCAGGATGTTTAGGTTATTTTTTTGTTTTTCGTTCATTTTTTTTAGTGATGATTCTTTTTAGGTGTCTACGCATTTTTATTTAATAATTGGGCTGGTTGTTTCTTCCTTGCAAATGTCTTTGCTCTTGACGAATACTTGATGCGTGATTCGTAGAGGATGGATTTGTGAAGGGTGATGCTGAAAGTAATGAGAAGGTTTCTGAACCTCGTGAAATCATCACGGACATTGATACTGGTCTGCCTAGCTGCAATTCTAACTCTAACTCTTCGTGGTCTGCCAGTAGCATGAGTGAGGAGGATTCTCGGCCTATGGAACCCCTTATCGTGTCATGTTACCCTGAAGTTTTCACACATGATCGTCCAATTAGGACGTTTGTGCACCGGGAAGATATTTATTCTCTTCTACCCTATCCTCCCCGAAAAGTGGTAGCTATTGGACCTGATCATCAAGCTGATATTCCACCATGTAGATCTCCACTAAACAAGAATTTGTTGGTCCATCTAGATGAGGATGACAAGAGCCTTATGGGTACCTGTGTCATTCCAATGTCTGATGTGGAACTCTCTTCCAGTCATGACCATGAAGTTGGACGTGGAAGAACTAATTGCAGCTGCAAAGATGGCCGATCTGTTAGATGTCTCCGTCAACATATTGCAGAGGCAAGAGAGAAGCTTGCAAAGGCAATAGGGCCAGAGAATTTTGAGGAGTTAGGCTTTCATAACATGGGAGAACAAGTTGCGCAGCAGTGGGGTGAAGAGGAGGAGCAATTATTTCATCATGTTGTTTTCTCTAATCCAGCATCGCATGGAAAGAGTTTTTGGCATAGTCTCTCCAGTTTCTTCCCATCACGGACGAAAAAAGAGCTTGTTAGCTACTATTTTAATGTCTTTATCCTTCGAAGACGAGCCCAGCAGAATCGAAATGAATCGATGGATATTGACAGTGACAATGATGAGTGGCGGGAAAGTGATGATTTTGGTGAAAATGAACAAGGAATGACGGAGGAAGACGAGGACTCTGCTGTTGAGTCACCAGTATATCACAGCAGACTCGATTATAGTCAGCACGAGCATTGTGATTTGCAAGATTTTGATGAGGAATCAGGTGAATTGTTCAATAGTCAGGAATTTACAGGTCATTGTGAAGATATATCAAAATTTTTTGACAAATCTAATGGGAGCTTGAGCTTGCTTAAATATTGTTACTCCAGTCCTGCAACTGGGCCACACGAGGAAACTCCATGGAGTGAAAAGGGAGATCAAGAGGTGCAGGATGATTCATGCACATTGTCCGGTTTAGGGGCTATGCATGGAAATCAGGTATGGAAGAACAAAAGCAGATCGGGCAGCAAAGAGACAGGTAAAGAGTATCGCACATTGGAGTTGCATGATCGGAGAGTATGGGATTCAGGGTTTTTATCGAGCTTTAAAGCCGCAGTTGACTTCTTGCCAACTTGCAGTGTGATTGAAGAGGTCTTCGGAGAGGATTCATGTAATTTTAAGGGGAAAGATGGTAGAACTTGACCTTTCAAAGATGGCTTGTTGAAGTAAGAAGTGGAAAATGGAAAAATGGCTTCAAGGGTTGGATGTAGATCAGTTTTGCTTTGTACATTACCTGCGCCGCTGCTTTCATCCATGCCAGAAGCCAGGAGGTAGGTAGGCATTTGGTTTTTCATGAATTTTTAGATCTTTTTTGATGGGTTATATGGAATTTGATTCATCTTTTTAGGGAAAATCCATAATGGGTTCTACTCTTGTAGAGGGGTAATTGGCTGATGTACCATGAATTGATTAATCTTGGTTAATTTTAAAAATGGTATCAAAAGTTCATCCATTGGTTTTGGTTTTTTTTTTGTGTATGTGATATGAGAAAGTGTATATTGATGAAATTTTTAGGAATTTCTTGTAACACTTAGATATTGTTGTAATATCAAATTAGATCACACACCACAATGATGGGCCAAATGATCTTTCTATCATTGAAACGGGCAGATTTGCAGAGAATCCTATGATACAGGAAAATCTCCATGTCTACAGTGGCTGAGAGTTCTACATTAGCTTAACAAAATTATACACAAAAATGGAGGAAAGAAGCTTTCAGAATGAAGAACGGAGAAACAGAGCAATCAGACACATGCAGGAGCAGGAGCAGGAGCAGGAGCAGGAGCAGGAAAAGTAGGGAGAGCTATAAATGCAATTGACGAAGAAGACATAATATATAGGAGAATGGACATTATTTGGAACAGGCTTTAAAAGTAGGAATCTCACCTTCATTGTTGAGCTCTAATGGAGTTCCATTTAGTACCTTTCTCCTGCGGATTCTCTCTCCTGGAAATGGCTCTGACCACGGAACCACTCCCTTTCTATTATCTTTGCATCTGTTATGTAATTAGAAATCCCCTGGAAAATTCTGGGCAGCCATTGACATCTGTTGCAGAAAGCTTTTCAAGATGACTCTTCTAGCTTATCATCCACTCTCTCTCCCTCGCTAATTTCTTCGAAGTTAAAATGGCAATTTCCTCGAAGGCTCCCCTCTCTCTCTCTCTCTCTCTCTCTCTACAGAACTAGATTCCCGAAATTGAAATGTACCCATCATTTCCCCCCATATTTCAGCTGTCCTTGTAAACCCATGAAAATGGGGGTTCGAATTTGGGCTTTACTTTCTGGGATTCCACCTGAAAATAAAAATCGGAAAGAGGGGTTTTCTTCAATTCTGAAATCGGAGAAGATCAAGAAATGCATTATTTGGGAGAGAGAGTTGAAGGCTTTTTCCGAAGAGAAATTGATGCATCTTAATGTGTAAATCTTCATGTTTTGAATATATAAACAAACTTAAAGTATTATGAATACATTAATTTATATATTAAGGGTATAATTACACTTTACCTCGCAAAAAAATATATAAATAAATTGTAAGAATTAACATCATTTATAAATAATTTAAATAATACATTAATTACATCTATTAATAAATATTAAAAATAGCATGTAAAGAAAGAAAGGAAAGAAAGAATCAAGGAGATAAACAATTTTTTCGGATTAACGTTTACATCAACTAAAGCGTGGATCAAAGAAACTACCCACGAATTTACTTCTATCAAATCGTCATGGTTCGAATCTAACAACCATCAAACCAGATGAAAGGTTAAACGAGAAAACTGGCAAAAACTTCACACGAAGCTGCGTTTTCTGGCAAGTTTAGAAACACAAGAAACAAATCTGAAGCGACCCAGATGCGATCCAGGAGAAAAAAGAAGACCCAAATGAAACTGACCTGCGTTCTTCAGCTGCTACGCCATCAACAAAGTTGATCCAGCATAGCTATTTTTCCACTTTTCTCATACTCCGTCCCTCTACTTTTACGGGTCGGTCTCAGATACTGTTGCTTGGCTAAAAAATCAAAGCTTTTCATGGATTGGGTGTCTTAATCTCAAAGTTAAGTTGCTTTTTTCAGTATGATTTAAACCCAGTTTTGCAGTTGCTGAGATTCCACCTTAACTGAAAGTGATGGCCACCAAATCGTCGTCTTGCCTTCCTAATCCTCGCAGGAGACTGCAAGTCCAAACCAGGAAGTCCAACGAGTTACTTAAACGTCGTGTTTATTTGTTTGGGTAAATTTAATATTATTGTCACAAAAGACAAATTTTAAGTAAGATTTCATGAAAAGTAATATTTGAGGAGCATATTTAATGTTCGAAAAATATTTAATTGTTATTTATTTAGATTAAGTTAAATTTCAGACAGAAAAATAAAATGAAAATTTAAAAATTTATGCACAAATATTTTGATTTTGGTGTTATTGCGAGTGTTCAGGAGTAAGTGTGGTCGTTCGGACTTTGGACACTTCTTGGGTACGGAAAAAAAGGTATTTATGGAAGTATGAGTATTTGCGAAAGGATTAGTGTTCGTGGATATTTAATTACGTTCGTAAGATGACTTCTGCAGAAGTATTGGCGTCTATTGAAATGTTGATGTTAGTGGATATTTGATTTCGAAAGTACATGTGGCCATCGAAGTGTGAATGTCTGCAAAATATTAAGTGAAGAGAGGATATCCGTAGCTAATGCATGGCTTTCCGCATCAGATGTCGCAACAACCGCGTAGTTTTCTGCAATAGCCTCGTAGGTTTCTGCAAGTGTACGGACGTCTGGGATTTAAGTCCTTCACAAGTGCATGACTTTTATTTTGTCATAGGGAACACTCGTGCAAACAAGAGTGTGAGGTGGGTATCTGTAGCAAATGTGTAGGCATTCGTGGATGTGTGGGTGTTCGAGGCAGATATCTGATATTGGATTTACCTTTGGAAATAATTGTGTGGTCGACCGAAGTTTAAGTGAACAGTTGACCAACAAACAGTGGATCACCGATACGTTGCACATTAGAGTCACAAAACAATGATTAAAGCTAGTAATATACTAATATGTAGGCTGTGGTGCTTAAGGACAAGATTATGCACAAATCAAAACTGAACATTAAGGATTGTGAGAATTGAACACCTTACAATTTTCTCTTTCTCACATGTTATGAAGGAAGGTTTGCTGAGCATTTCTCACTAGTAAGCTGAAGAGAAAAAGTCCCATGAAATCAGTAGTCTTTGTGTGTCTATTTGAACCTAAGGTTGATTCTCAAGCACGAATTAGTTGGTTTAAATTGTTGATTATTGATTCATACTTCAGGGTAAGTGACGATGTGTGTACTTAACCTAACGGTTTACATCGCAAGATGCTAGGACGGACAACTTACAATATTGACATATTAAAATGAATGTATGGTATTGTTTATATGATAAATTGTTGTGATATAACATGAAATGCGCTGCCTCTAGATGTGTAATAAATCATACTTGATTCTATGTGACGTTGGAAAGATAGTGGTTGATAGATAATTGCGGATATGGTTGCCATGCATAATGATAATGAACATATAGTTGAGATTACACATGGATGGAGTTTATATGTTTTGAAATGTACATGCTATTAATATTTTTGAGTATAGAATGAATTTACATTTTATTAGAAATGAACTTGACATGTTCATGCATCATGTTTTATAATGGAAGTATAAAAAGATTTTGTGTATATGTTTTTACATAAGAAAGAATGAAAATACGTAATGGGTCACTGTGTGGCTGGGGATCGAATTTAGTTGTCCTGCATGAGGTGGACCAAACGATGTCTATTCTCCCCTAGACTGTGCCCCAACGATTAGACTGATAAGTGAAAAAGAAAAGAAAACAAATTGAAAAGGAAAAAATTGTCTCATAGTTTGAACTTTCTGATGTAAGAAATTGTTGTAATGAGAATACATGTGGATGGACTTGATTGACGTACTGGTTGAGGAAGTGTTTCGATAGTTGTATGTTTGGCTTGTTATGACAACAACAATGGAGGGAAGATAGGTGATAAAATGTAGCCTATGTAATGGAGGATATCCGCAACGGACGTGTGGGTTTCCGCATCAGATATCTGCAGCAACCGTACTAAACAATCCAATCGTACGAAGAGAGTCCAATCATGGTACACGATGCAGCTAAATTTCAAGCTCGGCTCGTTTAAATTAAACGATATAAAATGCTTGTTTAGCTCGCAAGTTGAATCTTGATTTGGGCTCGGCTCGTTTAATTCGAACAAGCGAAACAATTCGAATTGTTTAACTACAATATTGAAACCAACAAATTAAAATAGTTTTCTTTTGTTTTTTTAATTGCAGGGTTATTTTAGTGGAATCTGCAGAAAACGGGAGAAGAACATGCTTTGCTTCTGGCAGAAGTTGAGTGTCAAACAGAACTTTCATTTTGTTGATCCTTCTCCTGTTCATGAGATACCCTTTTATATGGCCTTTACCACCTCCTCATGCTTCCAATTTTTCCCTCGAACAAACCAGAAGAGTTCATCTTGGAAAGCCGATTCTGAGAAAAAAAGATGGAAACTTTGCTCCAACAAAGAAGGTACTTTATTCTTTCTGCGTTTCCCTCCTGAACTTGCTTATGAAACTACTGTATTTTGACGAGAAACATGAAAGAAGATGATTATATTGAAGAACATCAATCAATCTGTGGTTTTTCTGCTTTGTTAGAGTGAAATTTACAGGCTCAGATCGACACAAACCAGAAGAATCCTCTAAAACTAGGCTTAAGCAGAGAGATTCCTTCAAGGAAGGTACTGTCAATACCATAGAACTGCATAATTTAGAAAATTAGAACAGAAAGGGAAGCCATTGATGATATTTCTTAGGTGGCAAGGGACAAAACTGGTTCGAGAGGCAGTTTTCGGGGCAAAATCGAGAAGCTGACGAGAATGATTCCATTGATATGGACATGGCTATTGCAATTGCAGCAGCTGCCTTTGCAATTCACTCGCTCGAAGAAGACGATCGAGAATATCAGAACAAAATGCGAAAAAAAGAAGACAGAAGAGTGGAAATCGCCAGGCCCCCGAGCTCTTCGAACCGGACAACGAGGCGATCATCGACCAAGGAAATTTCAGTTTCCGGTAATTCAGACATCGACAAAGCACGTTTTCTCTTCCCATATTGTTGTGTGATAACGTGAAACTGCTCTGTTTTTCCAGGCGAAGATTCTGCAAAAAGGCTGACCGCTCAAGAACGCCATTTTTCGACAGCTCCACGAACGGGAGTGCTAAGTAGAGTCGATGTTTGGGAGAAAACCCGGATGGACAAGATAAAAAAGAGGTAATTTTTAGTAAGTTCCCAAGCAAATCAAGAACATTGGATGTGAATAATCACTACATTTAGCAAAATTTCAGGTGTGAGAAGCTGAAATCTGACATAGTTTCATGGGAGAATCAGAAGAAGATGCAGGCCAAACGTCACATGGAAGCAAAAGAGGTGCTTTCTGGTTGTCTCTTTTTTAGTATTCATTGATTTGGCCTTTTTTGGTAAAATTTCCGGGACTGCAGAAGGAATTGGAGCGCAGGAAGGAGTCAAATCTTCATCATTATCAGAACAAGATTGCAAGAATCGTGCAGGTGGCCGGAGGAGCCAAGGCTCAGGTCGAAGAGAAAAGAAGAAACGACGAGTACAAAGCGACCGAAACCGCGAAGAAAATCCGATTGACCGGAAAATTTCCGACCAGATGTTTATGCTTCTAATGTTTATGACAAGTCTGTTAATTGTCATTTGTGCATATAATTTAAGATCGTTCTCTGCTAAGACATTATGAGCATGGTGCATCCACTCCTGTCGTTGTTTTGATGAAATTACACATTTATTTTAGCCATCCAATGTTTGATAGCTTAAAAATGAAGCTGATTGAGATGGACAATTCAATTCCAAAAGAAAAGAATATATGTTCCGAGATCCCGGATCGATTTCTGTCTAGAAAAACATGCGGTTTTGCTTAGTTTCGTGCCTCGAAGCGCCAATAATGCAGAGTAGGCTGGCCATAGAACCTTCTTCTGCATTCTTATTGTCATTTTCATGGCCCGGCCTCATAAATTTGTTGTTATCCATTGTTTTAGAGTTTGATCTGCATTATAGATCTCTTTTATTGTGACAGTCCGCCATATGAAGGGCAGGAAAGAACTAGGTGTGGGTCTGGCCCATATCAGTGTGGGTGCACAATCCCACATCACTTGGGAGAGTAGATAATGCATGGTTTATAAGTAGGGTTTCCCCTTACCTAGTACAATGCGGTTTAAGCTCACCCAAATAACAAAATCATGCAAGATTCAGCTCAAAGCAGACAATATTGTACTTAGAGCACCGAAGGATATTACGTTTATATTTTTGCTTTACTTTATAAATACATATAAGTTTGAGTTGCAAAACTCAGGATTGTAATTTGATCTTCGTAGTAGATTTTTCCTGCACCTGTAGTGTAGTTTTTTTCGTAAAGGATTTTCTACGCTAAATCTTGTTACGAATAAATTTTCAACCTATCGTAATCTTAAACTTTAAACTTGAAACAGATGTGGGACGACCCTCTCTGCATCATTGAAAGCTACGTGAACCAAATTCACAGATTGGTCATTTTTAAGCCATAAGAAGCACGTCAAATGATGAGATGGGAAGGGAAGAAAACTTGAACCAGACCAGCATACTTGGCCGCCGGAAGAGACTGCATTTGAGAGCCAACCCGGAGAGTGGTAGGAGAATTGATTGTCATTCTGAAAACTCAGATGGCTTTGTCTGTTTAGACAGACAGACCATTTCATAAGATGAAACAAAGGGGCCCTGGGCCGGCTGGTGTGGTCCTTGGAAAAACATTTAATCCAATCGTATATTTACGTATATTTACATACATACACATACGTTGGTATGCGATGTAGATACGCACACATATATCGATGAGCAAATCAAAGGCTTGAACCCCTCGAAAAACTCGGCCTCTAGCCGAGAACTAAGAAGTTGAACGATTGTGATTCCGGTGGAGAAATCGGGTTTGAATGCGCAAGCATCGACCTCTGTAAACCATCACACACATTCTTACGGGAAGAGGGTCGAACTCACGGATAAATTAATGATATGATGTAACGTGACGGGGTCATATTAATTGGCTAAGTGGGCGAGCGATGATGGAAGGGCGTCGACAAAGGATTAGTAGATTGGAAAAATTAAGAAGGGAGAGAGGGAATCCTTGAGAGGAAGGCAATAGTGAAAATGGAGAGTATGGGACCAAGAGATGATTATGATATCAACACACATTTCCAAAATGGTCCCTTTGCCCAACCGGATTATTTCACACTCCACGATTATTTGCCATCGAAATCGAAGGGACGAGAAGTTGTAAAAAGGCTTAGATCTCGGCAATGACGGAGCGAAGGGAACAAAAAGAAAAGGGATAATATTGATCATCACCCAAAATTATAATACAAGATGTCATTTTCTAGAATTTTTGAATTCAAGGTTCAAATTACTAATTACTTATATTTTGTTTTTGTGATTATCATATTTTCATGCCGACACCCTTCAAATAATATTTTCAAACTTTCGTACAAATACGGTGAAAAGTGAGTGAAATGACGAAAATGCCCTTGGCGGGGGTGAAAGAGAGAGTGGTCCATTGTGAAAATGTGTTCAATTTGGCCCTATATACAAGAGTTAAGAGGATGTGGTGGAGTGGTAAACTACGAAAGTAGCCTTGATGATGTGGAGAGAGAGAGAGAGAGAGAGAGAGAGAATGGTCCATGGGGGGGTTGAGGGAGGAGGATATCCAATGAAGTCTTCAACTCCAGGATTGACATTTGGCTCCACACGTATTATCTCATATTCCAAATCTTTATTTCATCAAAAACGACATCAGAGAAGAGGGGGACCAACAGACGAGAAAATAAGAGAGTTTAAACTCCCAACCTCAACCTCAATCCCCCCTGTTCATCACAATCCTGCTTGTTTTGTGGCTGAATGAGAGAGAAAGAGAGCGTTGAGAGAGAGAGAGGGTCGTTGAGAGTCGTCAATATGAGTCAGTGTATTGTGCCGAATTGGAATCTGAGCCCCCAAAGACAAGAACAAGTCGAAGCGGAAGAAGGAAATAGATCCTCTCACGTGCACTCCTTGCAGACCCTCCACTCTGTTTCTTCTCACCTTGTCCCTATGTAAGCTCACGCCTTTTCTCTCTCTGCACCTCTATTTCTCTCTCCCCTTCTGCCGTTCTCTTCTTCATTAACGTGGGTTTCGAAGGAATCCATGTAATTTCTGCATTTCGACATTGATTCACACAGGAAAGTCTGCAAACTGCTCTGTTTGTACTCTGTTGTTTAACCCTGATTAGCATTTCTCTCTCTTTATATTATAAAAGTTGTAATCTTACGATATGAGGATTCCTTCGTTGATCAATAGAATTTATGATTACAATGTAAATCTAGCAATATTCAATAAAAAATAAACCAAGATTTACAATTAACCCAGTTCATTGTCCCCGTGTAAGCTCACACCTCTCTCTCTCTCTCTCTCTTCATCTCTTTTTCAGTTCTTTCTGTTATTGAACAGTTCTCTTCTTCACTTACATGGGTTTCAAAGGAATTCACGAAATTTCTGCATTTTGACATTGATTCACGTAGGAAAGTCTGCACTCTGCTTCATTTTGCTTTGTTTTCAGACACTCCGGATTAGCATTTCTTGCTTTTGATTTTTACTCTCTAAATCTTACGCTACAACCCCTCATTATGGATAACAAGAATTACAATTAATCCAGTGTTTTTTTTTCATATTTTCATGGATATTGCTTCAGGTCTGAGTATGAAATTGCTGAGCTGACATGGGAAAACGGACAGTTAGCCATGCATGGGCTGGGTGGGCTACCTGCATATCCTCCAACCAAACCAACATGGTACCATCCAACTGACACTCTTGAGTCCATAGTCCGCCAAGCTGCCTTTCACAAGCAAAGCCCGAATCTGAACCACCAGGACCAGGCTCAGGCCCAGGACCAGAACCAAGCCCAAGTCTGCGCCGGCTCGGCATCTCCTGGCCATAAATGTACTGAGAGCTCCTGGAGGGCGACGATGGGGCCACCGATTGTGACAAAACGCGCAAGATCGGAGACAGATTATGGTGGAAGAAATAACATTTGTTGCAGTAGTAATAGGCCGGATTTGAGCACTTGCGCAAGTGGAAGTGCCACATTTTGCAGGGACAATGACACTACTTTAATGACATGGGCATCTTTTGAATCTCCCCAAAGTTTCAAGACAAAAACCACTGAAGACGATTCAACCTGGCACGGTGGATCGGTAATATACGATTTCTCGGAGTTTTTTTTTACTATTTTGAGGCGATTGAAAATTGATTTAAACGACAAATTTAACGTCGTAGACATTTGACTATTTCTTTCAGGCAAACCAGGAGGAAGACCATGATATCAAGCGCGAAACAGGACGTTCTAACTCCACAAGACGATGCCGAGCTGCTGCCGTTCATAATCAATCTGAGAGGGTAATGATTTTGTATGACATGATTATATTGATTGTTACTACTAATATAATGAATACAACAACGTTTCTTTATATAGAAACGACGAGATAGGATTAATCAGAAGATGAAAGCTCTGCAAAAGTTGGTGCCTAATGCTTGTAAGGTGAAGAACAAAAAACAAAACTATCTTTTTCTCTCGACTCATTTCGACGCGTAAAAAGTTTGTACATTAAACTACAGACCGATAAAGCATCGATGTTGGACGAGGTGATCGAATACTTAAAACAACTTCAAGCACAAGTCCAGTTGATGAGCATGAGAAATATACCTCAGATGATCATGCCTCTAGGAATGCAGCAGCAGCTTCAAATGTCGATGATGGCTCGGATGGCGGGCATGGGGCTCGGGCTCGGGCTCGGCAACATGGCTCGAACCACTCCTCAGCCCCTGACTCAGCTCGTTCATACCGCCCCTCCAACGTTTGTTCAACCTCCGTTTATGATGCACCCAATGGTTCAGCCTCAACCGAAGCTGGATTCAGGAACCAATCCTTCAGTTCCGCTTCCCGACCCGTTCTGCGCCTACCTAGCACAAGTATGTATCAAGTCTCAACATTAAATTTAGTTTTAAAGTACAAAACAAAGCATAGAGATGGTTCGACAAAGACAAGTAACGGATTTACCGAGACAACTCCTGTTCCTTTTTTTGTGCAGTCGATGAATATGGATCTTTACAACAAGATGGCAGCACTATATCGTCAACAGGTGAATTCAAACACGCAGATAGGCGGCAGTTCATCTCAGTCAAACAATGTACAAAGAAATTAGAAATTTGTAATGAATTTTGCAGAAAAAGAAAGCAGAATTGGTGAATATCAGACAATATTTTGTAATCTTATGTTGATGTTCAGCGCTTGATGCTGCAGTTCACCACCCAAAAGACAGATTATTGCATAAGATATGTATGATTTCTACCACATATTATATTCTCCTTTTACCATCCCTTAAATTCCTTTGATCAATAATCAAAAGCTCTATTAAAGGAGAAAGAACTTACCCAAATTTGATTGCGTAAAACTCCGCCCTGCCCAGAAAACGTTCGAAAAAAACAAACGTTAAGACTCACTGTATTGTTTCTATACCTGGTATACCAAATCAATCTGTGCATCAATAGAACTGGATTGAAATGTTTACATTGGTCTACATCAACTCCTTTGCATGGGAAGACTTACCCATCTCTCAAAGTCATTGGGTCAAACATAGAGATACCCTGCAATAATTACAAATGACACTAGCCTTATTCAGCTTATACTGCCGACAATTTGTAGTTCCAAATAAGCATTTACCAATCTCAGTTTAATCATATAAATCAACGATAAGATTTCTTCGAATATGACACCATTGAAAGATACTGATTGAAGTACTTAATTTATCATAAAATCTGACCATTTTATACTACCATAATCTGCAATCAGTTAGAGAGCTTCTGATAATATCTCCATGTGCAGTTGTGGAGGGTGGTGGGGGACCTGAGATGAGCAGCAGCCTTCACAATGCACGGATGCATTTAAATTCCGATAATTAATTATACAGAGTCTGATAGCGAAACAAAATCAACAAATAGAATAATGCAAGTTGTATTCAGTTTGGTGAAATGATTCATGATGTTTTGTTCTTAAGAAACTCAGATATCTAAGAGGAAAATGAACAAATTAAGCAGAGAATTCCAATCCGATAATTATATTTAAGCAATAAAATGAAGAACTGAAACATCATAGCGTGGATACAACACAGTTCAACGTCAAAGAAATCGACTGTCATCCATCCAACCCATTAATACACACACGTAAGAATGATGGTTGCAGCAAAGAGGGACCATAAGGCGGTCCACTTGGAGAATTCATTCGGATAACAAAAACTCGGTCCTATTTAAGGTGATCATTCAGTGAGTTTCTACAAAAATGAATTATGACGAAGGACCATTTTTTTTTTGTCATGGCCAGTAATCAAAATATTGATCAGAACCATTTTTTTGTCCACCTGTGATTGATTGAATTTACCAAACAGATTACAAAGAGGAAAATTCAGGTACAACCTGGCAAGTCAGGATGATTCTGTAAACTGGCATTTTCTAGATGATAGCTATGATGCAGTAAATGAAGTGTTTAGGAGTATCATGGGATGCAGAATTTACCTGTAACTCAATCTTCTGCCTTTAGAATTCTGTCTTGCTCATTGTTTTAGTGTGTAAAATTCCCCTGATACAGAACTCAAACTGTTAATAAACACATTCCAAGAGTTTATAACAAATAAAGTGTTGCAATTTTGTTCTTTTCAAATGTCATTAAAAATATGAACTTTCAATTGAGGCAAATCAGCTTTACTTAGGCTGCAAATCTCAAATAAGATGCTTTTTACAAGTAAGAGCAAAGGAAAGATCTTCGGCATAAAGTTTCAGAATTTTCTGGCCTCGTTCAGGTTGAAGATCATGCCTAAACTCCCAGCTGATTGCTGGAAATATGCCATTAGAGAAAGCTCAAGCTCTTTGACGAAGAATTGTAACACATCACCAGTAGTCTCTGCAGGAGCAGATGCCGCCTGAAAAGTGATGGAAGCGTTTTCGATCTCGAACTGTGATTTCTTTTTTATAAACCAATGAAACGATCTTGAAAAACTCATGGCAGTCCTGACAAATCCGCAGATTTTTCACAATCCTTAGCATTGAATCTGAAGGAGGGTTCAAAATCCCAAATGCCAAAGCAAGCTTCTCACTGTGATACATGACAGACTGTTCCTTCTCTTCTTCTTCGAGATCGTATAGAGCCATCTCAGTGCCCACAACATAGCCTGCTGACTTGATTTTTCGAATCATCTCATTCAACACTTTATGTACAGCTTGATCTTCTGTTTTTCTATCATGGGAAGCATTAAACTTATAAACTACGTTTTCAATTTCAATTGTACTGAAACCAGCAACTTTTCTGATTACTCGTTGATCCATCATTTCTCTCAAGTTTCCGACTTCAACCCACCTCTGGTTCCTCGCGTATAAATTCGAAAGTAAGACATAGTTTGACCCATTACGCGGCTCAAGCTCAATAAGTTTTTTAACAACATGCTCCCCCAACTCAGAATTTCCATGAACCCTGCAAGCGAAAAGTAATGACCTCCAAATGATGGGGTCTGGCTTAATAACATTCATCGTTTGTATCACTTCCATGGCTTCTTCCAAATTACCGGCTCGACCAAGTAGGTCAACCATACACCCGTAATGCTCGATTCTCGGCTGTAACCCAAACTGTTCTTTCATTTGACTGAATTGCTTCTTTCCCTCTATCACAAGCCCTTGGTGACAACAGGCACACAAAACCGCTAAAAAGGTAATCTCATCAGGCTTCACATTTTTTATCAACATTCTCGAAAAGGCCCACATTGCGTCTTCAGCTTGTCCATTCATGGCCAATCCGGAAATCAAAGCATTCCAAGTGTAAACATTCTTCTCTCGGAGTTCTTGAAATACCTTCTCCCCCTCCTCGACGATCCCACATTTTGCATACATATCGACAAGAGCAGTACCCACAAACACATTCAATCTCAACTTTTTATGACCTATAAATTCATGAATCCACTTTCCCTGATTCAACGCCCCCAGTTGGGCGCAAGCTGTAAGAACTCCCACCACAGTTCTCTCGCTCGGCTCCATTCCAGCCGCCAACATTTCTCGAAATAAATCAATCGCTTCTACAAAATTCTTATTATGAGTGTGCCCTGTTATTAATGCATTCCATGAAACCGAATTTCTCTCAGGCATTTCATCAAACAGCTGACATGCCTCATTCATAGAGAAACAAGTGCAATACAAATGTACCAGAGCAGTGTTTATATAAACATCAAACTGAAATCCCATCCGAGTTATAGCGCCATGGATTGTTCTTCCAAGTGCAATGTCGCCTAGCTGTGCCGTCGCTTTAAGAACGGGGGGAAAAGTAGAAGGATTGGGCAGAATGCCGAATTTTCGCGTTTCCAAGTAAAAGTATACCGAAAGTGAATAACTTTTCGAGTCTGTGTAGCATCTGATCATGGAGGTACAGAGGTGACAGTCAACGATATCGCGAAACTGCGAGAAAATAATCGAAAATGATTCGGACCCATTATTGGAAATCGCATTTTCTATGAGTTTCATAAACGAAACTTGGTCGATATGAAAGCTGGATGACGATTTCATTAGAGGTAGCGTCTCGGCGAGACATGTACTACTTGAGATTCTAGAGATGGAACAACGCTGGATTCTTTGATTGAACAAAGGATTGTGGAGTTGTTTGAAGAACGCGACTCTCATTTCCGCAAGTCAATAAAATGTCGTGTATTTCCCCGATTCTACTTGGTTTTGGATTTCCCGTTCATGGAGTCGAGATTGAAGCATGAACAAAATGATAATTAAAAATATTTTTGTTAAATAAATTTAAGAAAACTCAATGATTTTGTAATTAAAGTTTATTGTTAATAATATCAAATGCCAATAATCATTTTATTCCAAGTAAGTTTGTGTTGAATTGTATTGGATTTATCTTTTCTACTTCCCTCTAAGAATTTAAGAGATTCATCATCTTGTATAAAGATCATAATATTTTAAAAAATTCTCAACAATTTTCTTAGATAAATCAAGGGGAAATTAACAAAATAAATTTTATAGTTTGAGGTCAACCATAAGTCAAATTTTAAAGAAATTTTACGAATAACTAAAATATCGAATTATGAGACATAAATAACACAAATCTCACAATCACATTTTTTGTCACCTGGACCTTCAACAGACATCTAATGATCAACCTTGGACGTCCTTCAACGAAAAAGGACCCCTAAGGCTGATCCACTAGGAGACAGACGTCCATGGTAGAAGGGGGTCACGTGCAAAACACTCGCTATTTTAAATAGGAGCAGAGTCGCACATGAAGGTTATTGGTCGTTGGATGAAAGAGTCGAACGTCCTTCAAAGTTGGGGGACGTCCGTTGCTGGAAATGGCTATTCATGATGAATTATTGAAAGACAATATCATCCTCAACTTAAAACAGATGTCCCTAAACCAACAACGGACATCCCTCGCTTAAAACGGACGTCCCTAAACTTACGACGGACGTTCCTAGCTTAAAACAAACGTACCTAAGCCCACAACAAATGTCCCTCACTTAAAATGGACGTCCTTCAACTTACGACAAACGTCCCCAGCGCCTTTAAGAATGCTTTTAGTCTATCTTGACCAAGGTTGATCCACTAGGAGACGGATGTCCGTAGAACTGCATTGTTTGCAGAATTATGACTCATTCGACTCGTCCTCATTCATCCACATGCATCCAAAAATGCCAAATACCAGTTTTGGCTGACTTCCTTCATCCGCATTCGTCTAGAAGCTCACTCCAAAACAGCCCCTGAACTATATTAAGTTCCAAAATGATATGCTACACTACATAGACTCAGATAAACTTGTTAGCACATTAATAATACTCATTTTGAAGATATTTTCAATAAACGCGGATATAAATATTATTATAAAACATTAAGAATAATATAAGAAAAATACAAAATACAACTTATTGATTTTATTAAATAAATCAACATTTTATTCATCATCAAAATAAAACTTATCCTTACAAAAAGGCCAACACCCTTGATGCACCACCTTAAGGGAGGGAAAAAGAAAAGCCTTGATGCAAGCGACTAATAAGGAAAGAATGAACTTGAAATTGCACAATGCATAACTCAGTCAATTTGTGTCCTCTTAACGTGAAATTTGAACCACACATTACTCTATAATTGTGAATGAGGCTTTTCCAAAAATCTTAGGCAAAAATGTTCGGGACAAGAAGTTATGGTTGAAAGGGTACAAGCTGGTTCGAACACCTAATAAGGAAATAATGGACTCAAAGTTGCAGAATGCGTAACTAAGTCAATTTGCGTCTTCATAACGTGAAATTTGAACCACACCTTATTCTGTAAGTATAAATGAGGTTTCCAAAAATCGCAAGCAAAAACGTTTGGGAGAAGAATTTATGTTTGAAGGGTACAAGCTGGTCCGAATAGGCACCTCGGCTATGCCTATTGACTTCAATGGTTTCCTTAAATGGAAACTCTCCAACTTGGTTCTTCTTAAGTTTTTTACACCTTTGCTGGGGATGTCTACCTCTATGGAAGGAGGTGGAGAAAGGTATAATAATAAGCGGAATCACCTAAAACTCACAAACAAGATGAAACCAATTTTTCGCACAAAACTCAATCAAATAACACCACCAAATGAGAATTGAACAAAATGGAGGAAAACTCCACACTTCAAATTTTGTTCTTTAGCAGAAAAATTGTCCCCTAGGGAAAACCTTAAAGAGGGTTTAAATACCCCCACAAAATTAGGGCAAGCTTCCTAAAGACAATTTACCAAAATGCTCTCACAAAGACACATGCTTGGCTAGAACAAGCTCTAACCGATTGACTCAAACATTTGTCCTTAAACCAAATACAACTTAACATAATTTAATCAAAATGGTAGAGTTCGGTGTGACCCGAATTCTAGTTGGGTTGGGTCGGGCCTATATCCAATATTAGAGTTATCTATTTTCACTATATATCATGTTTGAGTCGCAAAACTCATTGTACCTTGATTTGTGATTAGAGAATTTCTCCTCTACCCTTGGTTTTTCCCCATAAGGATTTTTCACGTAAATCTTGGTGTCTCTGTTTCTACATGTTTCTTTTTTCATTTCACATTCAATTCTCATCATAAAACATAAATATTTCTTACGCCTTGGAGTCAACAATTGTGCAACCATGATCCACTTCAAAGTCCTCTTTTTAAGTTAGTTGTCTTCAACTTCAATTGGGAGAAGTTGAACTTCAAGCAAAAATAGCTCTCTATTCAAGGAGCTTTTGGGATAGAAAACAAACTCCAAATTTAACGCAACACCTCATTTTGGAAAGCTTGAGATATCAACTACAATATTTATGAAACATACTTTTTGATATAAGACTTTGAAGATAGCCAAATAATCCAAATAATGCTCGAGGGGTTAGATCGTTGGCAGTTTTGGATTGTGCAACACTTTCTCTAAAGTTGTACTTGATTTTCCATTTATGCTTAATCTTGAATAACTCCAACATATGTTTGGATGTTTGGATGTTTGATTAATGTAATTTATCATCTTTCCTCTTTGAACACTTACAAAATAAACAGTCAAAATTTTGTTAGAGAATCTCCGTGCTCAATTGTAGATAGAGGAACTTTGTGGCACATCACCCCTCCTCCAATCCTGGACGTCCATTCTTGTTGCAGAACGTCCTTCTCTTCATCCAGCGGCTACCATGGACGTCCGTCTCCTCGTGGATCAGCCTTGGGCGTCTCTCATCGTTGAAGGACATCCAAGGTTGATTCTTGGACATCCGTTGGAGGTCCTAGGTGACGTCCTTGGTATTTTCTAAGCAGAAAACATAATTCCGGCGTTTGCCTCGACATTTTTTGACAGAAAACGTGACTACAATATTTGCGTTCTTTATTTTTTATATTTTAATGTTTTAATTGTTTACAAAATTTCTTTATGGTTTAACTTGTCATTGAATTCAAACTATAAAATTTATTTTGTTAATTTTCTTAAATCCAGATAAGTCATTGAATCGAGGCTCATAAGTCAACCTCATTATCTGGTCTAAGGTGAGCAGGCCAGTTAAGGATAACCCAACCTTGAACCAAATTTTTATTATTTTAATAATACATGTCCAAATCTTGTCTAACCATAGAGCAGACCTTAACCAAATTTTGAATGAATGGCCAGTCTCCAGGCTTTGTTTAACAGGCCTACTTAGAGTATGGTATTCTAGCGGTGTGGCACCAACGAAACTACAAGAAGTTTCTATGTTTCACATGTTTAGCACTTTGGCTCGACATGGAAGACATATATTTGGATTGGCCCTCGAATTGGTTGCAAAGATCAACCAAACCAGATGGCTCAAGATATGGGGGGCAGACCTTCGAGCATCATTTTGATATCTCATTAAACCAAGCCACCTATATATCATAATTACATGCACTCATCAAAGTTTGGAACCAGTATTGAAGTTGTCACATATACTTTCAATCAAAAACCATGAAAAAACAAGTGTAAATTACACTTGCAGTATCTGCTCTAAAACAAGCTGTGGATTCCTCGCCGGATATCTCCTCCCTCTCCGCCGCTTCATTATTTGACCCCACCACCCTACTCTACTTTCCTCCTCTAAACCCAGTTTACCATTTCCAGATAACCGTTTTATCAGCGAGCCCATCAAACAGGACTGTCTTCTTCTTCCAAAGGATCCAGTTCTACCTCTATTGGCAACTTCCATTAGGCCTCCAATTATCTGCAGATCTTCAGTCACCTCATTCCTGGAAAGAGAGACTAAACCCGGAAGGATTTCGCTTTGAAAATCCTTTCGTTGTCTTCCTCGCCTTGTCCGGCCCTTCAATGGCTGACTTGAAGATGGTTTATGGCATTCTCCTTTGACGTTTATGTCATTATTATGCAGTGAGTGCTCTTCCACTTTCATGTCTTCCAGCTTCAATGTCATAGCTTCAAAATAATCCATTCCATTTTCTGATAACTCTACACGATCACCAGAATTCTCGCTCTTGGAAGCTGATTTAACTTTGCTCTCACTATCACCTACGGTCGAACAGACAATCCTAGAAAACCAACGCAAGGACTCGGAAGGTGTCTCCAACAGGTGGAAACTAGTGCCTCTCGGAGGTGCTTGAAAGTCAGATAATGAAATGCAAATCATTACTTCCGCTGCAATTCTTACTCGTTCTTCCTGAAGATTTCCGTCATCTTGTCCAGATTTTGGACATCTCATTTCGAGTTTGTCTTCATCACATTTCTCTCCGGGAGACCATTCATCATCTCTTGGACTTGCAGGTGCTTCTAAATCAATATTGGTTATGAGATTGGAGGTGGATGATGATCCATCTTCATTTCTAAGTCTATTAAGATCAAAATGAGTACCAAGAGGTAAAAGCTTTCGATCAGATTCGCCAAATGAAACTTGCTCACCCTCGAGAGGCCGAGTTTCTGAGATGGAGTCCATATAGCAATTCAAGTTCACATCACTTCCGCTGGCTTTCTCGCTCTTTTCCGGCTCTGTTTGTTAGCCAAATGATTCAAAATGTAAGAATAGTTTTTCAGAAAACAAAACTATAGAAGAAGAAACCAAGTTGCTGAAACAAAATTTAAGCAAAAATCTGAATAATAGTTGATAAAATCATACACAATGCCTCTTTGGCACAACTTCTAAAAGCTGTTTTTCGGTTTCCAAGGATTGAAAGTAACTTCTAGGCCTGTTTGGATGAAATATCAAAACCTTTTTTTCTGGCTGTTGAAAGCTGTTTTTAAGAGGAGTTTCTAAAAAGCCATTTACTTCTATTCTTCAACAGACACAAGTCAAGAGTAAAAGCAAACAAGCCCATAATATTGTTCAAAGAGGAATAAGAACTGCAAGTAAAAAGAAATAAGGCAGAAAGTTAATAATTGATCTACGTAGAATCCTATCTTACCGTTCTCATCATTATACGACGGCAACTCCAAGCCTACTTCCTTCATGTCTTCGAATAAACTTTGAGACTCGGGTGTTGTGGAAGCTACTTCATCTTCAATTTTAATTGGTTCGTTTAAATCAGCCATGATCTTGGGTTTTCCCCATAAAGTACAAGATAATAATTCATACGATCGAGGCAAAATATTCGAATCATGATTTTTTGAAGGAGGATTTTTCGAAATAATAGGCACCACATTGTCTTTTACGGGCCACTCTTCTTCACTATCCATGTATTCCTCGGCGGGAAGTTCAAGATCCAAAATTTTTTTACCAAACTTCCTGTATTTGGACTCGCTTTCAATATGCATCGGATGGAGACACTTTTCCCCAGGCTTTACTTGAATTGAAGGCAGTAAAACATTTTCTCTCGCAGAAACCGATAATTGACTGCATTCAAATTCTGGGCATGGAAATTTGGGAACTTGAAGAGTTGTCCAGTCATATCCAGTCGAGGCTCGAGATGATGTGATATTGGACTGAGTTCTTTCACCATGTTGATCACGCTTGTAGAATTTGAGTTCAGCCATTAGATCTCTTTGTCGTTGATAAAGTCGGTGGAGCGAGTAGATCTGGAGAACTCATCGTTAAAACAATGGCAATGAAAAACATAAAAATCAACAATGTAGACCCATCTCGATAACTTAATGAGCAATTTGGATCCAGATTAAGGAATTACTAAACAATTTCGATTCATCTCAAGGAGATTTTTCTCTTTTTTTCAAACTCGATGTTAATAGGGCGTACATCCGATGATTTACACGATATTGTTTAAGGATTTTTCAAACGAAAGCATCTTCTATCCTTATGAATATACAAAATATACTAAAAGTAATATGTGAAAACTTTTCCCCAGACATTAATAATTGCGAATTCACATTGAAATTAGAGAAAACAAATTGAAGAAAAGTGATAGAAAGCATACCTGATCCCTGAAAATGGATTCATGCTTGAGCATTATCTGCTTTAAAACTTCTTTGTTCAACTCTAATTGATGACGGTCAGCCAACAACTCAGGGAAGAGACTATTGCTAAAACGACCACCGTTTAAGAGTTTATCATCAACAATCCAAGGCCATGTATAGTCCTTACCATTCCCACCAATTTCCCGTGTTAAGCAACATTGTCGAAAGTAGCTATTGCTCTCCATATTTGATCCCATTCCCAGCAATGCCATAATAGCAAGTTTCACTTCAAGATACTCGTGCTCACGGGTTCAATACGTTGAGAAACCTGAGTAGGAGAATTTACGGGAGAATCGTTCAGTGAAGCTCCACAAAACTTTTCACTTTTTTGGGAATGATTTAAAGCATTTGATAAGCTAAGGTCAATATGATTCTAGTTATGGATTTCCTTTCATTGCTACCTCAAATCATACTAACGCTAGCAGAAAACCAAAAAACAAGTGTCAGACAAGAGGATTAGATTCAAATTTTTTGGAAATTAGAATTGAACAATAATGAAAGAAGATTCAGGGGCTAGATAGAATCCAAAAAGATCAGTTTTTCCGCCATTGACAAGAGTCCAGAGAATTTCTTTTATGCAATCGTATGAGCAGAGAGAAAAGGAATCACAGAAGACCAGTAAAAAAATAAAAATCATACAAAACTAGTCAGAATTTCCAGAGATTTCATAAAATTGATACTGATCAGTCATAAAAAGAAGATTAGCATACGTTGAAATTCGAAATGAGAGAGGAAAAAGAATCAGACCTTTGATCGGAATCCTCATAGAAAAACCTTATCAAACAGTATACGCAAGAGAAACACAGAGAACTGCAGAATGACAGATGAAAAAGGCAAAATAAAATCCATAAATTTACCTTAAATCGCTCAAATTAGAGAAACATTCTTCACGGACTCCATTCGTGGTTTGCTCTGGATCAACAAACAAACAATGGCCACTCAACGAGGAACTGCAACAGCAAAGTGGGCGTTTTGAAAAGAGAGTAAAGGACGCAAAAAAAGGATGAAAATGCAGACTTTTAGATCCAATGGGCCATCTCTCTCTAGAAGATTTTCTTAGAGAGAGAGAGAGAGAGAGATCCCAGAGATAAGCAGAAGCAATAGAAAAGCAGAAAGAAACTTACTTGAGAAGAGACATGAAAGTTGTCGAGACCCAAATTGTCTGGCTCGTCCATCTTCTCCGTCTCTTCCTCCTCATTTATGATTGTTTTAGGAATTTTTGAGGTGATGTGAGAAATGGCGTGGGTCCCTACTACCTCTCTACAAATCTCTAGATTTTCTCTTCTATTTTTTTTTATATTATTACGAGTGATTTACAGAACGAACAATACAACAGAAAATTCATGGGAAATATCGAAAAACAACACGAAAATCATCCATAACCACATCCGGTTGACAGAAGATTGCCAATTGCCACAAGTAAAGCTTACGTTTTTCCAATTCTAATCTGACAGACATGCTATTACAAGGGTGGAAAACAGAGTAAATACAGAAATCGACGGAAGGGAAGACCAAGACCAAGACCAAAACCAAAACCAAAACAACTCAACATAAGAAAGGTATGATTAATTATTACTTGTTATTATGAAATCATTATTTTTAAAATGACTAGAAATCTAATTATGAAACATGAAAGTAAGTAAAATTCAAAACTTTATATTACTAAGAATATATTCGAAACATAAAAGAATTACCAAATTAAAATTAGAGAAATATCCACTTGCTCAAGTAAGGACTTTTTCGTATTTTCCACGAAATCCCGTTTTATTCTCGCGAATCCCCATGTCCAACTGTAGGACTTCTTGAAAGGCGCCGGAAATAAATTAAACACCCACTTTTCACTTATCTACCAAAATGCCACTCTCGTCCCAGTACTTAGGTTTTGCAGGTTTGATGAACAGTTTGACGTTGAGATCAAGACAAAACTCTTCTTTAGATTAAGAACAATGAATCTTTTTTGTTTACTGGAAAAATGTTGGACAACATTGGAGAGCTAAATACAATTTCTAATATGCACATTCTTTTTCAGAAAGTTGAATCATAAAAAGGTAACCTTGATCAACATAGCAAGCACCTCCTTCATGTTTGGCCGGAGCTGTGGCGTCTCCGCCGTGCATTTGACCCCAATCATCAGCAACTCTCCCATCTCCTCCGGCTCATCTGCTATCCCAGACCCAAAATGCACCGCCGGCCTCACTGCCCCGCTTAGCCCTTCTCTCTCCACATTTCCCATCACCCTCCTCACCCACTCAACCAGACACTCCTCACCGCCGTCTACCGCCCGCCGCGCTGTCGCAAGCTCCATAGCCAACACCCCAAAACTGTAGACATCCCCCTTCGTCGTTGCCTTCCATGTCTGCCAGTATTCAGGAGCTATATACCCAACTGTTCCTGCTACCATGGTGCTTACATGACTATCGCCGGACTCCACCACTCTCGCTAAGCCGAAATCGGTGACTCGGGCCGTACCGTCTTTATCTAGCATGACGTTGCTTGCTTTCACGTCACGGTGGACAATCGGAGGGAAGCATTCGTGGTGAAGAAACAGCAAAGCCCGCGCTACATCGATTGCTATATCAAGGCGTTTTCGCCATGTTAGTTTCAATCGATCTGAAATTATATCTTCTAAACTGCCACCCTCCATAAATTCGGATACCAATATCTTTTCCGATCCATCTAGACACCATCCATAAAGTGTAACGAGATTCGGGTGCGGCCAGCCGAACCCATTTCCGGTGAGGACTTTCATTTCAGCTTGGAACTCTCTTTCACCTTCTGTTCCTTCTCTCTGAAACTTCTTGACAGCTACCTGTCTCCCATCCCGTAAAACCCCTCTGTAAACGGTCCCGAAACCTCCTTTTCCGATGACCCTTTGTTCGGAGAAATTGCCGGTGGCTTTCAGAATGTCGGAATGTGTAAAAGTTGTTTTGTCAAGCTGGATCACCTTAATGGTACCTGATAACCATGGTGAAGAATTCTGAGAGCTAGCTGCAGAATCCTTTGAATGCTTGCCATATTCCAATTCATATGATTTTGGATATTCTGATGGAGATTTCACTATCAAACACAGTGTAAGTGTAATTAGCGCAACTATCGCGACAACCAGCGCCAAAGACGAGAGAACCAATATTTTAGTCATTCTTGAAGAATCTTTTGACAATCTCTCAAAATTTTCGTTTGGTTTTCTAGGAGGGGGGATGTCGAAGAAGTTTGGAAGGCAAAGAAGGGGATCTCCAAGAAAGGACTCTTTGTCAAAAGTTGCAAATTGCCCAGTTGCAGGTATATCTCCAGAAATCAGAGGGTTATATGAGATGTTGAACTTGGTCAGTTCATTTAATTTGCTCAAACTCTTAGGAAATATGCCTGAAAAGTTGTTGCAGGACAAATCTAGATTCTGCAAGCATCTAATATTTCCAATTTCCGAAGGAATTTCGCCTGAAAACTTGTTGTCGGAGACATTCAGGACTACGAGAGGCAAATTGCCTATCTGTGGTGGGAGTCTACCTGAGAATTCGTTGCATCCTAAATGCAACATACTGAAATTCTGCATCTTGCCAATACCTGAAGGCATGTCCCCAGAAATCTGATTTCCAGTTAGTTGAACATAACCCGAGATTTGCAGAGTTCTTACAGACGATCCTGGACTACACATAGGAAATAGACCATACCCTTTAAGCAGTCGATCCCAGGTGTTTTGACAACTTTTCCTGGTAAGGAGTGTGTAGACAAAACTAAAAGGAGGGTAATTTGCAGGAATCCATCTCTTCATTGCCAGGCACTCACCTGAACCAGCCGTGAAATGTTCATTTCTACGATTTTCTTCAAATGTTACCGTCGCATTTAATCCTATATTTGTTAGTTCTGATGGAATTTCTCCGGAGAGCTGATTGTAGGCCAGATTAAGCCATAGCAGGCTGGAGCAATTCCCCAGTTCACTCGGAATTCGACCGGTTAACAAGTTGTTTGCAAGCATTAACCACAACAGGGACTTCAAGTTTCCAAGGTTGCTTGGAATTGAGCCATTTAACTTGTTGAATGAGAGATCAAGAGCTTGTAGATTCTGCAAGTTTCCAAATTCCGGTGGAATGTTTCCGGCGAACTGATTGTGGGCGAGGATCAAGATTTTCAAACTCTGCATTTGGGAGATTTCCACTGGTAATGGACCTGAAAATTTGTTGTAACTAAGATCTAAGCGGGAAATGTTGGGCAGGTTGAGAATTCCAGATGTATATATCCCTCCAGTATATGAATTTCCATGTAGAAGAAGAAACTTTACCTGCCTGAATTTTCCAAAAATGTCTTGAATTTCTCCACCAAAGTGGTTTTTGCTCAAATCCAAGAAGACTAATTTGGACAAGCCCAAAAGAGACTCAGGAATTTCCCTGGAAAAATTGTTGTTACCCAAATATAAAGCTTCTATGCTTGAAATCCGTCCTATCTCAGTCGGAATTGCGCCGGTGAAATTGTTCCCCAAAAGAATCAAACTAGTTAAATTCTGACAATTCGATATCTCTCCTGGAAATTCACCTGCGAAATTATTCTCCGAAAGGTCTATCACGTCCAAGCTGCAATTCTCTGTGAAAAGCAGCGGCGAAACTTGGCCGGTTAGATTGTTTTTGGAGAAGGAGATTTCCCAGAGTTTTTCCATCCCAACCCACAAATCCCCAGTTAAGCGATTGAAGCTCAAATCCAAGTACTTCAAATTCCAACAAGTCTCAAAACACTTGTCAATCCGACCAGTGAAATTGTTCGAAGATAAATTAGCAACCACTAATTTTTCGCACATAGCAGGAAAATTGGACTCAAGATCACCCGCAATTCGATTAACCGATAGATCCAGAGTCTCTAAGTTGATCAAATTTAACAAGTTAAGGTCACCTTGCAGAATGTTACGCGAGAGGTTGAGGTATCTGAGGCTTCTGCAACTATTCAAATCACCTGGAATTGACCCCTGCAGTGTGTTTTCAGATAAATCGAGGTAGGAGAGGTCAGTTAAAAGGGAGAAGTTTCCGTATAACTGGCCGGAAATGTTTTCGTCGGAGAGATCGATTCCGGTGACCCTGGAGTTATTGGAATTGCAGATTATACCTTGCCAGCTACATGGATTTGAGTTCTCTAAATTCCAGGTTGAGTATCTCCCTTGATTTACCGGATTCTGATTTTCCAGTGAGGATTTTAGGTCTAAAAGAACCTCTCTGTCTGTATCCAGAAGATCACCATCGACGACTGGTCCTGAATTTCCGAAATCATAAATGAAAAAACAACGGTCAACTCAATCATCCTCGATGAAAGAGAAATTGAATTTTAAAACACTCGAGAAGAACAGAGCAACAAATGCATGATTCAGTTCCAACCAATGAACAAGAACCGAAGCTTTTGACATGAACAAAAAGAAATAAAAATCGAGTGCGGAGAAGAAAGTGAGCTTCCACAGATTATTACCTATAATCAAGATAAATAAGAACATGGGCGACGATAAACGCCATGGATTATAAATTTCTTGTGTCTTCATCCTAAAACGAAATCCCCCCAAGTCTTTCTCGGAAAACTTCCTCATATTCTGAAAAAAAATGAACTCCTATGTTCAGATGACCAAAACGATGAACGTGTACGAATTGGCTTCGTAAAACACAGCCAGAATTAAGAAAAGAGACTTCCGAAAAGTAAAGGCGTTGCAGGAAATAGTTTAATCTGTAAATTTTGGTGGGAAATAGGGAGAAGCTGAGGAAGACGAAGGAGCCCACTTAAGTTGACTGCAACGGCTTACGCAAGGAAGATGGTATTTGACTCGTAAAGACAAATATGCTATATGCCTCCACGTTGATGTTTGATTCTTCCGCCATTGTTATACTTCTCCTTTTACCACTTTTTCTTCGCTTTTCAATGGAAAACTACATCAATGGATATTTGGAAAATGAGAAATGAAAATTCTAGGGTTTTGGTAATTGAGATTTTGGCTCAAGAGCACATAAAAATGCAATTGTTTAAGCTGTTGATTGATTGAATTAGTTAAAATTTTCAAAATCTTACCATAAATCTCCTCCTACATCAATTATATGTTCAGTAAAATACAACCGACTTATTGATGAGTTTGTCTAACATCTCTCAGTGCTCCCAATACAATATTATCTGTTTTGGGCTGAAACCTGCACGATTTTGTTCTTTGAGTTAGCCAAAAACGTGTTATATTAGATAGAGAGGAGAACACTACTTATAAACCATGCATTTTCAACTTTCTCAAGCGATGTGAAATTGTCCACCCCTACTGGTATAGGTCGAACCCACATCTGGGTATTTCCTGACCTTTACAGGGTGGACTGTCACAGTTCAAGAACCCAAATTTTGTTGGACTTGGCTGTAATTTTTTTTTTTTTTTAGGATTTTGTTTTACTTTATAAATAGGTTGAGTTGTAAAACTCGTGAGTTATAATTTGGTTTTCCCAGTAGATTTTCTTTCTCTACTTATGATGTTTTCTCAGAAGTGTTTTTACATGTTAAAACCTTGGTCGTATTTTTCTTTTGCGTTTTGTGGTCAATTTATGAGAATTGCTACTATTCTAACTTTTGCACGGGTTTAGTAAAATTAGTCGAGATGCACGTAAACTAAATCTAACAAATGATACTTCTTAGTCGGGTCAATTAAATCTCAATCTATATGTTTTAAGACCCGTGTGGTGAAATTTTTTAAGACACAGTGTACGAGTATCGTAGAATTATTCGATAGGCATGTAAATTAGATCGATCGCCTCATAGGTACTATGTAATCATGTCATTGAACTATCTAAATTAAAATCTAATTTTGCTCACTCTATAACGATAAAAATAAGAATAACGATAAGAAAACAAATAGAGATTTCAACTCGACTTATCCTTGAGGTGTTATTAAGAGCGGATAGAATCGAACTGGAACCACGATTTGAATTGGAACGGTGATTTTGGTCTCGTTACGATGTTACCGTTCGGTTCCTACCATTGTGCAAACCATGAACGATTCTTACACGTGATTCAACTTAAATCTGACCAAAACTTGACAAAAATCGCTTAAATACGATCTTAAGTTTATATGATTTTAATAAAATTAATTTTAATTTTTCACTTGTAATCGAATCGTATTGCACCCTTCCCCAGGTGTTCCGCTACTTTAATCAAATAAAAACTATACGATATAAATAATCATATTATTCGATTGAGAAATCACGAGATAGTACAAGGTCATAATAGAAGAATTAAGCGTTTTGGGTTCACGATTTAGACTTTAGTGTTTAACTATAATCACAACACTATCCCAGACACATCGTTATGACTATAATAAGCCACGATTTAGACTAACGGCGCTTTTTAAATTTGATTTTCAAAATTTATTTACACATCAATAAGAACAAAACGTAAATAAAAGTTATTCAAATATTTTAAATTTTCTCGTTAAAATCTTGATTTTGAAAGATCGCCTCGTTTATATATTCATTAACCGGAACAACGACACATATTTTATTATATTAACGAAAAATGATTAATTAATTAAGAATTATTTGTGCAAATGTTCAAATGGGTTAAGTTGGAAAAGTTTTTTTTTTTAAGAAATATTAAAACAAAAAGATTGAATGAAAATGATATTTTACCAAAAGACTTTTATTTATTTATTGTTCACAAATTCAAAAGACTAGACCAGAAGTTGGTCAAATTTAGATGCATTACCCGCCGCCCACGTAGGGCAACGAAAATCAAACATTTCCACTTTTATTATTTTAAATTAACAAAACAATTAACGTACGTCTCTTTTACCTTACCTTGTTTAAAACGGACATTATTCAATCTATGACAGACGTCTTTTACTTAAAATAAATAAATATGACATCATTTTTAACTTAAAGCAAACATCCATCAACCTTAGACAGACGTCTCTCTGGCAATCTGGATCAACCATGTTTTTTCTCCGGTGCGTCGATAGCACATAGGAGGGTTGATGTCTCCGACGAACATCCTTCACCATGGTAAACTTCAAAATTCTTGAATGTTCGATTTTTTTTTCAATTGCAATGTAGAATTTAACAATGACATTAATTTTTCTTTGCGGATGAAGAGTTTAACATCGACTTTGAAGGACGAGATCTACAGTGAAGAGAAAACTTTTCGTGTAAGGTAAAACGAAAATTTTAGAAAGAATTTGGATGGACTTTGACGTTAGAATAGCTACGGCGTTTGTCTTTGTAATTTTAGACGGTGTGACGGGATGGTTTGCGTCGTTCATTATCCATAGTTTAAGGTTTTAATTGTTTGCAAAAATTCTGTCTTTCTTACCCCAAGTTATAGGGTTTATTTAGTTAATTTCCTTTTTTTAATTATTCTTCAAAAATGAAAATATTATCAATTTTTAAATTAATTATCTAATTCAATTTTCTTTTCTTCATCGTTAAAATATAGTAATTTAGAGGTAGTTTCATTGTACTTAGTTATTATAATATTTATTTTCAAAATAAAATTTATATAGTTTTAATTTAGTTTTTAAAAATTTTTTTATTAATAAATTAAATAAAAAATATTTTTATTCAGATCTAGATATCCACAATTACGAAAACAGCCTCATGGACCATGATCGACGAACTGCATGGCCAAGTGACGAAGTGAAAATTTACTTTTTAGCAGATGACCACGAGTTCGAATCAAAAATAAAATCGTAATTATAAAATTAAAATAATATAATATTAAATAATTTATAATTTCATAAGAAAATTTAGTCAATGGGAGTGATAATTCATTAATATTTTTTTTACTATTATTTATATGAGTTTAATTAATAATCAATTCTTTTATTGGCAAGAAAACAAAAATGGTACGATCATATTCATAATAACAATTTTCAAAAGAATACCTCAAAGGGCAAGGAAAAACAACAAAAATGACACCAAAAAAAAAAGAGTTATTTTTCAAAATCGTTGGGGTCAAAGGAGTGAAGGACTAGTGTAGCGTTTGCTTTTGTTTGGAAATTTCTTGGATGGTGACTCATGTTTCATATTTTGCACGTCTCACTCACAAATTATGTTTTATTTTTACAATTTGAAGACCAATTAGAGCATTTTTTTTAATGAAAGTTTCAATTTCTGGGATAAAGAATGAAATCTAACGGTATGTGGTGGGTACAGTGGAAATCGAGACAGAGAGCACTCGTCGAGCTATACACGACTTATGGTAGAAAAATAAGATTTCATGTTTGCGACATACGTGACAAATTTAACGATTTTTGTAAATGAGAAAAGTCAAATTGTTAACGGGCGAACGGTTGAGGGACCAAATTGTTAAAACAAACTATACTTGCTACTAGTCGTCATTGATCTTTAAGGTTAGATTACTCAAAAACAAAATGTCTACTGTTGTACATGTAACATTTTTCGGTGCTCCCAGTATAATATTGTCTTCTTTGAGTCGAATCCCGCACGGTTTTGTTCTTGGGTTAGACCAAAATATGTTATACTAGGTAAGAATGGGAACTTTAGTTATAAATCATGTATTTTCTACTCTCCCAAGCGATGTAAGATTGTGCATCCCCACTAATATGAGCCGGACCCAGACCTGGACATTTCCTGGCCTTCACAGGGCGGACTGCCACAGTACATTTGACAAATTTAATAATTTTTATCACGATAAAGTCGATTTGCTGACAGGGGAAAAATTGATGAATGAATTGTTCAAAAGTTATTCGTGCTGTGTGACAACTCATCCTATGAAAAAAAGTATAACTCTATATCAAATAATAGTGAGAGTCCATCTCATACATAAACAATTGTACAATTTCACAGTGTTTAAAGAAAAGTGTAAGTGAGTGACTTATTATAAACGAAATTCTCCTCCCAACATAATGTAATATGTTTTTGGGTAATACTCGAAAATGAAAATGTGTATATTTCTGCCCAAAACACAAAATATTATATTAATAGAACTGAAATTTCATATATTATTAGTTGTCATCAACTCGTTAATATTAGAAACTATATTGAAATTTGCCTCACGTATTAAGAAACTATATTATGCTTCAATTGATAATTGTCAAGAATGATATGTGTTTATATTATTATTAACTATTTTAATTTATAATGATTAAAGAAAAACAACACAAAAAACTCATAACACCAATAAAAAAAGGAAAAAAAAACAAATAATACATTTTTTTAAATAAGTGAAGTGAAAAAATAAAATTTTTTAAAAATTATTTAAAATAGAAACCTTTCACTCCAATTTCTTTCTCTCTCTCTCATAAGATCTTGCATTGGAGCCATTTTTCTAGCATAACACTTTCTTAAATATTTGTAGCATGGGACTTAAAAACATGTTAGAGTTCTTGGGAGACACGGCTATAGAGGCTGACACTCTAGGCATGTCCGTTGACTCTCTGATAGATTGGACGATGTTGAACAAAACGTTCAACATCACATTTGAGTTGGGGAAGTGATATTTAACCAGACTAATTGTCTTATCTCGACCAATATGTCCTCTTAATTCTCCTGAATGTAATTCTTGAATTAAGTGTTCACATAAAAAAGAGCGAGGGATGCATAATTGTGCATCTTTAAACAAAAATCCATATTTAATGAGGAAGTCAAAAACAAATTCTTTATCGATGCGTTTATTCCTTATATTCTCGAAATCTTCATTAGTGGCAATTGGCATAGATATCTTTTAAGCACTCAAATCCCACAACCTTTGTACTAATTGTACCTAGATAAGAGACATGACGACTCAATACATCTGTTACAGTATTTTATTGTCCAAGCTTATGTTTGATGGAAAATGTAAATTTCTGTCGGAATGTGATCCATCGAGGATGCATTCAATTCATCATCTTTTGAGAATTAATGAATTTAAGTGCTTGTGATATGTGAATAATACAAATTTTTGTTGAATTAAATGGTGCTTTCATTGTTTTAAGGATTGAACAGCGACATAAAACTCGAGCTCATAAGTAGTCCACTTATGGTGAGATTCGCTAATATTTTCACTGAAGAATTCAACTAGGTGGCGTCTCAGGATAATACATCTCTAGTGCCCAGAACTGAAGCATCACATTCAACTTCAAACATATGCTCAAAATTGGAAAGAGCCAATACTTGTGCACTGCACAACTTTGCTTTTATCAACTCAAAACTTTTCTCTTGCGTCTTGCCCTAATGGAATTGTCCTTTCTTTAAAGTAATTAGTGATTGGCGCCATGATTGTACTGAATCCTCAAATAACACGTCTATAGAAAGTGGTTAAGCTATAGATGCTTTGTACTTTTTGCATGGTTGATGGGGGTGGCCACTAATGTATGACCTTCAATTTAGCTTCTTCAACTTTAATGCCATCTTTTTCAACAATAAAGCCAAAGAACATAAGATTGCGGGTCATAAAAACTACATTGTGCAAAAACTTAAGTATAACTCACTATTGCAAAGTGTCGAAAATACGTTATTGAAGTGTGATGAATGCTTTTCTTTATATTTGTTGCGGATACAAATATCATCAAAATAAACCACAACAAACTTTCCAATAAATCAAAACAGATAGTAATTCATAAGAAGATTTCATTAAAAGTCATTGACCATGCTTTTAACGTATTAGTTCAAAAAAAATGATAAGTAATACCAAAAGAAAAAAGAAGAATTTTCTCGGAACAAATCGAATGGAGAAGTTTCATTTGGACCCACTTTTCCAATTCTATCAATATGGATTAGTTGTCCACCAAATTGATGAGGGGAGTTTTAGACATTTGACAATTAATTACCTTAATTAATATATATATATATATATATTATAAGACAAAAACATGGCTTAATTCTAAAAAAAACATAATATATATTTTTTTGCATCCATAGTCTAAAACAACGACCTAAAGGAAAAACCAATAATGCTTTTCAAAAACCATTTGCAGTCAAAGCTCCCAAATTAAGTTGAGTGAAGATTCTTCCAATTAGAAAATATTGGGTTTCATATTTTATAAATAAATAAATAAATAAATAATCAAGGAAAATAAGAAGTAATTTCGATTTAAAAAAATAATTTTAATTATTATATAATTATCCAAATTTGTTTAAAAACAATTTATTCATTAAAAATCAATCTTAGGTTATTATTCACTATTTATAATTTATTTTTAAAAAATTAACAAAATAACAACTGTAGTATAAGATCAATGACAAATCAAATACAAAATAATTTTTACGAACAACTTAAACACTAAACTATGAAAAGTGGACGATGAAACATCTCCGTTACTGGTCGAAAGAAACATTACCGAGAAGACGATGCTGAAATATACTCTCAGTAATTTTAATTGTACTTCAATTTTATTCTAAAATCGCAATAATTGAAGCAATCTCACCCCGAAGACTATGTCGGGAAGCTCCGACATGGTCTTCTCGTCGTCGAAAACAATTCCCACGTTTTTTGTTTTTCGAAAACGTTGTAATATATTTATTTTTTAATTTAGTACTTTAATTTTTAATATGATTTTTATTAAGTAATGTAATTAATGGGTATTATTCACTATTTATAATTTATTTTAAAGAAATTAACAAAATAATAATTGTAGTATAAAGTCAATGACAAGTCAAACATGAAATAATTTTTGATAACAACTTAAACACTAAATTATGAGAAATGGACGACGAAAACATCACTGTTACTGATCGAAAGAAATATTACTGCGAAGAAGATATTGAAATATACTCTCTGTAATTTTAATTGTACTTCAGTTTCATTCTAAAATCACAATAATTGAAGCAATCGCATCGCGAAGACTATCTCGGAAGCTCCGACATGGTTTTCTCGTCGTCGAAAACAATTCCCACATTTTTAGTTTTTCGAAAACGTTGTTGAACGTCAGCATGACTCACCATTCTTATCGATTTCACCCGTCTAGTTCTGATCACCATCTTCTATTTCCTCTTCTTGGTTCTTCGTCGTCTAGTGTTCGTCATCAATGTCTCACTTTTCAGCATAAAATAATATTTTCGTAGATAAAACGTTGTCTTTTCACAGAGGAAAGTAATCATTTCACGTGCAGAAAGTAATTTTTTAAATCTGTTTAGCGGAAAGATAACGTTCTGCCACAGAACGATAATATTTTTTAACAGAAAACGTATCCACGATGTTTGCTCCGTCCATTTTTCATAATTCAATATTTAAGTTGTTAGTAAAAATTGTTTAGTGGTTAATTTATCATAGTTAGCGTTAATTTTCCTTTATTTTAATTATCGTTATTTCTTAATTACTTAACTTTTTCGTATCTCGTTGCGACATTTTGACGAACAGTTGATGAGCTCAAATATGAATTCTTGCCGTCCATCTCCGACTCCTTCAGTGGTCGCAGTAGTAGAGGCGGTAGCGAAGGGGAAAGAATATTAGTTGGTCCAACGCTGATCTTGTGGCTGGAAGACGTCCCGACAGATGGCGGAAGGCAGCCGTCCGGATGTCTCTGCTTCGAGTACGGTTTTGATGAATTCTAGTGTGAAACTCATAACACCAATAAAAAAAAAGGCAAAAAAAAATACATTTTTAAAAATAAGTGAAATGAAAGAATAAAAATTAATTAAAATAGAAACCTTTCACTTCAATTTCTCTCTCTCTCTCTCATATGATCTTGGATTGGAGCCATTTTTCTAGCATAACACTTTCTTAAATATTTGTAGTATTGGACTTAAAAACATGTTAGAGTTCTTGGGAGACGGGTATAGAGGCCGACACTCTTGGGCATGTCCTTTGACTCTACGACAGATTGGACAATGTTCGCGTTTGAGTTGGGGAAGTGATCTTCAACCAGACTAATTGTCTTATCTCGACCAACATGTCCTCTTAATCCTCTTGGATGTAATTCTTGAATTAAGTGTTCACATGAAAATGAGCAAGGGATGCATAATTGTGCATCTTTAAACAAAAATCCATCTTTAATGAGGAAGTCAGAAACAAATTCTTTATCGGTGCGTTCATTCCATACATTCTCGAAATCTTCATTTGTGGCATAGATATCTTTTAAGCATTCAAATCCCACAACCTTTGTATTAATTGTAGCTAGACAAGAGACACAATGACTCAATGCATCTGTTACGGTGTTTTATTGTCCAAGCTTATGTTTGATGGAAAAGGTAAATTTCTGTGGGAATGTGATCCATCGAGCATGCATTCAATTCATCGTCTTTTGAGAATTAATGAATTTCAGTGCTTAATGATATGTGAATAATACAATTTTTTGTTGAATTAAATGGTGCTCTCAATGTTTTAAGGATTGAACAGCGGCATGAAACTCGAGCTCATAAGTAGTCCACTTCTAGTGAGATTCGCTAATTTTTTCACTGAAGAATTCAACTAGGTGGCCGTCTCGGGATAATACAGCTCCAGTGCCCAAAACTGAAGCATCACATTCAACTTCAAACATATGCTCAAAATTGGAAAGAACCAATACTGGTGCACTGCACAACTTTGTTTTTATCGACTCAAAGTTTTTCTCTTCCGTCTTTCCCTAATGGAATTGTCCTTTCTTTAAAGTAATTAGTGATTGGCGCCATGATTGTATTGAATCCTCAAATAACACGTATGTAGAAAGTGGTTAAGCCATGGATGGTTTGTACTTTTTCAGCACGGTTGATGGGGCTGGCCACTAATGTATGACCTTCGCTTTAGCTTCATCAACTCGAATGCCAATCTTTTTCAACAATAAAGCCAAAGAACATAAGATTGCGGGTCACAAGAACTACAATTTTTGCAAAAACTTAAGTATAACTCAGTATTGCAAAGTGTCGAAAATACGTTCTTGAGGTGTGATGAATGTTCTTCTTTATATCTGTTGCATATACAAATATTATCAAAATAAACCACAACAAACTTTCCAATAAGTCAAAAACAGATAGTATTTCATAAGAAGATTTCATTGAAAGTCATTGACCGTGATGATTTTAACGTATTAATTCAAAAAAATGATAAGAAATACCAAAAACAAAAAAGAAGAATTTTCTCCGAACAAATGGAATGGAGAAGTTTCATTTGGACCCACTTTTCCAATTCTATCAATATGGATTAGTTGTCCACCAAATTGGCGAGGGGAATTTTAGACATTTGACAATTAATTACCTTAATTAATATATATATATATATTTATATTCTATTTATATTATAAGACAAAAAACATGGCTTAATTAAAAAATAATAATATATTTTTTTTTCATCCATAGTCTAAAACAACGGCCTGAAAGAAAAACCAATAATGCTTTTCAAAAACCATTTGCAGTCAAAGCTGCCAAATTAAGTTGAATGAAGAAGATTCTTCCAATTATAAAATATTGGGTTTCATATTTTATAAATAAATAATCAAGGAAAATAAGAAGTAATTTCGATTTTAAAAAATAATTTTAATTATTATATAATTATCCAAATTTGTTTAAAAACAATTTATTCATTAAAAATCAATCTTATTTTAAGATCAAAATTAAACTAACCCAACTTATAACAATTTCAACTAGAGATGGAAAGTTGGTAGAAGGATGAGGTACTTTGCCCATTTGGTTTGTTATGGTAACCGGGCTAGCTTGACTCGGGCTAGCTTGGCTCAGTCTAGATGAATAAATAGAGTTGAGTTGAATTGAGCTATTAGCACGCTTGATTCGTTTAACTTGTCGGGCTTCTGGGTCTTGTTATTTAAATTGACTCGTTTAGTATGGTGAAGTAGTCTTTTCGAGACTAGCAATGATAATATATTTATTTTATAATCTAGTATTTTAATTTTTAATATGATTTGTATTAAGTAATGTTATTAATGGATATTATTCACTATTTATAATTTATTTTAAGGAAATTAACAAAATTACAATTGTAGTACAAGGTCAATGACATGTCAAACACAGAATAATTTTTGTTAACAACTTTAACACTAAATTATGAGAAATAAACGACGAAAACATCTCTGTTACTGGTCAAAAGAAACGTTACCGCGAAGACTATGCTGAAATATATTTTCTATAATTTTAATTGTACTTCAGTTTTATTTTAAAATCGCAATAATTAAAGCAATCTCACCCTGAAGACTATGTCGGGAAGCTCCGACATAGTCTTCTCGTCGTCGAAAATAATTCTCACGTTTTTTGTTTTTTGAAAACGTTGTCGAACATCAGCATGACTGATGCGAACCTAGGGTATACGAACCCTAGACCCAACAACGTATGTGAAAAAATAACGGATCGTCTCACGAAACAAGGTCAAAGGGGTGGTAACTTCGACCCTAGCCAAACCTGTCGACTAGAACCAAAGTATTCCGAAGAGGAGCTTGACCCTAACCAAACCTGTCGGCTAGAACCAAAGCTATCAAAAGTTTGATCTTTCAAGAATTTACTTGAAGAGATCAAGTTCTTCGCAAAGAATTTAAGAGAGGAAACTCTCACACAAGCTTAAAAGCTTAATCTCATAAATGGGTCAAAACCAAAAACATAAGTTAGCACTAAGGCGCCTTTTATAACCTAGGACTAATCCAAACAAAATTATATTTAATCTTAAGATAAACTAGGATAAAATAAATTCAAACAAAATTTAAAATAACTCAAAATTAAACTAAAACTAATTTAAACTAATTTAAATGGTGGCATGTGCTTGGGCATGTGTATGGCATGTGCTTGGCATCTGCTTGGGCATGGGCCGCACATAAGGAATGCGGCTGGAAGGTGCATATGGGATGACATGCTGTCAGAAAGGATTCTGGGCCGCGCGCGCTGTCGGAATAAATGATGAGGGGCGTCGGGCATTTGAATATGAGCGCGGGTTTCACAAGATGCGCTGTGTGGACGGGGCCACTAAATGGGCTCGCGGGTTGCGCACACTACAGGGGTGTCTTCGGGCCTTTTGGAAAAGTTACCCTTTTGCTTTCTTTGACTTTGACTTCCTCTTTTAACTTATCTCCAATGCTTAACAAGTCCAATGTCTTTTTGATCTTGGATTTAAGGCCTCCTTTCTTGGATCTTCTCCACTCAAAGTTGTGATTTTTCCTTCACTTTCTTGATCCACACTTTATTCTTTGGGCCTCCTTTGCCTCTTAATGAAGCTTTGTCTTTGTGCGTTTTCTGGATCGCATCATTCCTCCCTTCTTGGAGAAGATTCGTCCTCGAATCTGTTACATCATACAAAGACAAATTAGTAGTTTTTAAAGAAGCACTAACCTTACCTTTAACACTTGGTAGGTCAATTTTATGATTATCTTCTTTGATGTGCTTCAAGGCTGGGAATGACTCTTCTTGTTGTGGTTGGATAACAATTCTTTCCTTTGCTTGTAAAGGCCTAACAACTTCAACCTTTTTTTTTCATAAATCAATTCATTATCAATGCACTAATATCAATTTTTTCAATAATATATTGAATCATATAATTCATCAATATCATAATCAACCACGTACATATAAGCTCAAACTTAAATTTCCACTCTTCAACAATCTTTGTTTGAATTTGTTGATAATTATTCTTTAAATCAAACCTAGAATTCATGCATGCTCCATATTTATAAAAATGCCAAAAAAGGCATATCCAATTTCGAATTTCATGTTCCTCTAAGGTCTTAAGAATACCAATTTTCATATAATTCATATAATTGACACATGCTCCAAAGATACCAACTAGCAATTCATAAAAATTATACTTAGCAACAAACCAAATATTTTTCTTGAATAGAATTCCTTTATGCCCATAAAAATCTATACATGTAACTTTTTCATAAATTATCCAATATTTCCCATTAAAGTCTATACATGCAATTTTGTCACAAACTATCCAAAAATTTCCATATAGTTCTATGCATGCAATTGTTTTACAAATAATCCAAAATTTTCCATGAAATCCCACACTTTCAATTTTTTTATGACTATAAAAATCTAAACTTGCAAACTTTTCACAAACAAACAAAACTATTCCATAAAAATTTATGCATGCAAGTTTTTCACAATCCATCCAAAATCTCTCAATCCCTAAGTTATTATCACAAAATTTTTTAATATTTTCAGACTTTAATAACTTAATTTGAAGAGTGAATACATACCTTTTTGACAATGGGTTGGCAACCACAATGTCCTTACCTTTGTAGTGAATATCATGTGGATACACCTTGATGTACTCTATCATCGGATGTTCAATCCCCTTTAGTGGTGTTATGTCCTTTGGTAATTCCTTTCGATGTATGTCTTTATAACCTTGCAAAATAGATAAAACATCCACTAGAAATAAAATAGTTAGCTCATGAGAGGTAAAAGAAATATTTTTGCATAAAAATAAATTCAACTCTCTAATTTCCTCACTCTTTTTAAACACTCCAATTCCTTTCCTTTCCTTTTCTCCCTCAGATTTTACTTCCTCTCCCACTATTTTTTTCTCCTTCTCTCTCTCGGTTTTTCTTTTCTCATCCCCAATTTCTTTTCTTCCTCATTGCCTTTTTTGCTTACTTTATTTATAGCTTTTCTCTCTTTGGCTCTTTTATCTCCTTTTTCACTTTCGCCTTTTCCTTTTCAATTCTGTTTATTTCTCCATCTTCCAAATCTTTTTCAACTACTCCACAATCTAAATTTTCTTCTCTTGCTTTTGATTTGGTGCAATTTTGGGACTCTTTGCAATCTCTTCTTGATCTTTGCTAACTTCCTCAACTTGCACATTTAAAACTCTCTTTGGGACCAATAAATCTTATTGTATTGAGTTTTCCACTTCTATATTGGTTGATTCCTCAAGTGGTGGTATTTCATCATCACTTATTGATGCGAACCTAGGGTATACAAATCCTAGACCCAACAACTTTTGCGGAATTAAACGGATCGTCTCACAATTTCAAGATCAAGAGTTGGAACTACGACCCTAGCCAAACCTGTCGACTAGAACCGGAGTATTCCGAAGAGAAGCTTGACCCTAACCAAACCTGTCGGCTAGAACCAAAGCTATCAAATATTCGATCTTTCAAGAATCCACTTGAAGAGATCAAGTTCTTCGCAAAGAACTCAAGAGAAGAAATCTCCCAAAAAGCAAAAGCTCTCAATTCAATTTGTCAAAAGATTTTTCACAATTGTTCCATAAGGTGTTTTTATAAGCTAAACATAAAGTAGATCTAATCCTAAGATAAACTAGGATAAAATAAATTCAAACGTAATCCTAAGATAAACTAGGATAAAATAAATTCAAACACAATTTTAAAAAATAATAAGATAAGATCTAACTAACTAATTACATGTGTTTGGCATGTGCTCGGCATGTGCTGGATCCACTTCTTTAGGTGGGCCTTCACCTTGAATCTTTGGATCTTCAAAATAGTAATCCAAATAAGCATTTGAAAGCTTATTTGAATTACACCTTGTATGAATTCCTTCAACCACATCCTAAGTTGATCGTCATATTGATTTGGGCCTCCAATCCCGGTAAGTGAAATTGGAATTCTTAAGCCGAATCGTAGGTCTCTATTCATGGGCCTTTTGGCATAGCAAACGAGCTCCGAATTTAACGAATAAGCCCATTCTGGAAACCTTGGGATGTCAACTACAATCTTTATGAAGAACACTTTCGGATCAACGATTCTGCATTTTACCTTAAGTCTCTCAATCTTTTGCTTGATTTTCCATATATGCTTCATCTTGAAGAATACTATAAAATATTTGAATGATAGATGAATATAATTCATCATCTTTCTCCTTTGAATCTTTTGTTGGATTTCTTCCTCAAAAAGTGGACGTCTTTCATTCATCTTCTTCATCCTTGCTCTAGTCTTTCGGCCTCCAATACCTCCTAATAAATCATTGTTTTTGTAGGTTTTCTGGATCACATCACTTATACTCTTTTCATCTCCAATTTCAAACTTTTCCTCTTGTGTACCTCTTTTAATTTGTTGCTTCACTTTATCACACTCTTTTCCTTTAGCATCATGAACATCTTGTTTTTCCTCAAGTTCTCTTTTTTCTATCAACTTATCGTCATTGATGAACTCAATTCCTGGAATTACTTCATTTGGATCATCATGCATCTCTTTAGAACTTTTTGTTGCCATGGTGATTGGTTTTTTCTTCAAACAAGATTCATAAAGTTTCTCACAATCGAATTGCACAACCTTATGCTCCTTTTTGTAAACATCGGATGAAGAATGTAAAGTCTCCTCTTTTATGATGCTTACTCCCTTTTGCTTGAGTTGTTTTTCAACCTTGATTGCATTTTGCACCATATCCTCTAAATATATGTAATGTTGCATCTTTACCACACTTGCTTTTTCAAAGTTCATACCTTGTAAAAATTGCTTCTTGGTGGCTTCGGAATCCTCTTTAATATTTGCTCTTGCCATGTAAACTTTAAACTCTTTATAATATTCTTCCACACTCATGAAACCTTGATCTAAGCGCTGAATTTTTTGATGTAATTCTCTAGCATAGTGTGAAGGAACATACCTATATCTCATGATGGCATTCATGCCTTTCCAAGTTCGAATTGGTGGTTCTCCATACCTCCTTTGATCTCTTAACAATTGTGCCCACCATGTTTGCGTAATCCGTGAACGTCATGGCAACCAATCTTATTTTCTTTTCTTCCGAGTAGTTTTTGCTTCCAAAAATAAGATCCACTTTTCGCTCCCACTCTAGATATGTTTCTTGATCGCTTTCCCCTTGAAAAAGTGGTAAATTTACCTTTTTATGGCTTAAATTTCCATCTTCTCTAGCCATGTTTGCTTTTTTTCCCACTTCCACTCATGATGTTGAATCAAAAACCAAATAAAATACGAAACAAAAAAATGTTAGTAAGATAATAATAACAATTTGGACCTTTACACTCACTCACATATTTCACTCAAATAATGGATCACTCCACTCGTGTTTACACTCGATTGGCTTTTTCAAAATGATCTCACAACTCTGCCTTTTACCACTCTTCCTTCCCTTTTGAGTTCTTTACTCACAACTCAATCAAAGAAAAATAAGGATTTTCAATCAAGTAAAAACTATGAAAAATCAAACTTTTCTCAAACTTTAAATTCAAATGTCCTTCAAGTTTGATTAAAATCAAGCTATTCAAACTACTTATTGTGATTAAGTAGCCAAAGAAGCAAATACCTTGAATTTGGAATAAGGTATTATGGAACTTTCCCAAAATGGAAAGTTTTTCTCGAAAAATTTCTGAAAACTTACAGAAATAAACAAGAGATTAGATATTTGAAATGTACTCTTTGGGATGAAATCAAGATGGTAATTTCGAAATTTGAAAGACTTCTTTCTCTTTTCTTTTTTTTTTTGAATTTTGAAATTTTGAGATAAAAATCTCACTTTTTTTTGGACTAAAAATCGCACTTCTGTTTTTTTTCTTTGATAGATGATCAAATGATCAACTTCTTTTTGATGATAGATGAAAAGAAAGCAATATTTTTTTTTTGATATTTTTGAAGGTTGATCGTAAGGATCAATAAAAAGATAAACAGATGAGGAAAAATAAAGATAGCACCTTGAAACGTTCGAGCCTTCGCTCTGATACCAACTGATGCGAACCCAGGGTATACGAACCCTAGACCAAACAACGTATGCGGAAAAATAACGGATCGTCTCACGAAACAAGGTCAAATGGATGGAACTTCGACCCTAGCCAAACCTGTCGACTAGAACCAGAGTATTCCGAAGAGGAGCTTGACCCTAACCAAACCTGTCGGCTAAAACCAAAGCTATCAAAACTTTGATCTTTCAAGAATCCACTTGAAGAGATCAAGTTCTTCGCAAAGAACTCAAGAGAGAAAACTCTCACACAAGGTTAAAAGCTTAATCTCATAAATGGGTTAAAACCAAAAACATAAGTTATCACTAAGGTGCTTTTTATAACCTAAGACTAATCATAACAAAATTATATATAATTTTAAGATAAAATAGGGTAAAATAAATTGAAACAAAATTTAAAATAACTCAAAATTTAAACTAATTTAAATGGTGGCATGTGTATGGCATGTGCTTGGGCATGTGCTTGGCATGTGCTTGGGCATGTGTTTGGGCATGGGCCGCACACAAGGAATACAGATGGAAGGTGCATATGGGATGGCATGCTGTCAGAAAGGATTCTGGGTTGCGGGCGCTGTCGAAATAAATGATAAGGTGCGCCGGGCATTTGAATATGGGTGTGGGTTTCACAAGATGCGCTGTGTGGACGGGGCCAACCCGCGCGCTGCAGGTGTGCCTTCGGGCCTTTTGGAAAAGTTACCCTTTTGCTTTCTTCGACTCAGACTTCCTCTTTTAACTTCTCTCCAATGCTTAACAAGTCCAATGTCTTTTTGATCTTGGATTTTGGGCCTCCTTTCTTGGATCTTCTCCACTTAAAGTTGTGATTTTTTCTTCACTTTCTTGATCAACACTTTATTCTTTGGGCCTCCTTTGCCTCTTAATGGAGCTTTGTCTTTGTGCATTTTCTGGATCACATCAATGACTCACTATTCTTATCGATTTCACCCATTTAGTTCTAATTACCATCTTCTCTTTCCTCTTCCTGGTTCTTCGTCGTCGTCGTCCAGTGTTTGTTACCAATGTCTCACTTTTTTAGCATAAAGTAATATTTTCATAGATGAAATGCTGTCTTTTTACAGGGGAAAGTAATCATCCCACGTGCGAAAAGTAATATTTTAAATCTGTTTAGCGGAAAGATAATATTCCGCCACAGAACGACAACATTTTTTAATAGAAAACCTATCCGCAATGTTTGCTCCGTCCATTTTCCATAATTCAATGTTTAAGGTATTACCAAAAATTGTACAATAGTTGATTTGTCATAGTTAGGTGGTTGTTATGTTAATTTTCCTTTATTTTAATTATCGTTATTTCTTAATTACTTAACTTTTTCGTATCTCGTTGCGACATTTTGACGAACAGTTGATGAGCTCATACTCTGTTTCCTTATCGAATATGAATTCTTGCCGTCCATCTCCGACTCCTTCAGTGGTCGCAGTAGTAGAGGCGGTAGCAAAGGGGAAAGAATATTAGTTGGTCCAACGCTGATCTTGTGGCTGGAAGACGTCCCGACAGATGGCGGAAGGAAGCCGTCCGGATGTCTCTTCTTCAAGTACGGTTTTGATGAATTCTAGTGTGAAACTGCTTTTATTTTGCGCGTATTCTGGGAACTTTTGGCTGCTTCGTCAGTTATTCTGGCGGGTATCTTTAGTTTATAACTCTCCTGTCATAATATTCTCCGCTTTGTATTGAATTCTGTACCATTTTACTTTTAGTGTTTGCTCAAAACTCGTTTTCTTGTATAGGAATGAGAACCCTACTTATAAACTATATATTTTTCACCCTCCTAAACAATGAGAGATTGTGTACCCCATTGATATAGACCCGATTTTCACATGGGTCATCCTGACCTTCACATGGCAAACTACTACAATCTCCTTTTTGGAGACTCGACGTCCTCATCGGCCGCACCTCCTATTGAGATTTGACATTGATATCATTTATAACGTTATTTAATTCTCCTACTACAATATTATCTGCTTTGGGCCGAAACTCGCACAATTTTATTTTTGTGGTTAGCCCAAAACTCGTTATACCAGGTAGAGAGAAGAATCATACTTATAAACTATGTATTTTTTACTCTCTTAAGCGATATAAAATTATGTAGTACTACTAATATAGGTTGGACCTTTAAGAAGCGGGGTGCAAGAGTACGAGAATGTAGAAAAATCCAAGATGTACTGATAAATTGAAGTGCATATTCTTTGTAAATGTGGAGACTGTTTTGTTGGTACGGAGATCTAAAGAAGACTATGAATTATATTGAATTCTGGATAACTTTCAATTTCTTCTTTCTCCCCATTTCTTAGGCAAGAACATTTACCTCCCAGATCCAGCGATGGTGTGCTCTTGATGCAACTTTTGCAAAACATGGTCGTGATTATGGTGTCGAGGACAATAATAATCGAGTACAAATAGGCTATAAATATACCCTCTAAGACCATGGAAGGTCCTGTCTTCTCCTCGATACGATAAGGTCTTACAATCCGGTACTGGAATAGCGCTTCGATTGCAGCTAGGGCGAGGTTGGCAGGGAGAGCTAGAGACAGAGCTATGGAAGTTCTTCCTCGCATAAGAACACAACCCTTGATTATTGCCAAGTAGCCTCCACATCTTTCTATTCCTGACAAAATCAAAGCTAAATTGCTTATAAGGAAGGCATTTGCAACAACTACGGAATACAGAACAGCTCCGGCCACGGAGAGGAAGAGGGTGAATCCTTGGAAGCAATTGAAGGCGAAAAATAGGAGAAAGAAGACTGTGGCATTGGCAGAGATGATGAGAAATGAGTTGCAGATGTGGGTGGGGAGGAGCGAACTGTAAAGGGATATGATGGAAGAGAAGGAAGATGAGAAATTTGGTGTTTTCTGATTGAGAACTTGAATTACGACGGCTTTTGAGATCAGGAGGAAGGTGAGGGAGAAAGGTAGAGAGAAGATGGACGAAAAGATTGTTTGAGAAAGTTTGTGATCGAGAACGACGAAGAACTCAGACGAAGGAAAGCCTGCAGAGTAAAAGAGATTTCTCAGATTGCCAGAAACGGATTGCAGAAAAACCGACGGAGAAGAAGACGATGGAAAGGCAGAGAATGATTGAGAAAGGAGAATCGAGACGGCATAGGGGAGTCCAACGAAGGCTGCAAAAGAGCTGAAATACTGACACTCGTTGAGGAAAGTATGAACTGATCTTCTCAAAGTCTGATTTGGATCTGCCATTGCAGCACCCAGTGAGTTTCTCAAACCCTGCTCTTCTTCAATGATTCTTCAATGGGTTCTGGTCATTTTCAAATGTTGGTTGGAGAGGATGAGGAATAAGGGAGGTTTGGTTGGTGTTGTGTATGATTTGGTTTTGGCAATGGCAACAACTCAAAGCAAACAAAAATTGCAGAGTTGGAGCTGTCTGGGCTTTGTTTTTGCCAACGAATATGGCTTTGGACGCTTAGGGGCATTGCTTTGAGAACATCACTTCCCCCTTGTCTTGTCTAACCCTGGCAGACAGAGACACCATGGAAGAAGCTATGGTTATCTTTTGGTTCGGCTTGATTTCTCTGGCTTTGAATTCTATTTGGATCGGATCGACAGTTATGAATTCTGTGGTGATATCAAGAGGATCTCGCAAATAGGCTTTCTAGGTTATATAATTTGCCGCACATATAATCTACATCGTATTTTGATTCCAGCATAGCGAATTTCTCTTCTCGGCTCGTGAATTTTTTTTCCCATTATGTAACGTCCACTTGGTGCTTTCAGTACAATATTGTTTGTTTTGAATCGAAATCCTGACAGTTTTGTTCTTGAAGTTAACCCAAAACGCGTTGTACTAGGTAGGGAAGGGAACCTTTTGTATAAACCATGCATTTTCTTTTCTCTCTCAAGCGATCTGAAATTGTGCACCTTCACTGATATGGGTTGGACTCATACTTGGGTCTTTCTCGGTATTCACAAGACGGACTGCCACAATATTTTAATTTTACATTCTTAAATTTATATATTGATTAGTAAAATAAGTGTGACCGATTATACAATGTTAAAATAATATAATATATATTAACAAGTGAATTACATGTAAATGTTATGAACTTATTATTTTTAACATTATGAAATAACAATTTATTAAAAGAAAGATATTATATTCATTTATAAATTGGAAGAGAAATAAGATGAATCCAAAGGTGAGTATGATGTATAGTGATAAATATAAAAAAAAATGTAATTATAAATAAGTAACATCTCCAATCTTTTTAATATAATATTGTTTGTTTTTGGTCGAATTTCACACTATTTTACTTTTGCAGTTAATCCAAAACGTGTTGTACTATATAGGAATGAGAACTCTACTTATAAATAATTTATTTTTCACTTTACTAAACAAATGGGATTGTGCACCCCATATGGATCGGACCTTTACATAGAGCATCCTGACCTTCACAGAAAGGGTTGCTACAAAATATCTACATGTTACTTATTAAGTAATACAAATGATTTATTAATTTAATTATTTAGAATATCTTCTTATTATTCTACTATAAAAAAAAATGTAACATTACTAAGTGATACAAATGGGCACATAAACTAAGTAAGGTGCAGAGGAATGGTGAGGCCACAAAGCCTACAACCTTGCCTATGGTGGGTAAGTGGGAAGCTTCAAAATTAAATAAATAAAGTTAACCACTTTTCACTTGATTAGGTTGCTTACCAATTTTCTATTTGGATTGAGTTTCAATGAAACCCTACTCATTAAAAAAGACATCAACTTTACTAAGTGGCTTGGATCAATTTACTCACACATCATCAATTCATTGCGTCAAAGTCGAAATCAAAACATAAAATAAGTTTTGTAATTCAAATAAAATACAAGTAGTACATAAAAATCTACAAAAACGTTCCATATTGATGCGTAATTATTGTGCGGGGCTACATTCTCGTGTTTATCCACATGATTCCTTCAGTGCCACGATAAATCATTAAGAAAAACATAATTTTGTTCTATTATTTTTGTCGTACTGCAAATTTTTCGACTTAATCTAGACATAATTTGGACCCCCTAAACTTTAATACTTGTCGATCTAGACTATCCCACGTCAAAATAGAAACATTTTACTATATAATATATTAATTTGTTTATGAGGAAACATAAGGAATCAATTTGGTATTGAAATTGGCTAACACCCCTACAAACTATTAGATTACCCTTTAAGAATTACACACAATAATCTCCATTCATTCCCATGAAAACACATCCAAATTTGACCTTTATCTCTAGGGGTTTGACCTTTATCTCAAGTCTTTTAATACTTTAGGCTACCACAACTGCTTGAGTTTGTAGTTATGGAAGATTCACTCTTGTATGTTAATACACCATCATGATGGTGTCGATTTCAAATACGCTTTACATGTGTCATCTTCTTCAACCATCTTCTTCAATTTGACGTTAAAAGCTATCACTGTGGACATATTGTGTTCATTCATAGACATGCATTCTCATAGTTTATTAGAGTTCACACTGACTTAAAAGTATACCCTTATTATATAAACGAACAAACAAATTGTGTGACCTTCGTGTATTTGAATAGTTAGATTTCATAAAAGAAATCTTGCAAATGAATTCTTATAACCATATTAAAAAGATTGAGCCAGTATACATATGTGACAACCTATCAGGTGAAGGTCATAATTACTTGTGTGAGGGTTTGACTTATATTAGTAGAGGTGCACAATCTCTTATTCTTTGGGAGAGTGAAAAATGCATGGTTTATAAGTAGAGTTCTCCTTACTACTTAGTACTATTCGTTTAGTGCTAACTCTAAGAACAAAATTATGCGGGGTTCGGCCCAAAGCAAATAATATTATATTAGGAGGATTAGAAGACATTACAAATAGTATTAGTGCCAAATTCTAACAAGAAGTGTGGTCAACGAGGACGTTGAGTCCTCAAGTGGGAGACATTGTGGCAGTCTGTCTATAAAAACTAGAATGACCCATGTGAGGGCTCAACCTATATCAGTGAGAGTGTACAATCTCATATCGTTTGTAAGAGTAGAAAATGCATAATTTATAAGTATGGTTCTCTTTACCACCTAGTATAATACGTTTTTTGCAACCCCAAAAATAAAATCTTGTTAATTTCTGCTCAAAGTAGACAATATTATACTATGAGAATTGATGGACAATATATATATATAAATGACTTGTTTTTATCATTTTAGTGTTGTTTTACAAATTATTATTCTTGTTCTTTTAAATTCTCAAAAAATCCACTTAATAATAGATAAAAAAATGTAAATTAAATATGTTATTTTATTTATTTTTTGAAATAATTGAAATTAGCTTGAGTAAATAACCCGACATGTAGGATTTCTTGACCCGTGCTCCATTCATCTGGGCCGGGTTCATTTTTGTGAGGGCACATATGCAAATAACGAAATTTGTGTACTGTATTTGCAAACTAAACTTTAGATATTCAACATCGACGGCCAAATTTTATGCATTTACAAAGATCAATCACGACCCTTGATCTTTAACATTGATGCTCTCTTTAAACCTATAAACTCTGCTACACAAAAACCCTAGGGTTTCAGTCTCCAAATGCCATCGTTGATATGTGACTCTCTCTCTCTCTCTCTCTCTCTCTCTCTCTCTCTCTGGGTGATTGTTTTGCCTTTTCCTGTTCGTTTGTTTCTCATCAATTTGCCTTTTCCTGTGATGGCGTTAAATATACTTTGAGATTAAGTTCTATGAAAAGGGTTTTCATCTGAGGTATAAAGGCCCCCTCCATATATTCACCCGCAGATTGGGTTGTTGTTTCTGGTTTTTCTCAAGTTCAAATGCTGTTTTCCCGCTTAAATCTGGGTTCTTCTGGGTTTTCCATGCTGATTCTGATCTTGGTAATCATTATTTTCAGCAAAATTTCTAGCTTTTCGTTGTTTGTGATGATTTTGCGCAAGAATTGGCGGTGCAGATGACGATAAAACAGACAGGGACATCAGAACTCAGTTTGAGCGTATGATGATTTGTCGTTGGGAATCTCTCTGATGCACAAATTAAATCTACTAATTCTTTTTTATGCCTATGATGCACATGCTGAATGCACGTATTATCAGATTTCAAAATTGATGATACTCGAGGATTGTCACTACCTCTGAGGCAATTACTTACTTTCTGCAGTTTCTTCACCAGATCAAAAGCTCGTTTTGAGTTCATGTCTGGCTTAAATCTTCTCTGTTTTTTCTCTTTGACAGTTGATTTGCAAGTTTTTCAACACTGATTTCTGTAGATTATGATCGAGAAAAGATTAAAACTTTGGATTTGGTTGAATGACAATGGCTGCCGGACTGAACTTCATCATTTAGCCCTGTTGACATTTGATTTGCAGGTTTTTGAAACAATGAATTCTGTAGATTAATACCCAAGAAAAGATTAAAACTTTGGATTAAGCCTTGTGATTGCCATGAAAGAACGGAGATTTGAATGGTGCAGTTGTAGAAGTCTGAATTTCTTTATGGACTCCAATTGCAGCCTTGTGTGATAAATCCCCAGTTTGGTATCTGAAGGCATCTTTCTCCAAGTTCCAACCATTCTCTTTCTTTATTTTCTTTTATTTTCAATTCAAAATAAGCTTCTTTTTAAATGTAATTAGAAAGGGACATTCAAATCCTTGTTTTTTTAAGGGCAGAGACATGACTAGAGCAATTGGAGCCGTTGGCACACTTTAGAGGCTAACTTGTTCTCTTTTTAAGTCTTTTAAAAATATGATCGTGACAACGTAATTGCTAATGCGATTAAAGTTAATTTTTGCAATGAATCCCTTCCAAAAACAACTTAAAAAGAAGTCAATTGTGTCTGAAAATGCTGTTAATGTGCATGTATACATAATTTGGTAAATCATAAATGGCAGATGCTATTTCTTGCCAGCTTCTTCCAGCTCTCGCAGCCCTCCAACTTTCTGTTCAATCTCATCTATCAGCTCCTCGCGCCACAGCTCTGCCCTCGCAGATTCTTCTATGTCCTCTTGCTGCTCCAACCAATTCCAATTAGGCCATTTAACTGAAACTGATACAAGCTCAAATGGCGTAGAAAATGATTAGAATTGAACCTTTTCATAGAGCCAGTGTCCTGAGCCATCCCCTCCATCCTTTCTGTAAGCGTCCGAGTCATAATAAGGATCCTGAATCATAAGAACTCATCAAATGGCTGCAAAAACTATGAAACTAATAATTTTGATAGCTTGAAGCTGACCTTCATGGAGCCAAAGACCATGGATCCCCAAAGAGTGAACATGATGTAAAACAGGTCTGCAATTCATGGATCAACGTCTTCCCATTTACAACTCAGAATCAAACATCTCCATTAACAACATCTGGAGAAGAAATCAAACCTTTTTCAAATCAAAAAACACTTACAGACATTCTTAATTGCTTCGTCACTGAGATGGACGATAGATTTGTGGGTTACAAGGTCCCTTTGGCCTTCCAAATGATCAATCATCACCGCCATTAGAGTCAAATCAGGAAAAGCTTTCACTCTTCCCAAACTAGCTCTCTTGCGCATTTTTTCATACACCTATCAAAACAAAATCCAAGCCCCTGATATTGTCACTTTATACTCCAAAAAGGTATACTCTACAAATGCTTACTGATTGTCCGCCATTAAAGAGTGTCGAGCAAGAACACCTCCAAACCTGCTAAAATAACACCAACTCCTGATGATGATGCACGTAAAGATAGTTTAATCGACAAAAATGGAAAACCAAGCTTACCAATCTGGAACATGGGTTAGCGTCGAATTTGTGAGGATGGTGGAGAGAAGATGTGAGCTTTTGAGGTTTGATAATGGTGAAGCTGCTGATAGCTTCCGCCATTGTTTTAGCGTGAAAGGTTGGATTTTTATTTTTCAGTGAAAACCATTGATTTTGTTAGGGAAGAAAGATGAGAGGATAAGGAAACGATTTGCAGCCACCCCTGTATTAGACGCCCACTGATTCAAGGAAATGGATATGGGTTCAGAACACTTGAGTGTGCTATCTATGGACTATGCTACATTTTTTAAGTCACCTGTTTTTTTTTTTTTTTGGGTAATTTGATGATGTTTTAAAGTTTTCAACTTTTTTAAAATGGGTAAATGACAAATCAACCATCGTAATTTGTGATCAATGATAAGTTAACCATTATGGTATTTTTTTAACAAGTTAACCATTGAAGTTTGAAAAAATAACAAAGCAAACATCGAGCGACATTTTGAGACTAGAGACCACGATTTCGAGGTCTCTGTGACTCACAGAGATCGCGAATTTCGCTGTCTCATAGACAGCAACATTCGCGGTCTCTGTGACTCACAGAGACCTCGAAATTCACGGTCTCTAGTCTCAAAATGCCGCTTGATGTTTCCTTTGTTATTTTTTCAAACTTCAGTGATTAACTTGTTAGAAAAAATACTATAGTGGTTGACTTGTCATTGATCGCAAACTATGATAGTTGATTTGTCATTTACCCTTTTAAAATCATGAGTTTTGAATTTTGATAAAAGGAATCTTGACACATCTAATACAATGATGATGTAATTTTAATGCGTTTGTCAAAAACCCATAAAAAAATCTCAATTTTGCTACAGAACGTTGTCTTTTCGCTACATAATATTGTTTTTTCGCTATAAAAAAGTAAAATTTTGGAATAAAAGTTTAAAAAGATTAATTTTTATAGATGAAATATTACTTTTTGCTATAAAAAGTAAATTATTAAAATAAGATTAAAAAAATATTACTTTCGAGAGAGACTATGTGTGAACTAGTTTTTTTTAACTGTTGACTGAAAGCAAAATATCCAACTTCTATAAAGGTAGGAATTGTAATTTCCTAAATATCGACAGAAACGGCCTATTAGCTCAGTTGGTTAGAGCGTCGTGCTAATAACGCGAAGGTCGCAGGTTCGAGACCTGCATGGGCCACATCCTAGTTTTTTAAAGCTTTGCGACGTGCGCACTTTATCCTTTTGCACCGAGTGGCGTACAATAGTAAAAGTTGCAGAAATGGAGAAGTTTCCACGCTTGACGCTAGCTACCAAACAAAGAAGAAAACAATCCATAAAAGCAAAATGGTAAAATACAATGTGCTGATTCATCCCAGGCCAGTATCGTCTTCTTCTCCTCCTTTTTAATGCCCACTTCTTCTTCTTCTTTTCTCTGCAACACCACTTCTGTTTGATTCCCTCTGTTTCATCGTTTGGAGCTCTCGATTTGCCTGAAATTGCGATGGGTAAGACCGGACTCTTTGATCTGGAGAAGAATTTCGCCTTCTACGGCGCCTATCACAGCAACCCGATCAACGTTTTGATCCACACGCTCTTTGTCTGGCCTATTTTATTTACCACTCTCATGCTTTTGCATTTCACCCCTTCTTTCTACTCCATCCCTAAATGCCCCTGTGGCCTCGACCATGGCCTTGTTTTGAATACTGGGATTTTGTTGGTCGTGATTTATTCTGGTTTCTATTTCTTGTTCGATAAGAGAGCTGGGTCTCTTGCTGCTTTGCTTTGCTTTCTCTGCTGGATCGGAGCAAGTCTTCTTGCTCATAGACTTGGGTATTCTTGTACTTGGAAGGTAATGGTTTTATTTTTGTCGGCATTTTTCCTTTGTTTTTTCTGGGAATCCCTGCAAAGCTACTTTCATATCAAAGTGTTCTTTCTTTTCCGCCATTTTTGTCTAATTTCCTCCATTTAAGAGAGAAGATGGTGATTTTACATGTAAATTCTCTGTCCAGATGAGAAGAATTCACTATCCTTGAAAATCAAACAGAAAACATGGTAATTCCTTACAGACATGTTGAATTCCTTACGTAGACTTTTCAAATCGGCGTCTAAACATGTTGAATTGCTGCCTTGCAACAATAACTCATTTGTCCAAATCAACGAACACCTGTTTTTCAATGCTCTGACTTTAGGTGAGAGAGTCATTAATTGGCCGGTTTGAGTTGCATAGAAGCTGATGATTTTGACTCTCTTGCCATATTTCACAATCTATAGGATTCCACTTCTGAAAATTCATCCTTCAAACTGGAAAAACCATTGTTCTATAGCAGTTTAATCCAAATCTAACTTAGACAATGCTTTTAAATTGATTTGAAACATTCATTGCCGATGGCCGTCGAGCTGCGCATGATGCACAATTTTAAGCTCTTTTTATTTTTCTATGGAATACCAGCATCTCTAGCCTGTTAATCTCTATTTATGACACAAATAGCTGGAATAAAATTGAAAAAGGACTTGACAACTATGAAGATGTGCAAATTTCCTAATTGTGCACCAGATTTCTCATGGATGGGACCTTAAGAATGTCTCTCATTTATAACAATGCTTTATTGCAGTTGCCTAAGTGGTATGTTTCGTCTGCCATTTCCAACATTCATTCATTACACTCCTGCATTATTTAAAGGCATTTGTCTATAGTTCATGTCTTGGTCTTATGCTGCAAGAAAATGCACTATATTTACTTAAGAAAAGTAGTCCTAAATTGCAATGATTTCAAGTAATAATGAATGTGAAATAGAATTGGGTTTGGTAGGAATCTCGTAAATACATACCGAGTCTCCGACAATGCAGCTAAATTCATGGTTTGAGATCACTGAATTTCCCTTTTTATAACAGGCAGTGCTGGCTGTGCAATTGTTCTGCTGGACCAGTCAGTTCATCGGCCATGGAGTGTTTGAGGTAACCGTAAAAAATTTTGACAAATTGAGTTCGTCTTTTCGGTATTTGACAAAAATCCAACTATAATTTTCTTTTGTGGATAGAAACGAGCGCCTGCTCTTCTTGACAATCTTGCTCAAGCGTTTCTAATGGCTCCTTTCTTCGTACTACTGGAGGTAATATAAACTTTGTAGCCTTCTCTTACCTGTGTTCATATCAAGAGTACTGATGGTTTGTTCTTGTGGGTTTGGAACAGGTTCTTCAGATATTGTTTAAATATGAACCATACCCAGGATTCCAAGCAAGTGTCCAAGCAAAGATTGATGCTGAAATCAAAGAGTGGCAGGAGAGCAAAGAAAAGAAAATCTCTTAAGCTGGAATTGTCAACACTTTACTTACCTTGTTAGCTGCTTCATAGGGAGTGTAATTAATCATCAGTGATAATAAAAATGCATGACTGCTTTAAATCTTCACCTGAGCTCTTATGAAACAGATGGAATTGTATCCATAAATTGAAACACTAACCAATTCTTCAGTTTTTGACCATTGAATCGAACAAAACCAGACAAATTATCGGGCAGCAAAATTCAAATCAATCTGCTTGAATTCTCTTTTCATTCACAGAAAGCTTCAATAGTTTACCTCTCTAGTTTTTAAGGATGATCAGCTTGAATGTAGCTATGTCCAGGCTCTGGTTTCCTCACTCTTTTATTGTTCATTGATCTTCTCACCCTTACCATATCTTCCCACTCCCCCCTGCTTGCATACATATTGGCAAGGAGAACAAAATCACTGCTGTGATCAGGCTGTACCTCCAAAAGATGATTCCTAACTACCTCCCCCAGCTGAATATTTCCATGCATACGACTCGTCGACAATAATATCCTCCAAACTATCGCATTACACTCCATTGGCATACTTTTTATCAAATCATACGCCTCTTCCATGAACCCGGCTCGACCGAGAATATCAACCATGCAGCCATAGTGTTTTAACGTAGGTTGAATATTGTAGTCTTTGCTCATCATTTCGAAGTATTGTCTTCCTTCTTCGACCCTCCCTCTGTGGCTGCAAGCGCATAAAACGCCTAAAAAAGATATGTCGTTCGGCTTCTCGAGCTTCTCTCTCACCATTTTTGAGAATAACTCCAATGCCTCGTGTGCATGGCCATGCGTCGCTAAGCCCATAATCATGGTGTTCCATGAAATAATGTTCTTCTCAGCTGTATTTTGAAATGCCTCAAATGCTTCTTCGACTGCTCCACACTTTGCGTACATGTCTATAATTGAGTTAGAAACTGATACAATGTTTTGAAAACAGCTGTTCTTGATTAAGGAATGAACCCACCTTCCGAAATCTAAGTTGCCCGATGAAGAACATGCTGAGAAGATCACAACCAAACTCGCATCATCTGGACTCACTCCATACTGCAACATTAAAGAAAAAAGATTAAGAGCTTCATTAAACTTCTCGCAACTGACATAACAATCAATAATGGCGTTCCAAGACACTAAATCTGGTTTAGGCATTTCATCGAACAGGTAGCGTGCAGTTTTTAAGTCCTCAAATAAACCATACATGTGAATGAGAGTGTTCCTCACAAATTCGTTGAATTCAAAACCATGTTTCAAAACATTGCAATGTAGCTGCTTCCCCAACATGAAGAATCCAAACTTCCCAGAAATTTTCAACAGGAAAGAGAAAGTGAAATTATCTGCAACCATTCCTCTCTCCTGCATTCTCTTGCAGAATGTAAAAGCTTTTTCTGGCTCGTTCATTCTACCGAATCCCCTAATCATTGAATTCCATAAAAACCCATCTGGATTTTCGATTCTATCGAAAACGGAAACCGCATAATCCATATCTCCAATTTCCAAACTGGCACAAAACACAATGATCTTACCAACAACAAATAGATTCTGCTCGAACCCAATTTTGATTAAACGGGCGTGTAAATGTTTCAAACTAATCATGGAAGAGCACCGCTTGAAAAGAAATAGAAGTCTTTCTTCCTTTGCTAAGACAGCATTATTTGGACTCGTAATAGATGAGGAAATTGAATGAGAAAACCGAGAAGATGAATGGAGATTGGAGAAGGGCAGAAGAAATGGTAAGAGCTTTATTTTGCAGCGGAATGATCGGCAAAACATTTAATCTGAATTTCGGTGGGCGATGCAGGCCATAGCAATCAACTTCAAGCTTTTTCGTTTTGATTCTTGAAGTGAAGACACCGGAGAAATCGTTGTCATAAGTGAGGTAAACAGGCGGTTTGGTTCAGTTATTTGAGCCCAAATAAATAAATCAACCGAACCGAACTTTATTTTTTTGAAACAAAAACCAGAAATGAACCAATGATATAAGAATTGAATCGAACCGATCCAAACTTTTATGTGAGCGTTTGGTTACTGTCTAGAGGACTAGTTTAAGGAGGTTCTTGGATAAGGTGGCGTCGAGAGTAAGAAGAAAAAGAGGAGATATCCAACGACCTAGTTTAGGTTTGGACGCGTATTCTGTTCAATTTGATTACGTATAATTTATTTGTAAAAATTTTCAAATTTAACCGATAAATTTGACTATTACATGGTGAAAACTGAAATAACACCAATTTATTACCATGGTGGAGATGGTGCAGATTGCTCTTTAGGGGGGAGAGGTATGATAGCACGTAAACCCCCTCTATCCACTTATGTTATTTGTTGGCAATGAATGAAAAACTTTTTACATACAAACTCTCTTTATGTAAAAAGTTTTTGGGCAAGTTATCGGTTGACCAAGAATTTAGCGGTCGATCAACTTCTATACAAATTGAAAAATAAGCAATCTCAATTACGCTCTTTTCAATTAATCTCGCTTACATATTGCTCGCTCGTGAGACACAAAGTCCGTTCTAACATCGTGGGCAATCGGTGTTGTTGGCACACCTTATAGGCTGACTTGTTTTCCCTAACAACGAGTGTTACACGATCCCTCTCTAGTCCCTCTGAAAGTAGGACCGTGACAGTTGGTATTAGAGCCATGTTTGCTCAAATTGCAAGAAATCATGCCGAAAAAGAATTCATTGGAGAAATCGAATTCATCATCAGACTAGCTCGAGCGCCTAGTCGAGTTGGAAGAAGAGATGAGATATCTAAAAAAACTCCATACAACATTATTTTTCTAGAGAAACGAGTGAAGGAAATGTCTGAGTTTCCTGCTGAGATTGCTAATGTTCACAACAGAATAGACACCATCCCGGTTCAAGAGGTGATAGATCGGGTGAAGAACCACAAATCTCGACAAGAGAAGGGAAAAGAGGTAGACAATGGAGAGAGCTCCACAAGTGCTATAATCAAGGTCCTAAAGTGTGTCGAGGAGATTGATCAAGCTCATACTCGATTATCAAGAACCGTGATCGACCTGATGGAAGACTTCAAGGTGATGTTCGAATCTCTCAGAGCCAAGATTGCCAAAATAAACATCAAATTGAACGTCACTATGAGAGCTATGAGAAACAAAGCTCAAGCTCCAAGTGCAGCTGAAGTTAGTTAGGTGAAAATCCCATAACTAAAATCCTTTAGGGGAGCCCGCGATGCCAAAGAAATAGATAAGTTTATCTTCAATATAGAACAATATTTCAAGACAACCAGAACTAAAGAAGAATCAAAGGTGACCCTCGCCACAATGCATCTTACTGGGGATGTAAAATTCTAATGGAGATCAAAATATAATGACATCTGTAATGGTAATTGTGTTATCAATACATGGAATGAACTCAAGAGACAGCTAAAATATCAGTTCTTTCCTGAAAATGTTGAATTCAATGTGTTTCAACCATTGGAAGAACTGAAACAAATTGGTAGCATTCATAAATATGTTAAACAATTTTCTGACCTCATGCTTAATATACGGGACAAGTTTGGGAAAGACAAGATCTTCACTTTTATCAAAAGACTAAAACCATGAGCAAGGACAAAACAATATGAACAAAAAGTGCAGAGTCTCTCGAGTGCTCTCTCTGCAACAGAACGATTATTTGATCATGCCAACAAGAGTCCTGGACAAAAGAAGAATCTTCCCAACAATTGAATTAATACGAGATCCCCTAGATTGAATACAGACACTGCTAAAAGAAAACCATATGTCCCAAGGGAGGGCCAAGAGACATCAATTGGAACTAGTAATCAGCGACCAATGAACAGACCTATGTCATGTTTCTTATCAAGGGACCCCATCGAGTTGCTGAGTGTCCACATAAATCAACATTAATAGCTCTACAAGCTTTGATTCATAACGACAACCCAGCTGAAGGAGTTGCCAAAGAAGAGCCCACAGAAGTTGCGGAAGTAGGAACAATGACCTTCTTATCAATAGTTCAACAACAAATAGAAGAGTTGAAAAATACCCTGATAAAGGTCTTATCTATGTGGAGACCTTTGTCAATAATAAGGTCATCAAAAGCACTATGATTGACTTAAGAGTCACTCACAATTTCATAATAGAAAAAGAAGCTCGCCGCTTAGGCCTTAAACTAGAAAAGAATGCTGGCAAGAGGAAGACAGTCAATGCAAAAGTAATGCCAGTAGTTGGGATTGTAAGAAGAGCTCAGCTAAAACTCAACTTGTGGACGAGATAGATCAATTTTGTTCTGGCACAAATGGATGGCTTTGATACTATATTAAGGATGAAATCCTTGATGGAGCACAAAGTCATCCCCATCCCATCAGTCAAATGTCTGGAGATTACAGGGAACAATATGATAGTAGCCCCATCAATCCTTAAGCAACCAAACATCAGCTGTTTGCCTAATTGGTATTAGATTGTTTGTGACGACCTGAATTTTTCTTTACTTTAAAAAATGCATTAAATTTAAAACTTTTATAAAACAACTAAATCCTTATTAAAACCCTTCAATTGAAATCAAAGTTCTTTTCTTAAAAACCCGATTGTCAAAACATCTTACTTAAAACTCGTTATTTAAATCTTTATTATCAGCGGAAGACTTTATTCATAAAATCCATTTTTCTCATTTTACAGCAGAAACATAAATTATTCATTTTAAAAGACACTAAATGAACTAGTATTTTACATTTACAAAACCTTTATCTCTTTTACTTTCCTTAGCCTAGCCAGGCACAAGTCCCGCCTGTGAAAATCCTTCATCAACTGCTATTTGATCTGTTCATCATTTTCTCATGTGTGTACTTACACCATTAGCAAACTGTAAGCCCAAGGCCCAGTAAGAAATGAGATATGCAATATGATGTATGCATTTAACTCATTAGGTCGGAATGGATCCACCCTAAACCGTTCTTTTCTTTACGTTTCATTCTTTCATTCTTTACTCGTACTTCAAGCGGGAGATTGGAGGAATCCGTGGTGGAGGGAGTAGTCTGTTCTTGGTTTCTAACCACCTAGGGTAGCTAGTCCTGGACCCGATGTGGGAGGGGCTTAGTCTAAACTACCTGGTTAGATCCGAACTACCCGTTCATCCCCCAACTCCTCTTTTTCCTTTCCTTTTATTCATTTCATTTACTCGTACATCGAGCGGGAGATTGGAGGAATCCGTGGCGGATGGAGTAGTTTGTTCTCGGCTTCTAACCACCTAGGGTAGTTAGTCCCGGACCCAACGAGGGAGGGGCTTAGTCTAGACTACCTGGTTAGATCCGACCTACCCATCCATCCCCTAACTCCCCTTTTCCTTTCCATCCATTCATTTCGTTTATCCGTTTTACTCACATAAATGCATATGAGTACCACCCCAAAGATGACACTTTCTACTTGTTTCTATTATCATGATGCATGTCAATCAGAAACATTATCATGATGCATGTCAATAAGAAACAGTAACCACAACGATATGAAAGCATGAAACATGAAACAATAATCTCAACAATATAAAAGTATGAGTTATGGAAATTCTACTAGCATACTATATAAGCATGCTCGGTAATTTAAAGGAAGCAATAATAATATAGACATGCTTTGCGATTTACAGGAAACAGTAATAACAAAGGCATGCTTGGCAATTTAAAGGAAACAATAATGATATAGACATACTTAGTAATTTAAAGAAAGCAATAACAATATAGACGTGCTTTGCTATTTAAAGAAAACAATAACAATATGCTAACATCCTAAACATGCTTATAGATTAAATTAATAACGTGCGAACAACATAGACATAATAAATAAGGCAGCATAGTAGAAACACTAACAAACAATCAAGGAAAGACACTGCTTATGGTGTAGGGCCTCCACATGCCAACAACTCTACCCATTTTTTACCTCGAAGCTTCGACGTGTATTTGTACTTAATCTTTATCCTTCTTTTCCCTTTCAATACCTTCATAATTAAAAGATTTACTCATTAATAATCATAACTTATTAATTTCATCATTTTTCTATCCTTAATTATATAATAATTCTAGGAACTCGTTAATGCCTAAAACGAAACATAACACTTAACAATTCCAACATTCTCATCTTAACGACTTCATCATTATCTATAACTCAAACCTTTATTCGTCAGTTGATAGCATTTCCTAATCCAAACTCAATATCCAGTTTCTAACCAATTAACAAACCGTGCACATAAAGATGTAATACAACATTTATCCTATAGGGGACACCAATATCCAGGATATATTTATCGAATTAGTGACTCGAATCTAAACCAACAGAGCATAAACTTCAAAGCAGTAATTCATTTCCACCAACAACTTCATAATTCCATTTTATAACTGCAACAACATTTATCCTACAGGGCACATCAATATCGAGAATATATTTATCCCATTAGTGACTCAAATCTAATCAACAGAGCATAAACTTCAAAGCAGTAATTCATTTCCACCAACAACTTCATAATTCCATTTTATAACTACAAGCAATAATTAATTAACAACCAATAAAGTGTAATATGCAGCAAGACTAATTCCAACATGTTCATGCTTTCGAAAATAACTATCAGAGGGCATATATTCACTATTCAAACCTCACAGAATATTAACTCAAGCAACAGAGCACATATTTGACTATTCTTCACGGAACCAACGACATAATAACAATTTCATTCACAGAACCAAGAAGTAGAAACCCAACAAAGGCATTAATCACCAACAGAGTATAGTCCTAACACTTTATCTTCATCCTTAGTCCATAAAAACAATGGAGGAAACCTCCTTACTTAAAGAATCGAAGAGACCCGAGAGGAGCAGCAGCTTTATCCCCATAGGATTTTCTTCTCTCATTTGCCTCTCACCTTCACAGCTCTCGGCCATCATTCCCTCTCCAGCACACTCACACATTCTGTCTTTCCCAGTTTTCTTCTCCAGAGAGCATTTCTCCTCCATTCCTAGCTCACCCGAGAGCATTTTTCCTCCATGCCCTTCCCCTCTCGTCTCAATTTTTCCTTTGCCAACCATCCACTTCCTATATGTTAGGGTTCAGTGTGACCCATATTCTAATTGGGCCAGGCCGATTTGGCCCACATTGGAGGTTTCCTAATTCTTACAAGATTAGGGTCTCCAATTCCAATACGACTAGGGTTTTCTTTATTCCTATAAATATATGCTTGAGTCGTAAAGCTCGTTGCACCGATTTCTATTAATGATTTCTCTCCTCTGCCCGTGGTTTTTTCCCATCTTGGGTTTTCCACGCAAATTCGGTGTCCATTGTTTTCTCTTTCTCTTTTCCAAATCTCATTCGTTATTTCAACAATTGGTATCAGAGCGAAGTTAAAGGTTTCTGAAAATTGAGATTTTCAATTTATCGGAGGTAGAACGAATTTTGTGTTCTTGGTTTTGGAAAAAGAAATTGAAAAAGAAAAAAGGAATTTTGGTGTTGCCCACTGCCCGCTGCTCGCAAGTCATTTTCTCCAGCAACTGCCTGCTGCCATCTGAATCTCCAGCACCGAAGACAACCAGCAAAGAACCGCAGAGAAGAATAGAGTCGCGCGCCACCGATCGATCTGTCCAGAGGAGAATAAGCCGTCTCACGCACCATCGGTCGTCGTTCATCTCGAAGCGAAGAAGAAGACAGACAGAGAGGGAGAGTCGCACATCTGTCGGCCGAAGACAGAGAAGCCACCGCTCCGTCTTGCCGAGCGCCGCAACAGAAGAAGCCGTCGGTCGTCGGTTGTCATCCGTCAATGTTGTTTGATAAATTTAATTTGCGTAAACATAAATATAATTTGATGAATAAAGAGAATGACAATTTGATTAAAAAGCATGATGAATTGGTTAAATCTCTTGAAAATCAAATTGTTGATTTGAAAAACATGGTTGAGGGTTCAAATGCTACTATTAAGTTTTTAGAGTTTGATGTTGATGAATTGAAAGTGAAAAATATTGATTTGAACTCTATTGTGTTTAAGTTTACTAACGGTAGCAAAAATTTTAATATGCTTTTAAGAAAGCAAAGGGTTACCTTTGATGAAGCTGGAATTGGCTATCAACCCTTTGCTAAAAAGAAGAATTATAATAATTTTTCTTTTTGCGCATCTATTTGTAATACTTGTAATTGTATAGGGTATAAATCATTTTGTTGTCTATTGAAATCTAATGGCAAAATGATTAATTTTAAAATGGTTTGGGTTCCAAAAGAAACCATTCCAAAAGTTAAAGGACACAAAAAAATGTTTGGGCGCCTAAGAAAAGCACTTAGGTGTTTTTTACTTTTGTATCTAGAGTATGAATAATTGGTTGATGAATATTACTTTGGATTTGAATTGAATTTTTTTTTATATGTATATATAGGTTAGAATCATATTCTTTGAATTGATTTTGATTCACTTGGTTGTATATTCTTATTGGTATCATATTTTTTTTGTTAATTCTTCAATTGATATCTTTGGTTTTAATTGTTATTAATCCAACAAGTGGTATAACAAATTGCATATATTGGAGAATTGTTAGAATTTGTTTTTGATGTCTATATTTCCTCATTGAATTTAAATTATTTATTAATATATGGGGAGAAAATAGAATTGTAACGACCCGATTTTCTTTTACTTTGAAAATCGTGTAAATTTAAAACTTTCTGTCTTAATAAAATCAGAGTATTCTTTTTCTATAAAAACTCAAGCGTTAAAACTCCTTACTTAAAACATTTATCAATTGTAGAACAAGTAATAAAATCATTTTTATAAAACGCAGGAGAATCAAAACAAAGCATTAAATAATAGTAATTAATTTACAAACCATTCTTACAAATGAATTCTCTTTTTAAAACTCTTTAGCCCAACCTGCCACAAGATCCATCGTGCAAATATTCTCGCACATATACCTACATTACAGGAAAAACAATGAGCCTGACGCCCAGCAAGAATCAAAATTTAAATGCAATGCGAATTATGCATGATCACACAATGCATTACAGAAGAGAGCCGTATCTCTTCTGGAAGTCAGGGTGGAATACTCCCAGGGCCATGTGGCTGAACCATTTCACTCCAATGGGGAGATATATCCATCGGGGGTGTTTCACATACCGGTATCCTCACTTTTGTTAAAGACGTTAGAGGTTTCAAAACGAGGTAAAGGTGAACCCAGCTTCCACGTAGCTAACTCTAAACCTACCACTCCTTACGTGGGAGGAATACTACCGTATGGAAGTGTCACCGATCACCCGAACTCCCACACGACTATTTACATATATTAGGTATGACACACAATATGTAACACAAGTCATAAGCCCTAGGATAATGCATGAATGCCACAGAACAAACCATAGAAATAATGCACAAAAGAACCACAATTATTGCTATTATAATTCATGAAACTGTAAAATAGCACAAGCAACGTATAAATTTCATTATCATTTTATCCTATTAACTAGCTTTAGTGTCTGATAAGGCATTACGAATTTTGAGTAATTCTTTAACCGTTCGGAGCAATGAAAACAGTTCAGATGCAAATCAAAATAGGTCTCAATTCAACTCTATTAAACTATCCATTATAATATTTCTCAGGTCCAATTCAAGCAAGTTGACCAATACATGGATGTCAAACTCAACGGTATCAATAGCGAGTGCAAGGACAGTTTACTACACTTGATCTACAACGCATGGTTCATATAATGATAGCTATTAAATCCAATTCAAAATCCACTGGTAATCTCATGTCTTTCACCCAATTAACAACATAACAATTCAACTAGTAATTTCATGTCTTTCATCCAATATATTTTCATCATTAAGCATGGTGACAGTTTGTACTTTCAGCTAATTGACAGTATTAACAGGATATTAACCTAACATTCATGCTTCACATTCAAGCACTAACCAATAACATCAATAACTAACAAACAAACCCGTAATGTAGAGCCTCCACTGGCCAATTACAAATTCTAATTTTTACCTCAAGTTTTCCAGCAGCAAACAATAATCACAACAGCACAAACAACCACCAAGAGGAGGATTTCCAACCGTTTAATCCTTCATACGTTTCCTAAGCAAAGGTAATATTAGTTTCAACTCTCTAAATCAATCATGACCCAATTGGTGATCCATAACAAAACAAACAGTTTGACACTTACCTTACTCCACTTCACAGTTGGACAGCAACCTTCCAGCCAGAGCAACAACCCAAAATCACTCCACACTCACTACGCTTCACTTAATTCCACAATTTACTTCAGACTTCACTACACAATACTTCATTCACATTTTCCTCAAGAGGAAATACAGGGGAGAAGACTTAGCTATATAGAAAAAAGAGAGGAAGAAGACGTCAGCTGCAACAGGGGACTTCCAACAGGATAGACTGACCATCGCACAACTCAATGAAGCGAGGTCCATTGAGAGGAAACCACGTAGAAGACTTCCACTCCTATGGAAGAGGCCTGGCATCGCAGCAGGAGGGCAAGGGAGGAAGATTCCGTCATGTAAGACATGAAATCGGAAGAGAGAGAATGTGATTTAAATGGGTTTCTCATAATTCCCCGATGTTACGGACGAGTCGAGTCGTCCGCAGTACTCGTCCGCATCGTCCACAAGTCCATTTGGGATGAGAAAATGCGTCCCCAGTCAGTGTCTGTACCGTCCGCAGGTGCTTTAAGGACGCGCCATGTCGTCCGCATGTATCGTCTGCGTCGTTCGAATTGTCCCAGAGTTTAGGATAAATTCATTCGGACGCCATTCTCCCTCGTCCGCAGTCGTCTGAATTGTATCAGAGTTTAGGACAGATTCATTAGGACGCAGGTCTTCATCGTCCGCAGTCATCCCTTGTCGTCTGCAGCTAGTTTGGGATGCCTTATGTCGTCCCCAGTCGTCCCAAGCTAGTAGGACACAACTCCACAGTGTTGCGGATGCGTCCAAGCCGTCCGGAGTGTCGTCCCTAGGCGTCCGCATGTCACTATTATGCACTTTTCCTAAGTTTTACATACTTACATCATTTTCCAACATTTCCCCCAATCAATTTTCTTATCAAATAATTCTCAATTATCTCTAATTAATTCGATTATAAAAATTGGGGTATTACAAGAATTGTTTTGTTTTGATTATTTGGATTTCCCCAACTATTTTGTTTTGTTTAATGACTTAGGGGGAGAATTGAAATGTTTTGTGTTTGATGTTTTGAATATCCCCATGGAATTGATTTTGAATGTTGATAAAGGGAAAGAAAATTTTAATTTCAAGTGATAATATTACAATTGGTATCATTTTCCTGAATTCTTTGTTTTTCCTCCAATAATTGACTTGGTGCCATATATTGATAAAGGGGGAGTAAATATAATGAATATTTTGGTGTGAATTATATTGTCTTTGGGTGGCCTCCCCATTGATTGAATTGGTATGTGGATACAGGGGGAGAAATAAAAGTGATTGTTTTAGCTTCCAATAATTGATTGTTTTAATTTGATGATTTAAATTGAATATTTGATTTCAATTGTTGAGCTCTTTACCTCCCCAATATTTTCTTTTTTATTATGACAAAAAGGGGGAGATGTATGCTTAAGTTGTTAGGAAAACATAATTTACATGGAATTAAAAGTGAGAAATTACATGAACTAAGGGGGAGTATCATATATGTAATAAATATCATATCATGCTTAGGATAATTAAATAAACAACTTAATATGTTTTTTCATCATAAAAAATGAAAAGATTGTTAGCCTAATTGGCATTAGATTGTTTGTTTTGATGATGACTGATTTATTTGATTTATTAATTTGTTTATTGTATATTTGCTTGATTTGATATATATTTTATATTCTCTATTAGAAATACCCTTAATTAGGGTATTAATGTTGTCTAACATATTTATCTAAGTCTATGTAGTTAATAAGTATAATATTGGTACTTTGATAAATCAAGTGATTGGCTATTCCGATTCAGACTTTGATCACTGTGTTGATTCACTAAAATCAACGTCCAGTTACATTTTTATATTTGTTGGTGGAGCTGTGACATGGAGAAGTGTAAAACAATCACTAACTGCTACTTTCACTATGGAAGCTGAGTTTGTTTCTTGTTTTGAGGCTACTTTGCATGGTGTATGAATGAAAATTTTTATTATTGGGCTTAGAATTGTTGATTCAATTGTTAAGCTATTGAGGTTATACTATGACAACTCAGCCTTTTTTTTTTTGCCAAAAATAATAAAAATGGTAGTCGAAGCAAGTATATTGACATAAAGTACTTAGCCATAAGAGAAATATTAAGGACAAATCATTGGTCATTGAGCACATTACCACTGAGTTGATGTTAGCTTATTATTTGACAAAAGGCATGCCACCATCAAAATTTAAGCATCATGTACAAAGAACAAGACTTGGTTTCTTTTTGTAATTTCATTATATGAGCAAATATTAATAAAACTATATGATGTTTCTCATATTTGTTTTGTTATATACACATGTTTATTTTGAGAAACATCAATAAGTTTGGACCTAGAATAAACGTAGGGCTTATTCATTAAGTTATATAAGAGTGTGATTAAGAAACATGACGCATTGTGATACATAGAAGATAATACTCGATTTTAAGAATATTTATCGCTATGATTCATGTATTTTGTTTCTTAGTGAGAAAAATGATGGAAATATAGACCAAGTGAAAGAATGTTAGAAATTTTATATTTCATAAATAACATTTAATGATCCATATTAATGATAACCTATCATTTTAATTATCACAATCTTACGCTTGTGCCCTTGAAAAAGACACGTACATTGAAGACACTCTTTGATGGAAAAAGTCATTCGGTGTCTTATGTTTTGAGTCTCCAATTCTATCAATCTAATTGAATTCCAATTTACTAGATGATTACACCATTAAGAAAAGATTGATCAAGAGTTGGAAGAGTTTAAATCATAAAGAACGATAATAGGCAAATAAACACAAAGTTAGAGTATTTGTAATACCACAAGAATATTTTTTTGTTTAATCGATATATTTAATTTTAGAAAATTAATATATATAATGTTGCATGAAGGTACACATTAAATTGTGTTGGAAAAATATGGGGTTGATATTTGGAAATAATTAAAGAATGAAAATGTAATGAAAATTGTCTAACTTGAATAATTCAGACGCATGCGGACAATACGCGGAGGGGATATTGCATCTGCAAACACTTTGGGACGATATGAGGATGAGATTCTACATCTGGGTCATTTCATACGGGTCCAGACGGATGCGGACGAGAAGAATTCGACTCTATCCAATTCCTGGACAATTTCGGACTCCGCGGACGAGGCGCGGACGAGGCGCGGACGCTTCCTCTCGTCTGAAAGGTCAAAATTAACCGAGAAACCCATTTAAATCTGACGATCTTTCTCTCCATTTTCACTTTCCCCTTCGATTTTTCTTCCTCCTGCAACACGACTCTGAGCCACTGAAGATTTCCACGTGGCTCCAGAACACCGGACCTCCCTCCCTTGGGATGGGAGTTCACCGCTTCTCCCTACAAAGTTTATCCCTCGTTTCCTCTTTCTCCCTCTGTCTATAAGATGTGGAAGTGGGTTACATCTGGAGGTTATCCTGCAAGCTGAGCTAAGAGGGAGTGTTATGTTTTGGTGAGTGTGAGACATTTAGAAAGAAATTTGAGTTTTATTTGGCGTTTGAGTGTTGCTACTTGGAAGGGAAGAGTAACTGCAAAGTTAGAGCTATAGAGTACGGGTTGGAAATTCAATCTCAAATTTCTGCAAAATTGAAGTAAGGATTTGGATGATGAAGTTGGTCAGAGGAAACCCTACATTACGGGGTTTGTTTGATTGGTTGTCCTGTTATGCTATGCTTTCTGTTGTAAATTGGATTTTGATCTTGTGGATTGTGAAATAAAGAATAGCAGATGATTTTGTTCCTGATTTCTTGTTTGGTTCTTACAAACTGTTGCTGATAGATAGGAAATATGTTGTGAATTGCTTCAAGTTTTATACATGAATTGAGTTACGTGTGCAAGGGAAATATGCTCAGTTATGTTTGCAAGGAAATTATGTTATGTTGTACGTTATGATTCGGTTCTAGTATAGTGACATGTTGTTGTGAATAGTTTCACTTCCAGTTAAATTTAACATGTAAACTGAAACCTTTCCTGTTGTGAGTAGTGCTAATAGATTAAGTGATCTATTCTCTGTTAGATACATGTGTAACAACTCTTGCTAAGAACCACTTGCTCAGTTAGTAGTTAATCCATGTTGATTTCTTGTTGTTATTGGATGAGTTCAGCTTTTGTTTGACAATAAGTCTCTATAGCTGTTACATATTGTGATTTCCTCTTTGATTTATGTATATTTTGTGCACTCTATTAGGCATTCATGCATCATACATAAGATTTATGAAATTGTAAGCATATTGCATGTCATACTTAAAATATATGTAAATAGGTGGGTGGGGGTTCAGGAAATCGGTGACTTCCCCATCAATAGATTACTCCCACAGATAGAGCGGTGAGATATGAGCGAGCTACATGGGATATAGGGTTCATCCTTTTCCTGTCCTGAAATCTCCAACGTCTTTCACAAAAAAGTGGGTACCGACATGTGGAACACCCCCGATGGATATATTTCCTTATTGGAGTGACTGACTATGCCACATGACCTAGGGTGTGTCTCATTCTTGGCTTCCAGAAGGGATACGACTCCTTTCTATAATGCATTGTATGATCATGCATAACATTTGCATTGCATTTCATTCCGATTCTTGCTAGACTTTAGGCTCATTGTTTTTTTCCCATGATGTAGGTGACGTTTTTTATAATAGTGATGTACAAATCGAGGAGGAGGTGTTCCAGGATAATTCCTCAGGTTATCAGCCGATTTTACCTGATGGTTGTGGCTCATCGGATGTTTGTATTTTGAGATTAGTATGATCTTGTTTGAAAAGTTGTAAACGGACTATTGACACGAGAAAAACTTAAACTATGTTTTGAAACCTTATTTCTATTCCGCTCACTTTATCCTGATGTGTTTTCTTCAAATTGAAGTTTGTCGTTTTACATTGTACATGTTAATAATTTTGAAAAAAAGAATTAAAATTTAAACGGGACTTTACAGTCTTAATAGTGGGAGATACGTAAATAATTCTGTATACGATCTAACTGCTTATAAAGTTTAAAAACATGTTTCGATCATAATCAAAATCTAACAATTATTTCATCCAAATTCATTGCCTATGGATAAAGAAACCCCATCATCAACATGTATTCTAATCCATTAACATAATATATGTGTACTTATAATTTTAGTTTCTTTTATTTAATTTTGATAAAACAATTTTTTTTTTTTTGGGTTTTCTCTTATTGGTTTCATTCTTTAATTTAATTCTAATAATATTATTTTTAATAGTAAATAATTTATTTTAGTTAAAATAGAAGGTATTTCAATGATTTTTTTTAATATTTTTTTAAAATAAAATTTAATACATGCCAAGAAGTTGAAAATTTTTCTACATTAAATATACAAAACAAGGTTGTCTTCATTGTATGTTATCTCTATATTTCTTCCTAATCAATCTTTTTCCATGTTCTTCCCCAATTTTATATTATCTTTTCCTTGTGATTTAAACTGCTAATATAAGCAATTTACTTACAAAAAAAGTTATATTATAATTAGAATAATTTTACATTAGATAATACTTTCCAAATTTCACCATTTTATTACGTATACTATAAGTAACGCTTATAGAATAACTTTATATACTTATTCTTGCACTAAAATTCGATAATCTTAAATAAATAAAATACGAAAATTAACAAATCAACTACTGTACTTTGTGCTCAATGACAAGTCAACCATTGAATAATTTTTTCTAATAACTTAAACACTGAACTATGAAGAATGAACGGAGTAAACACTGCGATTACTTTTTCCATTAAATAGTTTTGTCATTCCTATGCCGAACGTTAGTTTTCTGTAGCGGAATGTTATCTTTCTGCTGTGGAAAATGAGTCCTTGAAATAGAATTAAGGAAAGACAACTTTACTCTGCAGAAAGATAACTTTCCGTAAAAGAAATATAACTTTTCGCTGTGAAAAGACAACGTTCAGCAGAGGAAAGTTTGCAAATAAAAAAAGATTCACTGTCTTCTTTGTAAAAAAACACAAATAACACAAACAAGTTATGATTCTCCCATGGATAAAAAAAATAATTCTAAATCATATGAAATCTAAAATATTAACATTCTTTTACAAAATCTTCTAAATTAAAAATCTAAAAAAATTTAAAATCAACTTATACATATTTTCTCAAATTCATTCTATATGGATATTAACTCTTTTTCACTGAAAGTCTCTAAAATTACGAGTTCTTGCAATTTTTTCTATGGGTATTAGCTTTTTTTCACTGCGAATTCTTAAAAAGTTAACGACGATGTTCACGGCGGCAATTTTTCATAGTTTAATGATTAAGTTGTTAACAAAAATGCGTTAGTAATTAACTTGTCATTGATCACAGAGAACAACAATTAATTTCTTAATTTCCCAATAAAATAATACCAAAGAACCTTAATTTCCCGTTGCAATCATATTGTAAGATAAAACCAAACACACCGTCACACAATTTTTTCCAATTTTGACGATTTTACGACGTGCAATAAATTACACCGGACACTTCATAAAATCATGTAACAAAATGAAAATGTTAGGGCCATGACGATTGTTACATTGACATTGTGCTATAATTAATGGCAAAGTTTGTCACGCCACAAATATAGTATATATTGTATTGTAATATAAAACCAAACATATGATATAGTAGTCTAGTTAGTAGATGTGTTCTGTAGTCAGCTAGTTCCAAGCGTTTTAGGTGTAAATTGGTGGGTTGATTTAGTATTAAATTCCAATTGTCAAACAATGATTGGATTAATTCAAAAGTTAAGATTATTATTCTTAATTACTTTAATTAGTGTTTAAGATTGTTCCACATTCACACCTTCATTATTCAAATTAAATTATTAATTATTAATTTGTTTTTCACTTCATATAACATTCTTTTGGGTATTATTCTTTGATTCTTTTTATCCAATCAACAGCTAATCCCCTCTTATAAGCTTTAATTTGTGTTATAATAATGAAAACGATAATATTTTTTCGATAACGATAATCTTGTAAGATCCGAACATTATATTCTAAAAGTAAATAATTAATTTTTATTAAAATAATATTTTTGACTAGAATCGATCAATCGTATCTGATCCACTAATATCAATCGGGAAAATTTTTTGATAATTTGATTCGGAAATTAACGATGACTTCTTACTCGGGTTTGATTAATATTATTTTGTTCAAAGGTGGTCTAAAAAAATTGCAATTATAAATTTTAATTAAATTAAGAGAAAATGACAAATCAATTATCATTTTTTAATATTTGTGACAAACCAACCATCATTCTTTATTTTTTTAACAAATTAACCACTGGCGTATGTAAAATTGACAAAGCCAACATCGCTATCACGTTCGTCGTTAACAAGCTGATGTGGAGCCGTGACAGTTTGTGGTTCTGCAAAGTCCCTATGTATATGTTTTACGAATCCAATTTTTTTATTAGATTTTTTATCTCTTCAATTTCAAAAGACCATAACTTTGGCTACATGTGTCAGAATTGACTCCAGAAAGTATCAAATCGAAGCTCTCTCAGTGATCTATCACTTTACATATGGTTTACCCCATGACCCCCCTTTTTCGGGCCCAAAATCACGCGTTTAAGCCTTTAAATTTGCGATCAAAAATTTTTCGATTCATGAGACCGCCGCGGTTTGGTCTTCTTTTCTTGGAAAATCACAGAGCCGCGACGGTTTGTCCATGAACTGTCGTGACTCCACATCAGTTTGTTAACAGCAAATATGACAGTGATATTGGCTGTCATTTTTTCATACGTCAGTGGTTAATTTATTAGAAAATAAGGATGATGGTTGGTTTATCACCAACAATAAAAAATGATGGTTAATTTATCATTTATCTTTAAATTAAATATTTTAATCAGACTATAGATAATTATTAGATAATTTAAAAATAAATAAAAACTAATTGTTTTGAAGGGGTCATTAGCCAATAGCTGGATTAAGAATTTCAAAGAATCTGACATTGGCCTAATCTTAAGTCGGTGTACCAATCATAGAGCGACACGTAATATTGTTTCCCTCGTGTGGGTATGTTGGAGTAGAAGAAACAGGGCCCACGCATACCAGATTAGTCAAGTCAATCAGAAACGGCCAGGTGGATTTCATTAGGGAGAGTTTTGATTGGCCCCGAGGCTGTACCGTCAATTTCTACACGCTTGGATCTTACGTGGTAGATATGAACGTTGACTATTCAAATCATCCTGACCGTTGGATCTAACAAGTTACGGATAGTAATGAAATTCCTCTAAAATGTTCTAATTGACACGCGTTGACTTATGATTGGATACATTTTGTTCACTCTAAAAGTTAAAATGTGCAGATCCGATAATTAAAATATTCATTAATTATTTTATTGAAAAATTAAAATATTCATTAATTATAATTTATTTTAGGTTTAATTGTGAGAAAATGATGCAAAAATGATGTCATCAAGGTACGTAAATGACGTAAATAATTGATTTATTTAAAATGAAAATATATTTAAATAAAAGAATATCCAACTAATTCCGGAGACTTGAGAGATATATAATTAAAGACAGCTGTTGTTTTAGGGAATTAAATTAATTAATTGAAAATTTAATTATTAATTAATTCAATCATCGACCAGCTTCCCTCATTTTTCTTAATTATATTTTTATATTCCCTCTTGGATAAATTCTGGTGCTAAGCAGCTGAACCATCCAATGAAATCAATCACTATTTTATGTTTTTTTTTTTTAATTTTTAAATTTTAATAATTTTCAAAAAACGTTAATTTTTATCGTAGCGATTCGCTAAATTTTGGTCGTTTTTGAGTGGTGATATGCGCTAGATCGATCGAGACGGGTAATGTCGATAGAGAGTGATTGAGTTGTGCTCGAGTTCTTGGGTTTTTTTGAGTGAAAGTTAGTGGAGATATTAAGCATGTAAAGTGGGGGATGGTAAAGAATCAGTGAATGATTGTCACTTAGGTCAAATTGGATATTTGATGAACAAGTTTTAGAGAGAGAGAGAGAGAGAGAGAGGGAATGGATTATCAAGCACGTTACTGTGTG